>JAHWFO010052261.1:214973-258568 GCA_023313115.1 Rhysida immarginata | reverse complement strand
TAAGTCTTGCCATTAGTTATAATGTTGCCAGAAATTTGAGCATCTAATTTAAGTTCAGTCAGAAGAAATTATTACTTTACTGTTAAATCATTTGATCCAAAGTTCCACAGAACAGTGATCAATTTCTATATTTTAATTATCATTATTAAAGGGTTAAGACTTACAAGTTGCTTGAGAATATTTTTAAATCTATAAATTTGATTGTTTGAATTTCCAAAATCTATTCTTGTCTTAAAGAATTATAATTACATTTATTACAATTATCATAAGTCAATTCTGATACTCTATCATTTATTTCTGAGATACAAATTATCTGTTTAATACAATTCAATACAAAGTCTTTCCTTTTACAAATTGAGAATTATTCTAAAGATTTTTATTAATTAAATTGATATCCGATTGATACATTGGTTTACACATCATTGATTAAATTTAATTTCTTATTACCTCAAATTCTGTTTTATATAATTGTTAAATGTTCCAAATAAATATTCTATTTTATATGTTAAAAAGCTGCCTCGAGTACTTTGATTTTCTCCTCACTTGTCCGGGTCTGTTTAAGCGGGAAGAATCTAGTTTGTGTGAATGGGATTAAGTTTAAAATTATCATAAACACTTTGTGGAAAGTATAATCCACTGGCACAGTCCTCTATAAATAATTAATTATTCATTCGACCACTTATTTCCACAATTATCCCCAGGAAACTCACATGTCCCTCTGTTATACTGTAAGGCCACCACCTGTTTAATCAATAGGAACAGTATTATGATCCACCCTTTTACCGAAAACCAATAACTTAAATAAACAGAGCTATTAATTAATTAGATAAACGTAAATAATAAATAAAGTAAAATAATACACTAATTAATAAAATGATCAACTCAAATATTAAGGGTCTAAACATCACGCGAAGTTTACTGTAAACCTGTCGAAAACGTCATTTAATCTAAACAAGTGCTACTGATATGCTATATGATTAGGACATCGCTTTAAAACATTATGTATTTTATAAAACACAATGCGCAATGTGCACGTTTTCAAAACAGATAACCCTTTTCAATGTGCACATTGGCATACAAAACTGAACTGAAATGATAGTGATGTTGAATCATTTAAAGAACTAAGTTTTCCATTTTTAATTTCTCTTTGAATTTGGAAAAACATCTTGGAATTAATTTAATTCATTTCAACTAAAGGAAATGCTCTCTAATTTCGATGAAGTAATTGAATCTTTCGCTTTAAGACTGTTATAATAATTACACCATGTAACACACATTTTGTTCCTACGTTGTAATTATTTTATTCCCTTAGGATTTAACTAAAAATGATGGAAAATAATAACTAAACCGTTCAAACTTTGCTTTTGTGGGCAGGAGAGTGACTTAGAATATTTTGAAAGACAGGAACAGGCGAACGCTTCCACCAAGATAGCTTTGACTTAGAGCATCGTTATCAGGCAGAGTACAACAAAAACATGATGGATGACTATATTTGAGGGTTGATACGTGAAGGTGACCTGGAATATAAATGTAAATAGCAAAATACTTTTCATTTCTAGACTTGGAATCTTACTGTAATCAGAAATTTCATCTATTCTATGCATTTTATTCTATACTTATATGAGAAAATTATATTTCCAAGTACTTTTTTTTTATTAAACTTTTCAGAGTAACAAGTAGCTTTATTTTACATGAATTCTTTACATACAAACCGCTAAAACCGTAATATCAGGTAAATCAATCTCCTGACTGCAAAAGCAAAGATTTAGAGAAGTAACCTTCACTATAATGATTATTTAGGCTAAATAAATAAAGAAATAACAGTTTTGACCTAGGAACAAGGAAAAAAAGTAAATTTGTTACATGGTGTTATTAATAATATACTTATTTCAGTTTTGAAAAAGTAGAAACACGCTACAAAGAAAATTGAAAAAGGAAACTGCAAAAGAAACTCTTGACGAGAAAGCACTTTGGGAAAAACAGGAAAAAAGGAAAAAAAGAAAACAAAGCAGCATAAAAACAAAATAAAAAAAAACGAAAACGATAAGAAACATTAAAATTAAAGAGATTATTGATAAGATAAATTATTTTTAAAAACTCCACCATTTTATCTTCTTTTTAAACAATATACATTATTTACAATTTTGATGTCATTTGGTATTGCGTTCATGACAACATTGCAGAACAAAGTAAATATCACTTTTTTACCAATTTCGATACATTTTCAAACGTTTTCATCTTTTATTGTTTTTTTGCCGGACGGATTGTTTCCTACTAAACATATTCAAAATGATTTCCATTAAGCTGAATGCATGCTTGTGCTTGGCGGACAACAGATTTTCGTACACAAGGCAGGACATCTTCGTGCATAACTTCCTTAAACGCTGCAATGATTTACGGCTTATTTAACCTGATGCATTGCAAGGATTCCGGTAAATGATGTTCTTGAGATGATCCCCAAAAAGAAGTTTATTGGCGTCAGATCGGTAGATCTTGCAGGCCATTTGGTTGCTTCACCTCTTCCAATCCAGCGATCGTGAAAAATCTGATTCTAGTAATCTCTTACGTCGTCCAAAATGAGCAAGGGCACCATCGTGCTGAAACCACATGCATCTTCGTTCTTGCAAACCATATATTTTGATCATATGCAACTTGATCTTTGGGCTGGTAACTCGTTTTCAACAAAGATCAAGTTCACTAGTTAATCAATGAGGTAGGAAATATGTACCAATGATGAATCCCCCACAATGCTAGCCCAAACATTGTGATACCAGCGCTATTGATGACCCAATTGGTGCATGGTGTGAGGATTTTCATGCGACTAGATATGCCAGTTGTGGTAATTCATAATGCCATCTCTGTTGAAAATCGCTTCATCAGTCTACAGTATTCAATTCGCAAACAAGTCGTCCTTCCTGAGTCTCTCAAGGGGCCAGTTGCAGAAGCATGTTCGCCCTTGGAAGTCAGTAGGTTGCAAGGCCTGAACACGCTGTATGTGATAAGGATGTCGCAAATTTTGAAATAGAACTCTCCAGATTGAGCTATGGGGCCATCGTGTCATTCGAGCCACTTCTCTCATGCTTAAAGTTGTAGATTGGGTATCCAAGTTCAGTATTTCATCTGCAGCATCTAGACGTAGACCAGCTGGTGCTACTTGTCCAACAGTTAGTGGATTGAAGAGCCTCATTCACGTAAATTGTGGTCTACGCGACTAAACGTTCGTCTATCGAGATGTCAACTGTTTGGAAAACGTTGCTGATACAAGTGTCATGGAATTCGACTGACATCGAGAATTCCGATGACGTCGTTTATCGATACCGAACCCGTTTCTTCCATCGATCGAAGCCGGAAGGTGGACGATGAAACCGAGGACGTCAAACGAGGAGCCAGTCAGCGTGAGGAGCGGGAGATTCGTCGTGGCAAACTGGAAAACAACGATCGTGGCAGTCATTATAGTGGAGCCAAAGGAGACGGATCAAAAGATGGTTCATCTAGATTGCGGAAAAGGCTTCAGCGGAGCAGAATGCTTCCAGCCATAAAGAGAGGAAGGGAAGACGATATTCGACCCCTTTCTACAAGGGTACCTTCCCGAGCTTCGGCAAAAAGAAGCAGAACGACAGCAGCGTCGAGTGAGAGAGCCCCTGCCAACGTGGCAAGACGGCGGCCGGCGCGAGCAAAAGCCGTAGTCAGCCAGAGTTGCTAGGTCTCCGCGTCTACCGACATGGATGCTGGAACAGAGAACTCTACATTTGGTAAGCGCCCATTTTCTTTTAGGCCCTAATGCGCAATTTGCAAGGCGATGTTTTCTAGAACTCAGACATAGCGAGCTAGGAGTGCAAACGAGGGTACAGGGACTGTGGCCCTTCGGTCTAGGTACGTATCTGGAGCAGGACCTTGGTTTTACCTACGCCAAGCCATTGTGCCTATAATTTTCCGTGAGTGTTTAAACGGGTGCTCCTCTTTCTTAGCACCGAGGCTATGAATGGGAATTACTTTTATCAGTTTGTGTGATTTAATGCCTATTCATCTAATTTTACGTAACTTAGTTTCCATCTATACTAGTGGCTGTTGATTCTAAGCTACCATATCTTATCTTCCCACCTAGTTGTATATTTGCGATAATTACTCGAAGTAATATAGAGTAGCCATTTCAGAAAATTATCATTGTCACAGAGTCGTTAAATTTGAGGAGCTTGTACGACAGAGTACTGCAATACACTTTAACGTGTACAATTGCAGCTTCGAAAGTAGACGTGCTACGAGTGATTTGTATTAGTGCGTTCTGCTTTGTTCATTAGTAATTAAGGTGTTGAATCCTATTGTGCTATTTATATGTGATATTTGATTACTGAACCTGTTTAACTCGTAAGACTTTCTCTGAAACGGAGACAGTTTACCTATAAGCTTCAGGCTTATTATTGTGGAGCTTGCACAATTATATATATATGCAGGATTGTGGGTTGTTTTGGTGCTGCAGAATTGGTGTTTAAGGTTTGCATCCTATTGTGCTAATTATATTCAGTTGATTGTTGAACCTGTTCATATCATAAGGCTTTCGTTAGACTGAGAATCACTTTACCTATAAGCTTTAGGTTTATTATTGTGGAACATTCACAATTGTATACATGCATGATTGTTTGTTGTATGTGTGCTGCACATCTTAATTTAGATTGACTCAAATGAAACTTACCTATGTCTTTATAGATTTGATTACCATATTGGTTCATTCATAGCATTGTAATTACTTGCTAGAATATTTATTGCTGATGTTATATGTATTTGTTGTATACATTGAATTTAACTTTAAGTATTCCTTTTATTAAGTGATAGTTAGAAGCTTTATTTATTTATTATATACACCGATTGTGTGGCTAACAACTTAATTAAGTTTGCCCTTAGATCATTTCATTTAAGTTACCATTTTAAGCCTTACGTTTAAGGTTTTCTACCTTTTTCTTATTTACATTTATTTTTGGAATTTAATTAAAGAAATAGTACATTCATTCATAGTACATTCATTCATAGTACATTCATCTTTATTATTTTACGCCTTCTACAATTGTGTACCCCATTCCACTGCGCAATACTCAATTTGCTCATTTTTACACGTGACATAAGAGATGT
Organism: Rhysida immarginata; assembly: GCA_023313115.1. Taxonomy (NCBI): domain Eukaryota; kingdom Metazoa; phylum Arthropoda; class Chilopoda; order Scolopendromorpha; family Scolopendridae; genus Rhysida; species Rhysida immarginata. Next base: position 253,444 of record JAHWFO010052261.1, on the reverse strand, counting down.
TGGGTAACAAAAGCATTTCCATCACCTGCCCCTAATACAAGATACCTTGCATTTGTGTACATGTGATCACAGCAAGACTTCACAACACCTCGAAAGGACATGAAACCTGCTACGTAATACATAAAACTTAAGAAAAGTTTCAACAATTTAAAACACGCAGCTCTACAGCAATAGTGTGCTTTTGTTGTAATTAAACGCGCTGCATCACTGCAACGTCGAGCAACATTACTTATTAACAAAGTAGAACATTGTTTTTTAAAACTTTTTCGCCTCTTTGAATTTAATGAACTGCTGCTGCGGATTTTTTTACACCCCAAATTTTGGGTTTTCGACATTTTCAATAGGGAACTTTTTGCTTCGATTGATGCATGGAATCACCTTGTGTACTTGTTGTCCTTCCATTAGAAAACCCTGTATTTGTAAATAAACATTTTGACAAGTCATGCCAGTCTTCTCCCCTCCTCTCTATCACCTATACATAATTTCGTCTCCTTTCAAAGAAAGATATGCCACAGAAGAAACTTCCTTGGAATTTGCACTTCAATTATCTACTTTCATTTTTAAGCATAATATACTTGCATGATGAACAAGAGGAAAAACTCATCTTCCCTTTCCGCTTAATGCTGTCTGAATTTCATCATTCTGATTTCCTCGAAGGCCTTCCATCATTTTAGAGAAAAGATAAAAATTATATTTTATTTTTTATTTTATTTTTTTTTTATTTATTAATTGTTGGATCCAATACGTCCATCCAGGGCCTGTATGGCCAGAGGCCGACGAGTTGGGTCCCTGGATGGACCTGGATTCACGACTGCTGTATGATGGTCGCAGCAGCCGGGGGGGTAAAGATTGGCTATCACGGATGGTCACCCATCCAGTGACGAGCCGTGCCTGATGTAGCTTAACTTCACAGAATGGCAACAAATCTGAGCTGTATGGTAGATGTAGTAACGTAGCGATTTTTAGCTTCCTCAAATACAAAATAGCAGGAGAATGGAGTTACTCTTTTACCATTTTCGTCCGTCACCTTCATACTTTCTCAGTTTTTTGAGGCAGATGGCTGAAATTTGGCATATGGCTTACTCCGGTTATTTAATTTGGTTTCGGTGGTGTTCCCCGAACTAAAAGTACTGCATATAGCAATTAGTGATCTTCGGGGTGTATTCCCTTTCTCCGTTGACACCTATTTGCTTGGAGTCGTCGCAAACGCGTTGGAGCGAGGTTCATGAGAGCTTTGCCTACTTCGTCTGGTTTAAGCGTTTATGCGACATTTATACGAATATACACCCCCTAAGAGACCTGCTTTGTTATCCAACGATAGCCTATTCACGACTTTATTTTCACTGTTAACTGTTCCTCTTCTCGTACGCTCTCTTTTTAGCTCATTTCATGAAAGAGGAAGCCAGTGAACTCGTTACAACCCACCTGGATTGAGTTTTCCTACCGCTGAAGACTTCCTACTTACCTGTGACAATGTGATGTAGTTTCTTCAAGAGGGTGCTTCACCTGTGAGGATCCTACAAAACAATAAGTTCCTTTTTCATCGACGTTTGGGTCTCGCCTTCACATTTCGTTGGGCGAATACTTCCTCTGTGTGTGTGCGAGTGTGCGTGTGTGTGTGTGTGTGTGTGTGTGTGTGTGTGTGATATGTGCGCGCTACAATAAACGTTTCCAACGATGTGGGATTTATTAAATCATTTAATTAGTTTTGGGCATGTAAACCCATCTCTCCACGTATAAGTGATTCTACCAACTTTCTTCGTGCTATTTTCTTTCAACGAGAGTTTCGTCGTTCAAGTTGGTGCTTAGTGTTTGGTGTTTAATTATGATGATCCAGCGTTTAAAAAAGTGCTTTGTTCATGTAGTCCAAGATCTTCGGAGCTTAGACATTATTCCTAAGTGCACCGTAGCCCAGCTTCCTTAAATTATTATTTGAACTATTTGCATTTATTACATTTATTGTATTCCACTGTGCTAAATAAAACCGTTTTATTCCTTAGTCTAAGTTACTTTTCTGTTAGTTTCATTTTGGCACCTGACAAATGGGGACCTAAAAACATTGAGTTATGTCACCGAAAATAGACATTAATTGAGACGGCTACGTAACAGCCCTTTCCGACGTCAAATTTAGCTATTCCGAAATTATGAAAGTATGCAAGAAGCCAGGCTTCGTAGTTTCCAAGAAAGGGATATCAAGTGTACTAAATAACATTCAGAAGCGGCGCCATCCCTGAGGGGAAAAATCAGGCCAATCCGAAACCATCCACTAGCCGTACTCCTGATATCGTCCGGATGTAACCCATCAACACAACAGGCCATTGCAAAGAAGGCAGGGACATCTGTGTACTCGGTAAACACAATTATCAACTGTCATTTGCAACTGGAGAAGCGACTTAAGAGCCACTTTTATGAATTGTTGCCGTGCCATGTTCAAGAGCGATGGACCAACTTTCGTAACTTTATGTACGATATATGGTGGATAAAAGATGAGACGTACGCTTATTTAAGCGACTACAACAAGAGCCGAGGCATTAGTTTTTACTGCTCAAGGGGTACTAAGGACTTCAGAAAATGGTACCGTGAATGCAAGGAAAAATTTTCATAATCGTGGGGTAATACAGCTACAATGGCAAGTCAAAGGCCAAAATCAACGCCAATGTACAGGGTGGTTATAAAATAAGTTCGCCTACACAAAACCCTCTAGAGCCCAATCTAATAAACCGATTATGATGCAAACTGAAATGTAGGCTACTCAGACCATGGAGGAAAGAATTCCGGAAAGAAAAACATTACTGCAAATTTTCACCACCAGATGATAATGTGGCGCTGTGGAATGACAAATGGAGTTTTTAAAACTTAGTTTTATTGTTTTAAACAAGCAGACAAGGTTTTTGTTTGATTACAGCATATGCTGAATATGTCCGCCCCCTGCGTCAATGACATATTGGAAGCATAGCACAGCATGATCATTTGTTGCATGAAGCGTTTCTCGGGGAATGTCTCAGACATTTCGTCAAATGCTGGCTATCAGCTCAGGCACAGTCCGTACGCTTTGTTGATAGAGCCAAACATCGCATGGATTCAAATCCGGAGAACGTGGAGGCCACGCATCTGGAAAACTTCTACAGTTCACACGATCACCTCCAAAGTTCGCACAAAGCAGTTCCTTTACTTGTCGACAATTATGAGGATGTGCTCCATCTTGCATGAAGACAGTGGTTTCCAACATGGATGAAGAAAAGATGGATGGGACACTCCTATGCATCGAGCGTGAGTTTTTTTTCAGTGGCGCTCTCTGTGGATTTGCGTAGTACTAAACCAAATCTGTCTGGGAAATAAAAAAAAATAGTTTCAGTTTCTGCTTGCGTAGTACTAAACTGAAACTTCACCACCATCATTTCGATTTGCATAGTACTAGAAATTTTTTAAAAAAGAAATTCATATATTAAGTGGCTTTTTAAGATAAAAGTGTGCTTAGAAAGTTTTTTTTATATTTTTTATTTTATTGTTTTTAGTCTATTTTTAATTTTATTAACCTAATCTAAGCAGACGATTATATTTAGTACTACGCAAAGCTCCAGATGTCGCCCCAAAATCAAACTCGCTGAGGAAGGCAATAGAGTGTCCCATCCATCTTTTCTTCATCCATGTTTCCAAGCATTGTCATTCTCGCAAGCCAGGAATCACATGCTGTGCAAGAAATTCACAATACCGTGCACTTGTCACAGAACAACTTACAGGACCTCGTTGTGTCACTTCCTCAAAGAAAAAGAGGCCTAAAATAAAATCATCGGTGAATCCAAATCATACAGTCAAGTATTCAGAATGCAATGGTTTATCATGCACGACATGGGGGAGTGAGGCACCCCATATGCGGCAGTTCTGCGTGTTCACCGCTCCTTTTGGGGTGAAATGTGTTTCGTCTGATCATGGAATATTCCACGGCCACAGGTCATCAACAATCATCCTCGCCAGGAAGCGATAAGCAAAGTCAGCGCGTTGAGTGGGATCTTGAGGTTTTAGCTGTTGTGCCAGATGAATCTTGAATGGGTACCAATGCAGAATGGACCGCAAAACCTTTCGCACCATGGACCATGGGATGGACAATTCGCGTGTGTTGCTCGAGCATTTGTTGCAGACTGTTGAGAAGAGAAAGCTCTGTCCACCACTGCAACAGCCACGTCCTCAACAACTTAGTCTGCTATCTTTCGCCGTCCTCTTCATGATGCGGACTGCTAAATTGCCAATCGATTCAAATTCCTTTATCATTTTTCGCAACCCAGTATCTGACATTGGCCCTTTTCGCAATCCTTTTAGACGACGATATGCTCGCAATGTAGCTGGACTCCTGCTATCATTCTGGTAAAACAACTTTACCAACAGTGCGCGTTTGTTTCTTGCATAAAACCATGATCTTTGGTGAAAGGTTTTCATTAAATATAATGTAATGAATGGCTCAATCCATTCCATTCTGGGTATGTGGACTTTCTAATTTGCATAAACTTTCTGGTAATAAGACCGATATTGAGAACGAACATATGCTGTAATCAATGAAAAACCTTGCCTGCTTGTTTAAAACAATAAAACTAGTTTTAAAATCTCCATTTGTCATTCCACAGCGCCACATTTTCACCTGGTGCTGAAAATTTGCACTAATTTTTTTATCGGAATAACCTATATTTCAATTTGCATCAAAATCGGTTCATATGGGCTATAGAGGACTCTGAATAGGGGAAATTATTTTATAACCATCCTGTACTATCAGATTAACTTTCTAACCCCCATATTGACCCGTGACATCCCCGGTTTGTACGGTAGAGAGGTAAACAAGGTATGGCTGCACCAAGACACAAGTTGTCTCAATTCAGAGCTATACCAAGGTGGGAAATTGCAATTTTTCCACCTGAGTTTAAGTACGTATATATCTATTAAGGAATACAAAAGTGTCATAGAAAAGGTTGATTGCTGAGTTTACATGCATCTGATCAAGGACACACCAGTTTGTATCCAATAAGGCAAGGCGTCGAGTCACACCACCGCGTCAACTCGTCTGTTCCTGGAACGCATGCAAGAAGATACCGGAATCCGCTCCATTCCATAAATACATACCCGTCAAGTCGTCGGATGCATCCCCTATGGATATTTGTGGCCTCGGAAAGAGACGAACGCGAACGGTGGAGAGTCTTTCTAAGCGTGTCAACAGGAGTGGTTACGAATTGAGGCGTTGCAGATAAGAAGGGTGACCTCAACATTGGATTAATTTTTTTTTATTTTAATTTTTTTTCCGGCTTCTCAGACAACAAAGTAAAAGGGGGTATAGATTTTTTGTTCCTTCCTATAAAATGAAGGCTGAAATCAAATGATCAACTTTTAAGAGCGCATTTAAAGATCATAAACTTTAAACGCGTGTTTGTCGAGTTCGCCCCTCGTATCCGCAACGCCTGAATTGATCTTGCGTGTTCTGCGTTTCAGCATCCTGCAGTGGAAACAGCGATGCATAGCTACCAGACTGAACACTCTCGATGGTGGCGAAAGGAGAGTTTCCACCTTTTCTGGTCCTCTGCAACTTGTTACCATAGACCCCTAACAACCCTCTGTAGTGCAATTGAAAATTATGTAAATGTAAACGACCTTTTCGCATCTTATAATTTAATATTCAGAACATCAGTATACTCATAAAGTATTATCATTTGAAATACTTTAGCGTAACTAGAAAAAGAAAGACTTAAAGTCAGTATCGTAAATGAATATTCAAAATGAAGTCAAAATGAATATTCTGGCGCTGACAAGTTCTTTAAAACCCTATTAAAATGTTTGTTTTCATCTTTGAATCAGTTAGAATTTAATCAATTAATAATGTTTATATTAAGTAACATATATGCAATATTTCTCTTATGTTTAATGATGCGTTTGAAATTTTCAGCTATTCTGGTTTGCAGATGCCATTACAGATGACTTCTAAACTTGTGAATAATCATCATTTGAATCATTTATAGCTGCCAATCTGCATTTCTCATTGTATACTTCACTAATTACAGTATATTTCCTATAATGCTTTTATTACCCTTCTATTCCAATAGCATTATTCAGTGCAATTTCCAGTTCAAAATATTACTTTAAGCTGAATTAAAATGAATGAAATTAATCCATAACTCTTTCGAACGAAAATTTTTTTATGAAGTTTTCTGTTTTTTTATTTATTTGAAGGACTCAATAAAATCACTTTGGTGTAAACGCGCAATGAAAAAGTATATTTTGACAAATAAATTATTATTTTACAAAAAGTTAGATTTATTGTAAAAAAAAAAACCTTAATGCCGATTTCAAATCTAAATTAGTAATTCTATATATTTTACTAACGTATGTTCGTTTTCCAGCCAGTATGATCCAATAACGAGGCAACCTGAATGTCGTAAAAGATTACGTCAAATTATGAATTATGTTATCTGGCAATGCATTTTCTTTATAGAAAATATTTGTCGGCTCTTATATGGATCACTCTCCTTAATGTTACAGTTATAATACTAATGACCAAATAATGGAAATTCCCCATTTGAACATTAAGAGCAAAAACGGTTTTAATCTTTATGGGTTCTTTCATGTCTTAATTTATCACTCGAGCGAGCAAAAGACTTTCCACAGTATTTACACAAAAACGGTTTCTCTCCCGTATGTATTTTTTCATGATTCAGTTTACTACCAGAATTGGCAAAACCCTTTCCACAATAACTGCACAATAAAGGTTTCTCACCTGTATGAGTTCTTTCATGTGACAATTTACGACTTAAACTGGGAAAAGTCTTGTCACAATACTGACAAGAATGTAGAGTATGAAGACCAGTATGTAAATTTTCATGAATTAATCTTCTTGCTGCGGATATAAATCTTTCATCACAGAACCGGCAAGCAAAAGGCTTTTCGCCTGTGTGGATTCGATCATGAATAACTTTATTTTTTAAATGAGCAAAAACTTTTCCACAGTACTCACAAGAAAAAGGCTTTTCTCCTGTATGAGTTCTTTCATGTAATTTCTTGGCCCCAAGTTGAGCAAAGCCTTTCCCACAGTAACTGCAAATATATGGCTTCTCTCCTGTATGCGTTCTTTCATGCCTTCGTTTACATATTGCATCACGGAAAGCTTTTCCACAATAACTACATAAATGAGTCTTTAAACCTGTATGAGTTATTTCATGTGATTTTTTGTGGCCTAATTGTGCGAACTGCTTCCCGCAATAGCTGCAGGAGTATGGTTTTTCTCCTGTGTGTATTCTTATATGCAATCGCTTCGATGCAGACTCGGAGAAACCTTTTCCGCAATATTCACAAATAAAACGTTTTTTCTTTGTGTGGGTTCTTTCGTGAGCTTCTTTATCATCCAAAGAAGAAAACACCTTTGAACAGTAATTGCATATGTTAGTTTGAACATGAATATCATTTTGCTGAAATGTTTCTGCTTCCCTAAATCTTGCGTTATTCTTTTCAACTATTTCATAATGAGGCAGAGGTACATTTTCAACTATTTTCAACTTTTCAACTATTTCATAATTCTCCTTAAGGAGAATTTCCTGTCTTGGTAAAACATAATAAACGCCTGATTCAGAATGATCTTCTGATTTTCCTTTCTCATTAACTGACTCGCTATTGTGCTGTGAGGCGATTAAAGACCTGTCCAACGACATAGTAATTTTATTTTCTTCAACAGATGGAAACAAAACATTATTAAACTTTTCTGCACACTCTGGTAGAATAAAGCTTCCGAAATTATCTTCTCTGTGGTCACTACTTAATTTTTCATCAACACTATTGTTGATTTTGTTACCATATGAAATGATTATATTAAACGGGCACGATGAAACTTCAATTTTGCATTCTAATAAACCATAAGTGGAAACTGCAGAAATGTAAGCAGTGCCTTTTACAGCATTTTCTATGATAAATAATAAATCATCAAGAATATCGGTGTATGTTTTGTCGAAATTCCTCAGGCTCTTTAAAGTAGCCTGTATTTCCATCTTAAATATATGCAAAAATAATAACGGAGCTGGCTTCTTCGAATTTGTTTTGATGAATATCTGTTGGAGGAAAAAAAAATCTTAAGAATGGGGAAATTATTTAATATAAATTATACAGTAAAATCAACGAAAATGTAAAAACGAAAACGTGTTTTTTTAAACTTTACTAAATTTAAATTTACATAGTGATTTAAAACGGACATACAATTTTAAAAGCAAATATAAATTTATTCAGATGACGTACAGAATCGGTTGATGTGTCATGTTAGAGCAAAACACATCGCTCAATTTACAGGGTGATTCAAACAGACATTACAATTTTAAAAGCAAATGGAAATTTATTCAGATGACACACAGAATCGGTTGATGTGTCACTTTTTCGCCAAACAATCAAGTTGGTTCGATGTGCGAGAAGAAGTAAGCCAAGAAAGTGTGGACACAATTATCAACCAAACGACGACACGAAACCACAAATCCACAAAAATACTCTTATTGCCTCGGATGTACATTTCGGTGCGACGCTCCCTTCATCAGTGAGTGATAAACAAGCTGAGAACTCGGAATTTATAAGGAAATGCATCATAAAAAAACAATAAAAAAAATTACAACTATTCATAACCAAGGGAACAGCAACCAATCAAGCTAATATACCATAACCCGACAGGCTACCGTATATAAGAACTAATCCGAAATAGACGCTGAATCCTGAAATAAGAGCTATACATAAAGGAGTTAACTACTTGAAAATAAAGGCGTAACCAATCTCCTGTTGACACATCCGAATTTGTGGTTCTTCTGTGAGGATTTTGTCCTTTGCACTCTTGAAGTCACTTTCTCATTGAATCTTTACAAAGCTGTTTCAGGTCTCTATTCAATTTTAGATTAAATGGCAACACTAGAACACTTTTATAGTCACCCAGTCCTTTCTTAAGCCTAGTGACATTTTCGGTTTTTAGGTGCTGTTTGATTTTTCCGGCTATCCTATCTATCATTTTGCCTCTCAAAACCATTGAACGTTGCAAACGATCTGATTGCTTTATCCTTGTCTTTTGCTTCATGTTGAGTGGCAGCATCAGCGCTCAGGACAAAATCCCCACAGAAGAACGAGCAGAAATTTACACACGGTCTAATCTTACACCGTGGATCTACAAGTTCGGATGTGCCAGGTGTGGCCGCTTTTATTTGGATAGATCAATGAGAGGTATGGCCAAACGGAGGACGGCACATTTTAACTGCATAAGGAATGCGAAAAGGGTGTTTCATCCTATGCGGATCATATTATGGAAGAAAGGCAAGATTATGCTTTGGATTTGTTTCGTGTTATCCATACTTGTAAAGATACCAGATTGTTACATTTTTTAGAATCCATGAAAATTGTGAAAAACAAAGCAACGACTCAATTATTAAACGGTGATGAGGGCCCGATGCCAACAGGAGATTGGTTACTGATGACAGCCGGATGCCAAAGTTTATTCTCAAGTAGTTACCTCCTTTATGCCGAGCTCCTATATCAGGATTCAGCGTCAAATTTGGATTAGCACTTATATATGGTAGGCTGTCGGGTCATGGTATATTAGTTTGATTGGTTGCTGTTCGCTTGGTTGCGCAGAGTTGTAACTTTTTGATTGTTTGTTTTATGATGCATTTCCTTATAAATTCCGAGTTCTCGACTTGTTAATCAGCGTCGCTGAGGACAATCAGGACGATCAAAACGGACTAGCTCTTCAAGGTATCACTCTACTCTCTTTTCAGGTATCATTTCATTATTCTCATTTCACGGTGCGCCCTTTTCAGGGCAATATTCACCATCTGTTACGTCTTATGTGCTCGTCCCTGGCGTTGAAATTAATATTCCCGTCAAGACGCTCATTATCCTTCTAAGTCCCTGGCGTTGGGATTAATTTCCTCGCAAACCTAACTAATGACATTTTCTCATATCATCTACTATTATTCTAATCATTTACGAGCGGGTCCCTGGCGTAGAATTAATTTTCTCGCAAACCTGACTTGTTCATTTTTCTTAGAGCTAGGTGCGTCCTTCTTAGGACGGCTTCTTTAGCACACACCTAGCTGCGAGGTTACTCCCCCCACCCTGGTTCTATACATTTATATATGATGGATTCGTCCAATTTAACCAAGTTGAAGTCGGCTAAAACTGTGTCCTGCGAAAAGGCCTACCAGGATGACTGCTTGGATGCTAGGTTTGCTGCATTTGACCTAGTGTTCAACGAAATGTTAGAAGCCCTCCACAAAAAGTATAGTGCACTGGAGGAAAAAGTCGAATCCCTACACAAAAGTTTTGAGAAGTTCGAAGGTATCAATAAGGAAATTAAGGACTCTCGTAGAGATGTTATTGACAAGATAAGCGAACTTAAGGAAGCCTTTGGGAAATGCTCCGGGACTCCGAAGGCAAGAAACTCCACGGAAGATAATCCAGTTGATAACAGCAAGGTAAGTAATGTCTTAAAAACTATTTCCTCTTCTAATAGTATGGAGTCTATGGATATAATAGAAAATAGTGACTGTTCGACAAACGGTGGCTGTAAGAGAAGTCACTCTGACGGAAGTGATGAAGAAGTGGATGACAGTCCCTGGATTGGTGTCACCAATAAAAAATTCAGAAAAGGCACGATGATCGATAACCTAAAGACCGTCTCCAGAGTAAACGAAGAAGTTGTCAGCGCGTCTAGAATGAGGAATCTGAAGAATGGGCAAGGTCGCTCGGCTAATGAAGACCATAGAAAAAAGAAGAGGTATGTACCGTCGATTATCGTGCGGACTCATGGCGTCCCGTTTAAGACGATTTTAACTGTGCTCGAGAAGCATGTTCCAGTGGAAAAGTTCACCGTTCATACGGGCAGAGCTGAAACCGTCAAAGTTAAATGTGAAGACGAAGAAACGCACAACAGGTTAGTCTCTGGAATTAAGTCTGGTAATATTTTAAAAATTCAGCATCATCAAATGAAGTCGGAGAAGGTCTTGAAATACGTGATACGTAATGTGGATATTACGTATGACCTCGATGACTTCCAAGAAGACCTAAACAGAGCCAACTACTTCCCGGAAAAATTAATTCGCTTGAGGAAAGCCAAAGGATCCATTGATATGCCAATGGTTTTGGTTCTGCTCCCGAACTCCGAAGACAACCAGTCATTGAAAAACATAACACGTATTGGGCCGCTTGCAGTAACAGTGGAGGCCTTTCGAGGGAACAAGAAGCCACTACAGTGTTACAACTGCCTGCGCTTCGGACACGTATCCATGGGCTGCACAGAAGATCCTCGTTGTAATAAATGTGCTGAGGGGCATCAGTCAAGGGATTGCCCCAGGATCAAAGGATGCCTAGTTCTAAAGTGACAGTAGGCAAATCCTATGCTGCTGCTGTGTCTACGCCGGAAGATGAAGGCCTCAACATCAACGACCTACCAGGTATGTATAAGCAATTAGGACGTATCTTTCATCTGTTTTCTAATCTAGGCTAAAGTTACCCACAGTTGAGTGGGCTCCTTACGACCAACTAATTTTAGTATGGCTGCACAACGTTATACTGTAATCAACAAAGGTGAACTTTGGTGCGTGATATCGAACGCTAGGGGCATTCCCCGAAAGCGTATCGAGTTTTACAATTTTCTGTTAAAGCAAGAAATCGACGTTGCTTTCCTGTGTGAAACTCATCTCAAACCAAACCAAGACTTCAAGCTACCTGGCTATTGTGTGTACTGTAAGGATCGAATGGCTTCAAATGCTGCAAGATGTACTTCTGGGGGCGCTGAGATCATCATTAAGAAGGGAATTCAACACCAAGAATTAGTCTCCAAGTCTTATGCAGGTATGGAATCGGCCTCCGTCATTATCAATGACGTCTCCTGTGGTGAAGTGATGATCGTGGTGCTCTACAATTCACCTAAACATTATCTTGACATTATTGAGCTTGATGAACTCTTCAGTGGTGACACTCCAGTCGTCCTAGCTGGTGAACTAAATGCCAAACACCCAAGCTGGAACTCCGGAACGCAGAATTACAACGGCATGATTCTCTATAGGTACATACAAGGTAGATATGATATCATCGCTGCTGGACCTGTGGAGGACACCTACTACTGCGACCACTCCCCTAGTAGTGACGTTTTGGACATCTCGCTCTTGAAGGGTTTCTTCAAACCGTACAATATCTTCACGATTGATGACCTTTCTTCTGACCACAAGCCTGTGGCGTTGAACTTTGACAATGTCGACATAAATTTCCGAGAGGAACTGATACATCATCAAGACTGGAAGCTCTACAAAGATATTCTTAAGGAATATGGCTGCCGTCCCGACGTTGTTTACTGTACAGAAGACATCAATCAACGTGTTGAAGATATCACCAGATGTATTAACATTGCCATAGAAGCTAGTAAGTATCCATCAGAGAATAAACCTCCTCATCGAATCCAACTCACTCCTGGAATCCAACGCCTAATTTCTGAAAGAAACAGGATCCGTAGACTATGGCAACGCTATCCTGAACCTTGGCTCAAAACCAAGTATAACAGGCTAGTGCGAAGAGTCCAAGAGGATATAAAAGAGCTTCGCGACGCTAGATATAATGAAAAACTCAAAAGCTTGTCGGCTCGCGACTATTCCATTTGGAGTTGGTCAGAGCTTTACAGAAGAGGAAGACTAATACGCTTCCTCCACTACGTACTCCACAAGGTGACTATATGCAAACTGATCAGGACAAGGCCCAAGTCATTGCAGATTCACTGGAAATGCAGTTTGTTACTCCTACCAACGATAAGCCCGAGAGCCAAATCATGTCTCAGCGTGTGGAAGAAGGTATTGTCAACTTTGATGAAGTCCCGCAGCATTTAACGAAGTACAACATCGAGGCTGGAGAGATCGCCAACATCATAAGTAAACTGAAAAAGAAGAAGGCTCCAGAAAAAGACAAGGTGAGTAATAACGCCCTTATGAATCTCCCAAAGAACTTTATTGACTTTCTCACCAATATCATTAGAGACTGCTGGAAATTTTCTTACTTCCCTGTGGCTTGGAAGAAATCTATTGTGTTGAGTATCCCCAAGCAGGGGCAAAATCCTGCAATTCCCGCAAGCTACCGACCTATTAGCTTGCTACCATCGATGTCCAAGGTGTTGGAGAGAACTATCCTTGTCAGATTTCAAGATCACTGTCTAGCAAATGGCCTTTTTCGGGAAGAGCAGTTTGGCTTTCGTGCTGCCCACACTTGACCGATGCAGATATGGAGGCTCGTTGAAGACCTGAGCACCCCCCTGAACCTATCCTGTGGGGTGGTATTTCTCGATGTCAGTAAAGCTTTTGACCAAGTGTGGCATGAGGGCCTTGTCTACAAAATGATCAGAGACGGGTTCCCTGCCGATTTGATTTTGATGGTGAAATCCTTTCTTGACGGCAGATCCTATCAAGCCAAAGTTGGAGAAAATCTTTCCACACCCCGTGTTGTAAAGGCCGGTGTCCTTCAGGGTTCTGTCCTCGGGCCTGTGCTATTTAATTACTTTGTACATGATTTCCCGAAACCCGATAATTGTAATCTGTATTTTTATGCGGATGACACTGCCATTATGACAAGGGCACAGCAGCCGGCTCACGTTATCACTCGGCTGCAGTGCGCCTTGAAGCAGTTCGAAGACTGGTTTAACTGCTGGAAGTTGAACCTTAACGTCGGAAACTGCAAGGCTTTGTACCTCAATAGGAAGCTCAAGCATCACCCAGATTCTCTTGTTCTGTTCAATAAGAAACTGGACTGGGTGGACAACTACAAGTAACTGGGAGTTATCATTGACTCAAGACTCTCATGGAACCAGCATATGTCCTATGCTCTGAACAAAGCGAAGAGGGCTAAGTACAGTATCATAGCTCTCATGGGTCGCAACAGCGCCCTCAGCACTGACAACAAGCTACTTCTGTACAAATCGATTATCCGGACCATACTACTCTATGGCATGCCTGCGTGGGCGACTATCTGTAAAAGCAGATGGAGTGAACTACAGTCATTCCAGAATGTTACCCTGAGGACCATTGCCCAGCTGGACAGAAGGACGGTGAAAAACCAATCCATCCACTTGGATTTAAACATGGCCCATATCGGAAAGTTTATGAGGGATCTCCTTTTCATTATGATACAGAAGATAAAGACTCACGACAATAAGCTTGTGAAAGGAATACTGAAGAACTCAATGAATATGAACTGGCATACGAAGTATCGTAAACCGAGGCACGTTCTTGACGTCAATTTAGAAGATATTAGCAACGTCTCTTTCCCGGACTACTGGAAGATGTGATAATCTTCTTTCTCCTTGTATTTTTTATTTCGTTTGTTTTTTGTTTCTGACAATCGTCAATCTTATTTTCTTTTTAGTATAATATGGAAGACCGCTTGGGTTGGTTAGGCTTCTTGACTACCTCAGTGGAGTTTATTCTGGTTGGATGAGCTTTGTGAAAGTGCTGCTTTCGTCCCATCCTAACAAATGTACACTTCACTGTTCGATTGTCGATTGTTTTGTTAATCGGTCACTGATGAAGTAGCTCCCGAAATGCACATCTGAGGCATTAAAATTATTTTTGTGGATTTGTAGTTTCGTGTCGTCCTTTGGATGGATCGATGTGATCTCCATTAGTGATAGCCAACCATCCAATCTGAAGTAAATTTCATTGCAAATTTAACTGGTATGTTCGGCCAAAAAGGGAAACCTCTAATGCACAAAGAGAATTGAAATAACGTATACCTATTTCAATTCTCCTTGTGGATTAGAGGTTTCCGTTTTTTGGTTGTTCCATTCTACAGTTTTTGCTTAATTAATTATAGTTCAGTATGTTCGGCGTCACCTCTCTAACTGCAGTGTAAATTCCATTTCCCAGTTCAGCAAGATCACTAGGTAAAAATAACATTCGTCCTTTAAAGAAACTCCGTTAGAAAAAAAAATCGAGAGGGGTCAAATCAGGATAGCGAGATGGCCATCACGACAAATCTACTGACATGGTAATCGGTTATCAAGAAAATTCTGGACATCGCTGCTAATATAAGGTAGTGCCCCGTCTTGCTGATAGCAATGGCGTCCATCTTGGTCATCTTCGTCTAACTGTAGAATGCGGAAATTATCGAGCATGTCTAAATACACGATACCGTTTATAGTTTTCTCCATCAAAAAGAATGGGTCATTCCTTTTAAATTTACTGAAGGCACGACAAAACATTCACTTTTTAGCGTCACGTAAATTTTCGATTTTCAGATTCTGCATTTGCAGATGTTTACCTTGCAATTGATGTGAAATGTTGAAGATTACATCGTCATCATTTTTAATTCGATCCAACATCCCCGTATAGAATTTTGACAAGCCAATTTATCAGTAATTGTTTCTACCATGGTAAGTTTGTATAGCTGCAGATGTAACCGTTGACCTAATATGCGCCAAACCTTGTATGCTAGTCACCTACGCAGGTCGCGTTGGTTTCGTGGGGCGAGGGGCAAATCCTCTGTGAACTGTACTACAGTGACAAAAGAAACCTGCTGATTCGGCGTGTCGTACAAAACAGCCGGTCTCAACTAAGGTGTGATGCCAAGAGTAAATTGTAGGCTTATTCGGAGCATCATTATCAAACATTGTACTAAAATTCCGTTGGACTATAGTCGCTGAGTTAGTTTCGTGAAAATAAAACACACTAGGAGCAAGTTCCGCATTTGAGCTGTAATAGGCTGAGAGCATGCATACGCTAGTGCCGTTCGCGGCATACTAAGGAAAAAACCGACGGGAGAGAAGACTCAAAGCTGCTACACCCGAAACGAGCACCCGTCCGAGGTACGCACAACGAGAGGTCGTACACGGAACGAATGGAGGCGAACGTCGGCATCGAGGACACCAGCTCCATCGTATAAGAATTTCATCGACCAGGAAATTACAGATTCGCCGCGATATCAGGCCGGAGATAAACCCTTGAACTGTTACGCTAAACTTAATAACTTTAACTCGAATCTTTTGACGAGTCGAGTGGTGGACTCATCGGACGACAAGCGGTACTCATACTAGATCGTAAGAGGGAGAGAGGCCGACGACGAGCATATACCTACCCCGCCTTCCAGCCTGCATTGCGCCGAAGGAGGGTCGCCCGACAAATCGAATTCTGACTCGACCGAAGATCCCGGGACACCGACAGTAGATCGAGAGCTTGAATGCGAGCAGAGGGACGAGGACGAGTCTGACACGAAAGTATCCGATATTGCTCCAGACGATGTTACGCCGATAGAGGAGAGCAGTGCATGTCTGGTGTCAAAGGGCTCAACATCGCACATAAACCGTTTAGTATTTCCTTTTCAAGGGGAGCCCAACTGGGCCCTCGAGACGACTAGCGATTTTGCAAGCGCGTGCCGGCTTAGTGAAATCTCACGCGGCGGGTCGTGCTTGACTTTTGGCTACAGTCCATTGGGTTGACTTTCCGTTTATTAGGCTTAGTCTTGTTGCTAGGATAATTGATTTATTCAGAAGATTCAGACATTTAGGATTGGAGTCAGCATTATATGTAATTTTAGTGTGTGTGTACTTTAAGAATGTTAATATATGTCTTATTTTGTGTCCTGCCTAGCTGCGGTCCCCTTGTTGGCAAACCGAATTCGGTCGCCGTATTCTGCTTTGACAGTCATCGACTCCGCCCACGACTTACCTGATGCGAAAGAAGTTGGAAAAATCGATTAGCTACTCTGCAAATAATTTTTCCGATTGTATTTGTGTAACAATTATTTCAAAACATTTACGTTGTAAGAATTATAATTGTTTTATTTGAAATTTAGGCTGGTTAACCCCTGCATTTATTAAAAGTTAATTCTTATTTAACTTACTCATGCCCTCTTTCCACTTCCTGTCACGGCTTTTACCTCTGGGTAGTTTGAAAGGTTAAAATTAAATTAGCAAATTAATGTACTTAAAGCATTGGCACGTGACACAATGTCTGTGGTGTTTGCAAAGTGCTGGAAATCTGTTTTGCAAGGGTCAGGTGTAAACAGGTGAAGCGCTTATACCAGAAGTTCTGAATCCTGTCTACACCAGGAGCCTTCCAATTGTGATTGCATTCAACGACTTGTGAGAGTTCATCTGGTGTTATGTCAGTATAAGGCATGTTTGGTAGTGTGGATGCTGATTGCTGCTCTTCCCTGATCCAGCTAGCTTCCCTATTATGTTCAACTGAGACAGACCAAGGAGACGACCAGTAATGTTGGAGTGCTGCTTGTGTTGGCAGACCAGTGTTTTGAGTGTGTGCATAGCCTTTGTTTAATTGTTTATAGAATGTATTCTCATTGTTTGCGAATAATTTATTCTGTTGTCTGCGCTGAGTTCATGTTTTGTATCTCTTCAGGCATTGTGTTTTTGCAGATAACTTTTGTTTTAATGTATCCAAATACTCTGTAATGTGTTGATTGTACTGCTCATGTCTGATGTGTGTTTTAATTTTCTTAAATAACTCTCTGAGGCGTTTGTTCTGCTTTGATGAAGTGTTGTTTTTAGTGTACTGTGTAAGTCTACCTAACTGCTTGCGTTTCGTCAAAATCAGACTCAATCCGCTTTTGCCATTTAGATTTCTGTTGGGTGGATAATTTTTGGTGTATTTATGGGTTGGTTTCTTTCCCAGTGTGGATATCACTGTAAGAGGCCTAGTGTAAATAAGTGTACAGTGAGCCAAAAATTATCCGTACACTTTGACTTTATGAAATAAATCGGTAGTTTCATCATGAAATGAAACAGAAATCGTAAAAAAAAATTTACAATACCAAATACCTCGATATATTTTGTACAAAACCATTGTAAAAATATTTATTTAAACAAATAATTATTTTCACAAAAAAAAAATTCAAATCGTAACGAAATTTAAGGTCAAAAAATTATGCGTACACACTCATTTTTTCCTCAAATATGCAACAAAAGATTTTCATATCGAAAAAAATTTGCATACTTCATATCAGTTATATAAAGAAGACCGTTACTGTTCAGTTTGAGTTGCTGAAATGAAGCAAAATGGTGAAAACTAGTGAACATTCCTTGGAGATAAAAAACTAGTCATAAACTTGTGAAAAGAAAAAAAACTTACAACAAATTGCGGAACAGATTGAGTTACCTAAAAGTGGTGTTCAGTATATTATACAGAAATTCAGAAAGAAAAATACATTGTCAACAAGGGGGAGGGGGGAGGGAGAAGAAAGAGGAACACTTCAATCAAAATTGATCACATCATAACAAGATCAATCAAGAAAAATCGTCGTTTACCTGCTACTAAAGTTGCCCAATAGATCTGCAAACAAATTATGGGGTTGTTATTTCAGCACAAACAGTAAGAAATAAAATGCATGAAATCAATTTCCATGGAAGAGTGGCCCGGTAAAAAACTTACATTTTGAAAAAGAGCATGCTGAAAAAGGTTTGAATTTCTGGAAGGAAGTAATTTTCTCAGATGAGATAAATTCAACCTCTTTGGATCAGATGGACACCCAAACGTGTGGCGGCAACCCCATGAAAAACTAAAGAAAGAGTGCCTTCGAGCAAAAGTAAAACATGACAGTGGTCACATCATGGTTTCGGGTTGATTTTCCAGGGCAGGATTGGGACCGTTAATTTTTCATTGAAAACACAATGAAGAAGGAGGACTATTTAGCCATTCTGCAAGAGAATTTGAAACATTCTTCTAGAAAAATGAAGATTTCCCGGACATTCACTTTCCAGCATGGTCTTGATCAAAACTTGTGATATCTTGGCTGGAAAACAACAATGTTAAAGTGCTTCCATGGGTTGTTCAGTTACCAGACATGAACCCCATTGAGCATGTTTGGAATGATATGGAGTCCAGGATAGCAGAGAGGGAGCCGAGCAACAAAAATGAACTGAAAGCATTATTACTCAAAACATGGCATGAAACAAGCGAAAATTTCTTAAAACAATTGGTGGAATCCATGCCCCGACGTTGTCTTGCTCTTCTTGAAGCCAAAGGAGGGTCAACAAAGTACTAACTGAAATAATAAATGATATTATAACTGGAGATAAGCCTACCAAGCATCAGGTAAAGATTTTTCTATCGAAAAATGGAAGGAAAAATTCTGCGACCTGGGATCGAACCAGGAACCTCGGCTGTCATGGCCGAAGCCTCTACCAGTTGGGCTATCGCAGACACCTGGCCAGCCATGCTGACTCAAGGTGTCTTAAAGACAACCAAGTTGTCATGGTTGAAAGCCCAATGGGAGGCAGGCACCTGGCTCACAGAACGAGAATCTCTCCTATCCAACCATCAGAAGGTTTGTGGAACTCACAGATAAATGAAATAATAAATGATATTATAACTGGAAATAAGATAGCCCAACTGGTAGAGGCTTCGGCCATGACAGCCGAGGTTCCTGGTTCGATCCCAGGTCGCAGAATTTTTCCTTCCATTTTGCGATAGAAAAATCTTTAAAGTACTAACTGTTTTGTTAAAATGCTAATTATTAAAAATGTACGGATAATTTTTTGACCATAAATTTTGTTATGATTTGAATTGCTTTTTTTGTGAAAATAATTATTTGTTTAAATAAATATTTTTACATGGTTTTTAACAAAAGATATCGAGATATTTGGTAGTGTAATTTTTTTCATGATTTCCGTTTCATTTCATGATGAAACTACCGATTTATTTCATAAAGTCAAGGTGTACGGATAATTTCTTGGGTCACTGTATGTATTCTGAAGATAGATTTTCTTCAATGTACTGTGGTAAGATATATGTGTTCATGTAAAATAAAATTTTCCCTGTTTTTCCTGTTTACTTTAATTTTAGGTATACCTGGTCTTTGTATGGGACCTGTTGCCGTGTAAACTATAAGGTCTCTTTGTAGGGTGTCATTTAATGTTTCAATAAGTTTAGTATTCATATTTTGCTGTGGATGAATACGGTGAAGTTCATTGTTGAGTGTGTGTTCTTCAATAAATTAGTGATATCCGTGTTAATGTTCGAATATGTGTGTTGAATGGCAGTTTGTGTAGATGGCTCCTGTTCATGTAGCTGTTGTGCAACTTCTTGCTGTATTTTCTGTAGCGTGGGTAACGGCATTAAATTGTTCATAACAATTGTGCGACGCTGATCTGCAATGCGTTGTTCAGTGACTGTGATGTGAGGATATGTCTCTTTAAAAATGTTATATAAGCTTTGTCTGTAAACTGTAGTGTCTGTTTCCAATTTAGTGACTCCATAGAAGGCTCACATGAAAAAATGGTTCATGTCATTGGTCCATTCATGCGTTGTGGTCGAGAGCAAAGAAGCTCTTGAAACACTAGGGACAGGTTGTGGCATTGCAGTAGCTGTTTTCACCACCAGTGGCCCTGGGAGATTGTGACAGATTTTTCGAACGTGAGCCTCTGCCTAACCCACGAGTGCGGACCTTGGTAACCTGGGTGACGTCCGAGCCGGTATCAAATACAGTAACTCATTAGCACTAATCATAGTGATCACCAATATGGGTGGTCTTGTTAGCCATCTCAATCATCAGGCCTTTGGCTAAAGTAATCAGCTCATCAGCCCTACTGGGTCATCTGGACCGTCAAGATTAAAATAAGGGTAGAACAAATCAGACCTGTTAACCAGGACAATCACTCTAAGGAAGGGCACGACGCGGACTTAGGACCATACGATGTTTATTATCATTATTATTAGTAGTAGTAGTAGTAGTAGTCGTAGCAGTAGTAGTATTTTATCTTCAGTAATACTCAAGTTATATTTTATTTTTATTGTTTGCATCTGACTTGGCTTTTTGCCTATTTTATTAACCGACTTCAAAACAAGATTAAACAGAGTATAAAAAAAACGACTTTAATGAAACTTTCACTATCGCCTAGCAATATCAGTCCATATCTTGAAAACTACTGAACCGATTTTGATGAAACTTGGAGTTATCCCTAAGTTAAAAGATACTTAATCCAATAAAAACAAGAATTATTGCAATTCGATTTCTAGTTTCTGAGAAATACGTGGACAAACATACATACATACATACATACATACATACATACACACACATGAAATTTGGCATACTTGTTTAGAAGCCCACATAGACTAACATATATGAATATTGTTCAATTCGATGCGTATGTATATAATATTGTTGGAATTGCACAATATTCGTATATGCTAGTCTATGCGGGCTTCTAAACAGGTCTGCCAAATTTCATAAGTGTATGTATGTATGTATGTATGTATGTATGTATGTATGTATGTATGTATGTATGTATGTCCACGTATTTTTCTGAAACTAGAAATCGATTTGCAATAATTCTTTTTTTATTAGATTAAGTATCTTTCAATTTAGGGAACCGTCTCAGTTTCATCAAAATCGGCCCAGTAGTTTTCAAGCTATGGACTAGTTATAGCTATACGATAGTGAAAGTTTCATCAAAATCGGGTTTGTTTAATCTTCTTTTTATTTTTTTCCCTTTTTAATCAGTTTATTATATTTATTTTTCATTAACCCTGTTTTGGGCTTCGGCCTGTTCGAGGCAACACAGGGCTATCACCCTCTGGTCTGTCCGAAGGGATTTTCCCTGTTGTTGTTACATTATTATTATTATCTAAAACGCAGGAAGCAAGAATACTCGTTACGAAAAAACATAAAATTTAATATACCTCAAATTTTTAATAATTTTGGAAAATGAGAAAGACAATTTTATATCCCAGACGTATTTAATATTATACCAGAATGGTATCCTGTAAATAATTTAACATCCTTTAATTTGATTAAATCAATTTTTTTATAATGGAAGAACGCAAAAAATAATTTGAATCTAATGTAAACTCAGATTTGGATATAACAACATTCATGAAATTTTTTTTCTTTATATACAGGGTGATTCAGTCAATTTCTGACCATTTCAGTACTATGATTTATTGACCCATTAATGTTTACAAACTTAGCATTTCAGTATGATATTTTAGGCTGTTCGGAGTTTTTATTCCCGTGGAAAAGTCTTTATGATATGCTCAATGTGGCCACCACGAACGTTTTGAACTGCTCGCAGCCGAATGGTGAAGTTGTTCATAACTCTATCCAGGATTTCTGCATCCACAAGGGTGCAGCAGTCGACGATGCTTTGTCGCAGCTGGTCTAGGGTTCTTGGTGCTGTAGTGAACACACTGTCTTTAAGGAACCCCCAGAGATAAAAATCACATGGGTTTAGGTCAGGACTCGTAGGGGGCCAAAGAAAGCCATCCCCGAATCGATCTGGAAACCTGTTTGAAATGACACGATATTTCCGAATTTCTGATTGAGAAAGTCTAGCACTTCATTAGTGGTGTGAGGCCTAGATTTTGGTAAATCACAAGCGGTATACGCCTGTTGAAACCATTGATGTCGAAGCGGTATACGCCTCCTGGTGCATCTCGACACTTATACTCCTTCCGGAACTTTCTTTGCACGGTTACAGGTGATTTTGTCTCGAAATACCATTAGACAACCTTGCATTTCTGCTCTGTTGATAAAGCGGGCGACATTTTTCAACAATACGATTTTCATGCAGCGCCGTTGCAACAATACAAACTCCAACTATTTAGAAATTCGATATGGCGCTCATATTCTTTCAATTGTTTATCCCTAATGCACAATTTGGTGGACGATTATTATTAAATATTTATGTATTATTATTATTTAATTTTTACTAAATAAAAATTTTCCGGTATGTATTATTCTTTTGTATTGATAACACTGTCCAACAAAAAAAAAAAATTACTGAACAGAGAAGCACCGTTTCTAAGGTAATTTTTTGCGTAATTACAAAAATTACGCTCATTTTTGCCTATCAGGTCTCAATTTTTCGTAAATGGTGATTGAAATTTTTATATTTTTATGTAAATTTGACACTTACACGTAAGTTTCAAAATTACTTAATATATTTTAAATATATACACTGCTCAAAACAATTAAAGGAACACTTGTAGAATCCCCTACAGAGGGCGTAAATAATACTTTTTAGCAATTTCATCTTCTGCAACACGAAACCTACTATCTCCCTCATAGGAAATGGTTGAAGCCAACACATTTTGCTGCCAGATGTTCTGAGAAATTTGCATAGCAATATAACCCCCCGGAAAATAAAGTGGTTACATGCCAGTACCCTCTTTGCTTGGAGATAACGGTCGAACATTATAAGGTGCAGGCATTCCTGGAACGTTGTTATTAGTGCTCTGACATGCCACGAAGGCATCTTGAAGCAGTAGAAGCTGCGAGAGCCGTAACATTACTCCAAACGGGTCAATCATTTCTGACTGTGGCAAATGCCCTCAATGTGTCCTCTTCCGTCATTTTCCGACTGTGGACGCGATTCCAGGCGACTGGCCAGTACACACGAAGAGCTGGGCAAGGTCGCCGACGCTCAACAACCGCCAATCAAGATCGTTAAGCGCAGACTTGTGCCCTGCGCCGAAGAATCTCAACGGCCAGAGACCTGAGAAATGACCTGCAATGTCAACTGGGGTAGCTGTTTCAGATCAAACAATCCGGAACAGATTATGTGAAGTTGGCTTGAGAGCCAGACGACCAAATCGAGTGCCTAGGCTAACCCGCCAGCACATACAGGCGCGACTAGAGTTTGCACATCAACATGTCACCTGGCAGCTTCGCCATTGGCGTTCTGTTCTCTTCACAGACGAGTCAAGATTCCGCCTGACCCGCTGTGATGGCCGTCTACGTGACTGGAGACGACGTGGTGAGCGAAACACCGACGCAACAGTTTGTGAGGCTGACCGAATGGGATGATGTTCCATTATGCTTTGGGCTGGCATCTCAATAGACCATCGAACGGATCTTGTGGTCGTCCGAGGGCGAATGACCGCTGACGTTTACATTCGTGAAGAACATGTGATTGTTGCTGCACATGGCATGGGGCCTGGATTCCTTCTGATGCAGGATAATACTCGTCCACACACTGCCGCTGTCACTCAAGACTTCCTACGGATGCATGGCATTCAGACCATAAGGTGGCCTGCAATGAGTCCAGACCTAAATCCCCTTGAACATCTTTGGGGCATGCTTGACAGGCGATTTCGACACCGCCCTTCAGCTCCAGAAACAGTGCAACAGCTCATCCAGGTACTTACTGAGGAATGGGACTGGCTTCCCTAAGATCACATCCGTCGACTGATACGGAGCATGCCTCGAAGGTGCATGGAGGTTACTGCAACAGGGTGGTGCAAAAACTGGTCCCTGGAAGAAACAGGGCATTTTCCTCAAAACGTCCAAAGGAAATTTCACTTTGTTTTAGGCAGGGGTCCTGCAGTTTCCTGTTTTTTCTTTATGTTTCTTCACCAGTTGTTTCAATAATGCATTCTATTGTTAAATAAACCGTCTTTTAATGATCACATACAGCGATTTTGTCCATATTATTCGTAGAATTGTTCCTTTAAATGTTTTGAGCAGTGTATATTTTTTATTTTCAGCTACATATAATACTTAAATAAATGAAAATGCCTAGAGGAACTTGTAAAAACAATCCAGATAATTTTTGTTATATTTGTGGATGTGTAACAACAAAGGTTTATAAGCGAAAAATATCAAATTACGTCAAAAAACTTTATAATCTACATTTCGAAATTGAAGTGGAAGATCAATTAATTAGGTGAAACTATAGTGTTTGGTCTAAAATGCCTTAATTTACAGAAATTATAAAATTTTAGTACGCGATTTACCAAAAATTGAGACCCGATAGAGAAAAACGGTTTGCAGATTCGGAATCAGCGCACCAAAAGTCAACTACTCTTCGCCTAGTAATTTTTTGAAAGTTAAAAATTGTTGGACAGTGTAATTTATAATGTATAATAACTTCTAGGAAGAGATCTTACTTTTTGTAAGTTTTGACGATTTAAAAGTGTCTGTGTATTTTAGTTTGATTTACATGTATATATCTTGTTTATTAATTTCCCATCATTCCATACAAGCCCTAATGGGGCTTCGGAACATGGGTGACTACTGTTTTATATGTATTGGTAAATGCACCGAGTAATTTATATTTTATACATTGTAAATTTTATATTTTCAATAATTTTTAATTTGAATAAATCTGAATTTGAATCTTTCTTCTAAGATTATCACCCGGGTTAATATGAGAGATTTGCGTTTGGTTTGTGACAGTTCTGGATCATTTCATAATCATATCAGTTTTTTACTGACATATCTTCCAGACTCGGACTCGTAGATTAAAAAATTTCTTTAATTATTTAAGTACTTTTAAAACGTTACTTAATATGTTGATTATACACAACTCTGTTTTGGGATAGAAATTTAGTTTTTAAAACTGAACTATTTAACTTTAAGACTTGAAAGAAAACTAAATAGGTTTTTCTTAGAATTTTGTAAGGCCCGAAGTGAATATCTCCAGATATTCCAACAATTGCCATTTATAAAAAATACCTATACCCAGATAGCGCTTTCTATTAAGGTTATATCGAGTAGAATCGAAGCATCGGTTTTAAATTTACTAAAGCTTCAGCACGATATGGTCTCTCACTGGTTACCAATTTTTTTAAAACTAATTCTAAGTTTTTAGACGTTGGATTAAAAATTTCAGATTTTTACAATCTCTCTGTAACTAAACGTATCATTTTTAATTAATTTTTATTTAATTTTTTTCATCTCGCTTTTGGTTTTTTTTGTTTGTTTTTTTATTTTTTTTAATATTTATTATTATTATTTTTTTTTCCTTCCCTGACTCGGCTTATAATTGGCCTTGATTTTACTCGGTTTATTTTTATAAGTTTAGTTTACATGTACTGTAGTTTCATTAACCCTGTTTTGGGATTCGGCCTGTTGGGGGGCCAACATGGAGCTTTACCCAATGGTTTATCTGGTGGGCTATTTCCCCCTATTGTTGTTAAAAATTATTATTATTATTATTATTATTATTATTATTATTATTATTATTATTAGCAGAGGCACCCGGAGTTGCCCGGATTAATTACAGCTTAATTAAGCAGAACAACCTAGAGAGGAGGTTAAATGATAACTCAAATTGGTTTTCAATAATTCTACAATAACATGCTGTAAACGAAACTTAAAAATAAAGTACGTAATATCAAGTATGTTATCTTATTTTTTGATGAAGGTAAGAGTTATGGTGTAAACGTGATTTTATTAATATTAAAACCTGTAATAACTGTAAAAGAAATTAAAATATGAATTATTAAATAAAGAATAAAATTTTGTTCATCGTTTAGCATATTATTCATCTTCTTTTATTAATTTTTTGCATCCCCAATTTGATTTGATTATCCTTTTAATGAAAAGAATAAATAAATATCTACATACAATGAATATTATTTAATTTATTATTTTGTATATATATTCTGCTGTCAATGGCAGAGATGAACTCATAGCTGTCCGACGAAGAACTGCGAGGGGGAGGGCAGGGTTTACGAAGCAATGGGGACACTGATATTGTGTATCCTACACGAATTTGATACACGAAGTAACTTAACGGGAAAATATAATCAGCTGTTTGAAACGTTTGGTATTATGGAACTCATATGAAACGGGCAACTGATATAAATATATATAAGACTTTAGATTGTATTAGTAATCTTGAATAACAGTCTTTTCAATGTAAACGCTAAACTAAATATTTACATATACATACCTATTATGTCATTGTTCACTTGGGTAGGAGAGGGTTAATGATGCTACTGAAAGCATGCACTCCGATTAAATTCCTAGTTTTATAGGTGAAGAATTCATTCGCAATTCCGAAATTCGTATGCCGATGAACAAACGCCGGAAGAGGGTTAAGATCTTGGCAAATTTACATGTCACGCCCTCCATGGAGAGATTTTTCCATAAATCTGCTTTGTGTACCGAAGTAACACAAGAACCATATTCCGCAAAATAAACTTTGAATATTTCGTGCGAAGCGAGGGAGAGATGTCTCCCCGTTGCCCCCCCCCCCCCCCCCCACCCTGTGAGTGCTGCAGAAAATTTTTAAAACATAATTTAAATTCAAAAATTTCATTGTTATTAGAACTCCGAATCATTAAGAAAATGCTAACAAAAAGTTTATATTAAAAAACAACTCCATTCCTTCATTCGTAACAGAAAATTAATCCTATCGAGGAAGGCATAGGAAAGTAGCGGAAGCCCTGAGATCATCTATTTTTATCCTTTTATCTGCATTTTAACCCCCCCACCTCATAATTTTTTTAATCGAAAAATTGATTTTCTCGAACATAATACATGCATTTAGAAAATGTAAAATACTTCTACCTTCTTTCGTTTCTCATCATTTCCGATTACATGTCTTCATATGTTGCCATAGTTCTAAAGACCAAGTGACTGCCTTCCCCCACAACTCCCGATCCCATTGGGACAATTTGGACCAAACTTCATAGTAATGTGGGTCTTGCCTAGAAGAATCTGCATACCGAATTTCATTCCTTTGCTATGTGAGAGCTCGGTGAGGAATCACATTGTATTATTTATCTGTCATTAGTATGGGAGGTTACTATTTTATTACAGATTTAAATGTGTTGTCTAAGTTAATATACAGAGGGTTGAGTACGTTAAACTAAACGTTTTAGGTTGTTCAGATGTTTCAAATGCCCGTATAGCTTTTTCTGTTTTAGTTGCAGAGTTTCTCTGACCAATATTCGTTCTTTCTCTTTCCTTTCCAGACACAAGTTTTTGCCAGTCGTCTGGATGTTTGATAGGGAGCTCAAGGGTAGTATGTTGATACTATTGTTGCACAAACTTTTACTTGCATTCTTGGCCATGAGATATATATTGTTGGTCCGTACAGAGTGTTAGTGAATTGCGTGTTTATATCATTGTTGATACTTACTGTTGACAAACTTTGCCTTTCATTGTTAGTCATGAGATATTTCTCATTAATATGCCTTGCCATAACCATGAATATCGATTTTTTTTCAATAATTATTATTTTTTCGAAATCTGAAGTAGATAGTGACCTTCCTCATGGTTTGAAGGTCAAGTATGCAAAATTTCATCAAGATGGAAATACAACTGTAGATTTGTATAAGAAACAAACCCACAAACCCACAAACATCCTTCTTTATATATATGTTAAGGTTAAAGTAAAAAATCCGGTTATTATTAATAATAACCGGCTATTACTAATACTAACCAGGTCGTTTGGTAAATTTGATAAATAATGCCTATTATTCACATTTACCGGTAAATAATAATAATTATCAATGAAGTTTGGTCAATGTGAATAATTAAGCATAATTTATTGAAACCTCAACTCTAAGGTAATTTTTATTTCATGCAATAGGAAATACAGTGGTCGCAATTTATATGGCCATCTCGTGACCATGCTTAAGTGGCCACATTAACCGGTGGCTGTTTTAAGCGAGGTTACCAAAGTCACTTATTTTTTTTATCCAACAAGTCAAGCATGTGTTTGTACTTACATATAGACAAGTTTGTTTGCTTAAATACTCATTTATACACGTACAGTATCTTGTCAAAATAGTTATTTAAATTATTGTACTGTTTGTTTGAAAACCTTGGCTGCATTAGTGAAGTTGTGTGAGGTAGAAGCCGTATGATTTCTATGTGTGATAGGTCATCAGTTGTCAATTAAAAGACCAATTTTTTTCTTCGCCTTTAAGATGCTTGTTCCATTGAGCTAGCTAATTAATTCAGATATCTGATATCACCCATGCATTGGTAAACAATTCGTAAAGATTTGGGAGAGTTTTTACATTTTTGAAGCAGCGTGAAGATTTTGACTTTCCAATGATGAGTTTTTCTGTCCCTCCAAGTTGCAACAAACAAGGGCATCAGCAGCCTCTCCATGAAGTTTCTTAAAGATTAGCCCATTGCTTTTATTTCTCGATGAAACAATCTTTCAGTTGCCTTAAAGCCCGTGGGGACTAATGATTTTGCTATTTCATCAGCCTTTTGGGATAAGAGAGGACCATTCACTGGAGAATTTCTGTTTCTAACTTATTGAAACCGACTTAAAAGAACTTCTTCAACTTGAGCATCTTTTCAATTTAGTTTACGCTTCCTGTTGTCCCTTCACTTGCAGCTTTCATGTAATTGACCAATCAGTACAATCTGCAATTTTGGGCAGCAGTGCCCATTGACTTAGACGGAAATGAAATGTGGATATTTATCCAGTGTTGATTTATCAAAAGTATGATGAGATGAAAAAGTAGAATTCGTGAACTACTTCGGAAAAAAGTGGCCATATTAAGCGGTTTACTTCTTTTGACAAGGTTTACAAAGATTCAAATATATATTATTACCATTTTGATTGTAATGTTCTTATATGTTGCTTTAACCTCTCTCATCATTCTGCTTCACCCTACATGGCCTACACATCACCCAGAACAATCGAAACTGCCAAACACGTGATCGTTTCGAAAAATGCGAGCTCCTACATCCAAAATAAACAGTCAACAGATAGTGTCTAGCTGATGCCAACAGATGAAAACAAACTTGCGCGCCCGCAATAACGCGGGAAAATATACCCATGCGTAGTGGAAATCTCAAGCTAAAGGCTTTGAAAAAAATTACATTGACCAAACTTCAGTGGTAATTATTAATAACAACCGGTGACTATGATAAATTCCCATAAATTATTCACTTTAACCGGTTTATTTGGTTAGTATTAATAATAGCCGGTTATTATTAATAATAACCGATTAATCGCATGGACTATAACATATATACTAGTAGAGGTACCGGGTGTTGCCAGGGATAATTACACTTGTAGGTAAACAGAACAATCTCATAAAATTAAATTATAACTCGCAATTGGTTAAATAATAACTCAATCAATATAACACAGAGCAAAGGGACTATCTATTCTACGAAAAATACGAAAAACAGAAATTCTAGGTGATATACCGGGACTTTATCTAAACTCTTCTTGACTTGGCTCACCACTGCGGAGCATCAGCAGATATTTTAGACTCAAGTTTTTCTTGCCCTTCACGTAGAAGCTCTTAAACCCTCTTGCTCTGTTCGAAAATCCCGTTGTTCAGATGTTTCTAATGCCCATATAGCTTTTTCTGTTTTAGTTGTAGAGTTTCTCTGACCAATACTCGTTCTTACTCTTTCCTTTCCAGACAAATAAATTTTTGCCAGTCGTCTGGACACTTGATAGGGAGCTCAAGGGAAATACGCGTGACTCCTTTGCCTCATCAATAGACGCTGCGTTATTAATGTTGTCACTGCATCATCATTTTATGCTCATTATTAATAATTCTTGGAAACGAACGTTCAATCATCGCATTATCAGCATCTCACACAGAAAAATATACACATTCCCACAGAATATAGTCAAAATATATTTTTAGGAAATGTTTGGATCTGAAGGAGTGCTTACCATTTGCTCAATACAGCATGGAGCTAAAGGAGTGCTTCCTCTGACGTCTTTCCACTCTTTGTCAATAGTTTGTAAACCCTCCATTATCTCCCAGTTACTGATCATTTTTAAAGATTTTCAAGAAAATGTTAAGTACTAAGAACTCTCTTTTCTAAGAAAAGCCTGAATAACAGGAATTCTATGCATTGTTACAAATTCGTCCTTATCTATATTGAACAAACTTTGTCTTTTATTGTTGGTCATGAGATATATATTGTTGGTCCGTACAGAGTTTTTGTGAATTGCGTGTTGACGGCATTGTTGATACCTATTGTTGCACAAACTTTACCTTGCTTTGTTAGTCATGAGATATTTCTCATTAATATGCCTTGCCATAACCAAGAATATCGATTTTTTATCAATAATTATTATTTTTCGAAATCTGAGGTAGACAGTGACCTTCGTCATGGTTTGAAGGTCAAGTATGCAAAATTTCATCAAGATCGGAATAAAACTGTAGATTTGTATAAGAAACAAACCCACAAACAAACATCCTTGTTTATATATACAGAAGAGAAGATAGACTAGCAGTGGTACCCGCCGTTGCCCGGGATAATTTTAAATCAGAATGTCGATTCGCCACCTTAATTCTTCCGTTCTACGTCGAACTGGTTGTACACGTAGCTCTCTTTCCTCCGAAGTTTCCCTTGCTCTTGAGTGGAAGCTTGCATACGCTTCTGCTGTAGACGAAGCTCTCTTTCCTCCGAAGTTTCCCTTGCCCTTGACGTTGCAGCTCGCATTCGATAAAACTGTAGATTTGTATAAAAAACGTACACACAGGTCCACAGACCCACACACAGACCCACAGACGCACAGACCCACAAACATCCTTCTTTATATATATAGATAGAAGATAACCGGATTTTTACTTTAACCTTAACATATATATAAAGAAGGATGTTTGTGGGTTTGTGGGTTTGTTTCTTATACAAATCTACAGTTGTATTTCCATCTTGATGAAATTTTGCATACTTGACCTTCAAACCATGAGGAAGGGCACTATCTACTTCAGATTTCGAAAAAATAATAATTATTGAAAAAAATCGATATTCATGGTTATGGCAAGGCATATTAATGAAAAATATCTCATGACTGACAATGAAAGGCAAAGTTTGTCAACAATAGGTATCAACAATGATATAAACACGCAATTCACTAACACTTTGTACGGACCAACAATATATATCTCATGGCCAAGAATGCAAGTAAAAGTTTGTGCAACAATAGTATCAACATGCAATGCACCAACACTATGCAGGGATCAACAATATATATCTCATGACCAACAATGAAAGGCAAAGCTTGTGCAATATAGATAAGGTTGAATTTGTACCAATGCATAGAATTCCTGTTATTCAGGCTTTTCTTAGAAAAGAGAGTTATTAGTATTTAACAATTTCTTGAAAATCTTTAAAATGATCAGTAACTGGAGATAATGGAGAGTTAGCAGACTATTGAGAGAGAGTGGAAACACGACAAAGGAAGCACTCCTTTAGCTCCATGCTGTATTGAGCAAATGGTAAGCAAGTAAATAGAAGAATCGGCGACTTCTAGACTACACAAAGTGATGAATGGCCAAGTTTTGCTTCAAGACATCGAGAGAAAAGTGGAATTGCAACAGCATCAAGTGTACATCTATAGTAAGATTACATGAGTAAGGAATTATTTAGACTAGCAGTGCATCCTTGGAGAGGTCCATCCATTGTGAGCCTTTCAGAAATTTTTTTTCGAATTTTCATTAAGAATTTTTACTGTAATAATTCTAAGCGTTTTCATGTGTTTATTTTTAAGATATTGCAAAATTTAATCAAAAAAAGTCCGACCAACGCCGGGATTATCACCTAGCTTATTTGGTAGCACATCAGATCCAAATAGTTTATAAGAATATAATTTGATTATATTCTGTGGGAATGTGTATATTTTGGAGATGCTGATAATGCGATGATTGAACGTTCGTTTCCAAGAATTATTAATAATGAGCATAAAATGATGATGCAGTGACAGAACATTAATAAAGCAGCATCTACTGATGAGACAAAGGATGATAGGGAATACCACCCTTGAGCTCCCTATCAAACATCCAGACGACTGGCAAAAACTTGTGTCTGGAAAGGAAAGAGAAAGAACGAATATTGGTCAGAGAAACTCTGCAACTAAAACAGAAAAAGCTATACGGGCATTTGAAACATCTGAACAACCGGAGTTTCCAACAGAGCAAGAGGGTTTAAGAGCTTCTACGTGAAGGGCAAGAAAAAGTTGAGTCTAAAATATCTGCTGATGCTCCGCAGTGGTGAGCCAAGTCAAGAAGAGTTTAGATAAACTCCTGGTATATCACCAAGAATTCCTGTTTTTCATAGAATTCCTGTTTTGCTCTGTGTTCTATTGATTGAGCTATTATTTAACCAATTGGGAGTTCTAACTTAATTTTTTGAGGTAGTCCTGTTTACATACAAGTGTAATTTTCCCGGGCAACGCCGGGTACCTCTGCTAGTCTATATACAGGGTGAATACAAAAGTCTGAACCCCCCTTTTATTTTTTGAACCGAAGCAGATATGTCAATTTTGATGAATCCAATGAATAGGAATTTGTGGGTGGCCTATCCCATGATGCACTTTGCATCATCCCAAATATGCAAATTAGGACACATTCAAAATTTATCTCAAAAACCGTAAGGGATAGAGAAAACAACCCAAATGCAAACTTGTTCAGCATAAAAAACAAACAAAACAAAAAAAAAACTCATCCAAATCGGACCAACCAATCACCCACAATCACGTGGTGAACTGTTTGTAGCTTACAAACAGTCACACTGCACAAGGAAAACTGAATGTTGATATTTCC
The DNA here is from genome assembly GCA_023313115.1 of Rhysida immarginata. Lineage (NCBI taxonomy): Eukaryota > Metazoa > Arthropoda > Chilopoda > Scolopendromorpha > Scolopendridae > Rhysida > Rhysida immarginata. The sequence goes on along the minus strand of JAHWFO010052261.1, from coordinate 220,193 downwards.
ACCATGTAAAGTATGCAAATCAAATAATTAACATAAATTACCATACTCACATTTACTTTCATGCGGAAAAGCAAATAAAAGTCATGTTTCAGCACACAGAAGACAGAACAATTCCAGAATGGCAAGCTACACTGTTCCGGAAATGGTTAACATGATCTTCAGCTTCGGAGAGGCAAGGAGAAGCCTACATGCTGCAGTTAGGTTGTATCGAGACAGATACCCTAAAGAACGCCATCCATCTCGTCAAACAATGCGTCACGTTATTCAAAGATTCGAGGCTACAGGAAATGTTAATGCAGAACGAGGACGACCAAGGGCACAAGGCGACGAGGATACAACAATATTAGTTCTGGCTGCAGTTGCTGCAATTCGCCACACAAGCAGCAGAGCAATTGCTGCAGATGTTTGGTGCCATCAGAGAACTGTTCTCAACATTCTACACGCACATCATTTTCACCTAAACCATATTCATTGTCACCAGGAGTTATTGCCATTTGATTATGTTGCTAGGGCCGCATTCTGCAACTGGTTACTTATCTGCCCGGATGACAATCCAAACTTCATTCATGAGGTGTTGTGGACAGATGAAGCCCAGTTCACCAGGGTTGGAGTTATCAACAGGCACAACCATCATCATTGGGCAGACGAAAACCCACGATGTCTGCGAGAAGCAACTCATCAAGTGAACTGGAGAATCAATGTATGGTGTAGATTGTACAATGACACTGTGGTTGGACCGTATTTTTACGATGGAACACTGACTGCAGAACGCTACCAGGCTGAAATTCTCAATATGGTAGTTACAGACTTCATTGACAATTTGCCATTGGCCTCGTATCAGCGCACGTGGTTTCATCATGATGGAGCTCCTCCACATTACGGGTTGGTCGTTCGCGAGCGTCTAAGTGAGATGTTTGGACGACAATGGATTGGCCGAGGAAGACCAGTTCGTTGACTACCCCGCTCCCCTGATATTATTCCACTTGACCTTTTCTTGTGGGGATACCTGAAGGATAAGGTTTATGCTTCGCAGCCCGCCTCACAGGAGGATCTGGTTTAACGAATCCAGGAAGCGTGCCGAGAAGTGACACCAGCCATGCTTGCCGATGTTTTGGCATCAGTTAGGTTCCGTGCCCAATTGTGTTATGATGCCCACGGTCGTCACATCGAGCATTTTGTTAATTATCTTTTTTTTAAACTGTTTGAAGTAACTTGTTTGTGCAGTGTGACTATTTGTAAGCTACAAACAGTTCACCACGTGATTGTGGGTGTTTGGTTGGTCCGATTGGGATGATATTTTTTCGTTTTGTTTGTTTTTTTATGCTGAACAAGTTTGCATTTGGGTTTTTTTTCTCTATCCCTTACGGTTTTTGAGATAAATTTTGAATGTGTCCTAATTTGCATATTTGGGATGATGAAAAGTGCACCATGGGATAGGCCACCCACAACTTCCTACTCATTGGTTTCATCAAAATTGACACATCTGCTTCGGTTCAAAAAATAAAAGGGGGGTTCAGACATTTGTATTCACCCTGTATATAAAGAAGGATATTTGTGGGTGGGTTTGTTTTTTTATGGGTTTGTTTTTTATACAAATCTACAGTTTTATTCCGATCTTCATGAAATTTTGCATACTTGACCTTCAAACCATGAGGAATGTCACTGTCTACCTCAGATTTCGGAAAAATAATAATTATCGATAAAAAATCGATATTCATGGTTATGGCAGGGCATATAAATGAGAAATATCTCATGACCAACAATGCAAGGCGAAGTTTGTGCAACAATATGTATCAACAATGGTATCAACATGCAATTCACAAACACTCTGCACGGACCAACAATATATATATCTCATGACCAACAATGCAAGGAAAAGTTTGTGCAACAATAGGTATCAACGATGGTGTCAACACGCAATGCACCAACACTAGGCAGGGATCAACAATATATATCTCATGACCAACAATGAAAGGCAAAGCTTGTGCAATATAGATAAATTTCAATTTGCAACAATGCATAGAATTCCTGTTATCCAGGCTTTTCTTAGATAAGAGAGTTCTTAGTACTTAACATTTTCTTGAAAATCTTTAAAATGATCATTAACTGGAGATAATAGAGAGTTAGCAGATTATTGAGAAAGAGTGGAAAGAAGACAGAGGATGCACTCCTTTAGCTCCGTGCTGTATTGACTATATGGTAAGCAAGTCAATAGAAGAATCGGCGATAGCTGGACTACACAAAGAAATGAATGGCCAATTTTTGATTCTAGACATCGAGAGAAGAAAGGGAATATGCAACAACGTCAAGTGTATATCTAAAGTAAGATAACGTGAGTAAGAAATTATTTAGACTAGCAGTGGCTTCCTTTGTGAGCCTTTAATAAATTTATTTTCGAATTTTCATTAAGAATTTTTACTGTATTAATTCTAAGCTTTTTCATATGTTTATTTTTAAGATATGGCAAAATTTAATCCAAAAAAAAGTCCGAGCCTCGCCGCATTATTTGGTAGCACATCAGATCCAAACATTTCATAAAAATACATTTTGACTATATTCTGTGGGAATGTGTACATTTTGGAAACTGAGATGCTGATAATGCGATGATTGAACGTTCGTTTCCAAAATTATTAATAATGAGCATAAAATGATGATGCAGTGACAGCACATTAATAAGGCAGCGTCTATTTATGAGGCAAAGGAGTCACGCGTGTCTCCCTTGAGCTCCCTATCAAACGTCCAGACGAGTGGCAAAAACGTATGTGTCTGGAAAGTAAAGAGTAAGAACGAGTATTGGTCAGAGAAACTCTGCAACTAAAACAGAAAAAGTTATAGGGCATTTGAAACTTTTGAACAACGGGAGTTTCGAATAGAGCAAGAGGGTATAAGAGCTTCTACGTCAAGGATGGTAGAACTGGTCCTTAGAGAAGTTACAGATAATGTTTATCTAAATGCAGGGTGAATTTAAGTACACTGAAAAGTTGCAGAGAGTGGTTCCTGACTGGAAATGGAATAAAAAAAGAACATATCAACATCTGTCGGTGCGTGTGCAAATCGTCCTGGCACACAATACGTGGCTTTATATGTGCCCCCGGAAGTAAAAATCTATAGAGTGGGGTTTAAGTCTGTTCACGAGCAAACCATTCAACAGGGCCAACGCGTCCTATCCAATGTCATGGGAAGATGTTGTTGAGGTTTTGGCGAATAATAATGCCGAAGTGGGGTGCATGTTGATATGACCTTTTTTTACTTCATTTCCAATCAGGAATCATTCTCTGCATTTTGTCGGTGTACTTAAACTTCACCCTGTATATTAGAAAATTACAAGCTCTCAACTGATTGTGTGAGAGAGCAATCCTTGCTGGTAAACTGCTACAGATCAATATAGACAATCCCATTGAAAACATGATTCCATGTATGGATGATGGAAGGATGCCAGTTTTCCACAAAAGAATTTTAATAATCTTCAGAAATGTATACATTTCAACTACCAGGTAGTAATCATCAATATGAGTCCTTTTTTAAATTAATGTATACATTTCAACTACCAGGTAGTCATGATCTGTATGAATCGCGGCAAAAAACAAGAAGAGGGTTTATATAAGAAAAAGAAACCAATAAGGCACAAAAGGATTTGCCACTCAAGATTGGTTGGTCCAAATTAGCGGACCTAGGAGAGAGCTATACAGAGTTTTAACAGAAAATACAGAAGAAAAATCCGAAAAATGAACAAAAGGAGGAGAAAAAAAGGAGGAGAAAAGGAGCCAAGAAGGTTTCTCATCGTGATAGATCAAGAGGTCCAGCATCATGATTCAGGAGTTTTTGTTCATCGCACTTCATAATCTCCAGCCACAACCCTTACTCGCGGATCTCGGGACAGAAAGAAATATTTTTGCCTCCCATATAACAGGAGGTATTCTAGGTGATATACCAGGACTTAATTTACCTCTTGTTGACTTACCTCAAATTAAAATGGTATCCACCTTAAACACCGGGGAACATCACTGGATACTTTAGACCCCAAGTTTTCTTGCCCTTGACGTAGAAGCTCTTATACCCTCTTGATCTATTCTAAACTCCCGATGTTCAGATGTTTCCAATACCCGTATATATTTTTTGGTTTTAACTGCATAGTTTTTCTGACCAATACTCGTTCCTTCTCGTTTCCTTCTAGACACATAAATTTTTGCCAGCCGTCTTGGACGTTTGATAAGGAGTTCAAGGGAGAGACGTTTGACTATTTCCCTCCTCAATAGACGCTGCCTTATTAATGTCCTCTCACTGCATCATCATTTTATGCTTATTATTAATAATTCTTGAAAACGAAGGTTCAGTCATCGCATTATCAGTATATCAGTTTCCAAAATATTCACATTCACACAGAATATGGCCAAAATGTATTTTTATGAAATGTTTGGATCTGCTGTGCTACCAAATAAGCTAGGTGATAACCCCGGCGTGGCTCTGACTCTTTGTTTTTTTTATTAAATTTTGAAAAATCTTAAAAATAAACACATGAAAACGCTTAGAATTATTACAGTAAAAATTCTTAATGAAAATTCAAAAAAAAATTTTTTAAACGTTCACAATGAATGGACCTCTCCAAGTATGCCACTGCTAGTCTAAAAAATTTCTTAGTCACGTAATCTTATTTTAGATGTACACTTGATGTTGTTGCAATTCCCACTTGATGTTCTTGCAATTGTCTTGAAGCAAAACTTATCTATATTGCACAAACTTTGCCTTGCATTGTTGGTGATGAGATATATATTGTTAGTCCGTGCCTAGTGTTGATGCATTGCGTGTTGATTCCATTGTTGATACCTATTCTTGCACAAACTTTGCCTTGCATTGTTGGTGTGAGATATTTCTCATTAATATGCCTTGCCATAACAATGAATATCGATTTTTTATCAATAATTATTATTTTTTCCTAATCTGAGGTAGACAGTGACCTTTCTCATGGTTTGAAGGTCAAGTATACAAAATTTTATCAAGATCGGAATAAAGCTGTAGATTTGTATAAGAAACAAACAAACCCACAAACAAACATACTTCTTTATATTTATAAACTAGAAGCGAACCCACCCGTTTGTATAATCGGGAAATAACCCATTGGTAGGTTTTTTTCTTTGTTATGACAACGTCCACCGTCGTTGATTTTATATAAATGATTATTGGTAGAAATACGAATAACAATGCCCTATTTATGACGATGTA
>JAHWFO010052261.1:155126-179973 GCA_023313115.1 Rhysida immarginata | reverse complement strand
AGATACAAAGCAACTTTGTAAATTTTTGACAACGTTTTCCAGAGCTCTTAGTACTTCTATGCCATTAATTCCACTTGTCTGATATTTTCAATCGAAAGTCGCTATGAAATTTTCCATCTTCCAATCTCTCAAATGTTTCGATCACAAAAGGCACAGTGTCTGGTAAGAGATCCTAGTGATACTTACTTCATTTCAGGTTAAACTTTAAATATTTTAAATATTTTGTTATGATTGTGGTGATCTGCTCGAAATGCTATTAAGTAAAAGAAATACTTCAGTATCTGTTCCTCGCATATTTTATTTGCCATGCGATGTGCGGAGTTTCACAGATCACCATCTTCATGCGTGCGCGCCCTCGTCGTCACTTCCATCGGTAAACACGTGCTGTTACGTGTTTCCTCCTCCAGTGAAGGGCTGACGGCTTTCTTGCAAGCAATGGGAACGTGCTTTGTTACGTTGCTTCCGGTAAAGATCTTACGGAGTATACAGAGCTCTTAAAGCTCTTATGAAGTAACTCGAATCCGGGTTACTCGATTCTAAGGGATCAGTAATCGATTGTACCCGATTCCTTCGCTAGCACATCCCTAATAACTGCACATCTGGCGTTGGCTGTGACTAAAAGTCGACATTATTCAGAATGACTGCCGCGTGTTGCGTTTTATTATCATTAATTTATTATTGAATCGAAGTTTATAAAACGGTACACGGAAATCAATGAAAAGTTACTTTACTCAATAATTTTGTCTTTTCCGAATTGTTTGTGTCGGGTGCAACACAATACGGCATTTTTATTGGTTAAATTGTTTGTTTTTTACCCTTTCCTGCCTCAGAAATTCTAAAGTCGGAAATGAAATAAGGCACGGAAAGTGGTGCACGCGCGTTCCTACTTCTTGTGCACCCCGTCTATAAACGTGTTAGCTCAGTGCTTCTGTGTTTTAGCATTATTCTGCGTTATCTTCTACTGCTTATTTATTTCTGTGACAGCAATTCATGCGAGCTCGTCCAAACACATACATCCATTCTTATTTTTAGTAAAAAAAAAGTATTCCTTTTTGGTTTAAAAAGTTAAAATAAGAATTTATAAAATTAAAAAAAGACAAAGGTGTAGCAGGGCATACTTTTTTTTCATTTTAAAATTTATTATTATTATTGAAAGAGCAGTCACCAGGAGTAAAAGAAGAATAGTGTGAAAATTAAAATTTAATATGAAACGCGCGCTCTATTTAAGGACACTGAACGTTAGAAATGCCATATTAGCAACAACGTCGTCTGCTTATTCTTCATGCGAATCGAAGCGCCGCCCTGGCGAGCACTTGATCCCAAGTCCCTTGATTTAGCATTGAGTTTCCATGTTTTTGACCTATGCCGACCTTCACCGAACGACCACCAGAGGCCACTCCGAAACCCGCGTGGCACTCTGGGAAAGGACCAGAACCAAGGGAGATCGATCGCAGCAACCAGACAGACGGCAGCGGATAGAGAGCACTTGAAACCTCCACACACTGAACTTAGTCTTTTCAGCCAGCGTGCCTGGCGCAATCAATCCATCTCGCTCAGTCTGTATTATAAATTTTTTTATTTTTATCTTTTATTTGTTGTTTTGGTTAATTTTAACTATTCGCACAAAACGCGCGATGACTGATTCCGCAAACTGAATTGTCGCGATTCCTGTAACCGGCCAGGGGGAAACCAATTGCCCCCTGTAACCAAATAGGTTGGGGTATATATCAGTTCGTTAGAAGGGGGGTCTGGGGGGCGCAGCCCCCCAGTCTTTAAAAAATAAATTTGCGTTTGCGATTTGACTCGCGATTTGTGCGGATAGTTAAAATTAACCGTTATTTTTAATTATTATTTTAATATTTGTTTAATTCTCTTATTTAATATTTAAATATTTTTAACCTGTTTAATTGCTTTTTGTAACTTTGTTTTAGCCCCCCTCCCCTCTCCATCCCCTCGGCTTTAATTATTTTTAACTTTTATAATTTTTATGGATTGATGGATTGATTGCGCCAGGCACGCTGGCTGAAAAGACTAAGTTCAGTGTGTGGAGGTTTCAAGTGCTCTCTATCCGCGAGTCCAGACAGACTCTCACTGATCGCCTGGCCGTCAACATCACCGATCTCCAGCAGCACGAACGAACTCTAGTACATTTTTTATAATTTCTTATGTAAATAATATAATTATGTAGCATTCAATTCAGTTTTAATTAACTCACCATCCTACAAAACTAAGTGTAATAAAATGGAGTCAGATACACCTTAACGCATGAACACGTTACAACTGGCAACGCTACAAAGCCAAAGGCGGCCCAACAAAGTATTAACCCATAATAGGGCAAATGATCCACCTAATTTCTGTTCATTTATTAATTTCATTATATATCTCATTTTTTTGATGCAGCATATGTTGTATTCCATTATTTTGACAGAGTTGATTTGGATATTAAAAAAACATTTGTAATTCCCTGAATTCTAAACTTTCGGAGATTAAGTATTTTCCTTCTACTATTCACCTCATTTTTTTTTTAAATTTATTTATTGATACATTTTTCTCCACGACAGAAAACAGAAAATTACTCATTGAGTACTTTTCCATATTCCATTTTTTGATTCGGACGTGTATTAGTCATATGAAAGGGCACAAAATGACCTAGCTGTTGACGCGTGTCACCAGGAATTGTGAGCAACAGCGCAGATGGTTCCCTCGATAAACCGCGCGGCGCCCAACAAAGATCATCAAACAAGAAATCGCCATCTATTGCCAATATCGTTAATAATAATAATAATAATAATAATAATAATAATAATAATAATAATAGTAATAATAATAATAATTCCAGTTCAGTATACACTGATCGTAGCAATTGATGGCGGAGCGCAAAGGCGAATCACAGAAGTAAAATAAATTAAGAGAAATAAATTAAGAGACAGAAGGGATGAGTCAGCGAATAAGAACGGTTCGCAACCGAACGCTCACGACTGGAGAGGCCAGAGGCATAGACATTATGGTATTCATGAATGCGAATACACAGAGACTATAATATGCGTGTCTTCTGGAGAAACAACCAGTACGAGTGATTTGAACTTCCCGCCTTGTCTCTACGGCTGCAGCTTGGCGTGCACAACGAGCGCAAGGTAGCGTAATAACTTTTCATCAATTTCTTCTTATGTGCAAATAGAGCTGGAGTTCGAAGCCAGGCTGGCGCGAGCATTGGAGAACCGCCGACATAGAACTAGCGGTCCCTAATCGAGGTTAATCTCCGTCCACGCATATTCTGCTCGAGAAGAACCTACTGGAGACAAACCCACCTTCGCCTACGTGGGAGAGATAGAATCCCTGGAACCTGAGCGAATTCAATCGTCACGGGAGCAAGCTACGAGACTCCGCACGTTGGTTCATGTGCAAGGTCTGCCATTTTCGTCAGGAGCCCAATTCGGCCGTTCAGGAGACGAACATAACAATTTGGAGCCTACCTGCCTAAACCTCATCATGCCATGGGGGCTAGAGCCATTTCTTCAGGAAGATTTGGGAGCCTTCTATTAATTCACGAGGTAAGCTGTCTCTTGTCCTGTCCATTAAGCGTGGTTCCCACATGCGTAAAAACAACGGCAGAAATCACAAAGCAGAAAAATTTTATGATATCACTTCCTGTTTTCGTCTCTTCTGAAAACAAACTGAAAATGTCTGCTTTTTGGAGTTCGGTTGATTTCAACTTTAGTGGCAGAGGCAGGGCAGAAAACAATCTCTGCAGTGACGTCACAGTAACGTCCTCTCTCTCTCACACACACAAAATAAAAATGCCGGACACTCAGCTCAGAAAGGTGAAGAGGCCGAGAAAGAAAATTGTAGAAGCGCTTATAGAAGAGGTGCGAAATATATATTTATTAATCAATTAATCAAATTAAAATGAATAAACAACAACTGAATGAAAAATTCGATATGATGATTGACGAGGAATGAACGAACTATGTACACCAATCGACGACTTCGGTGCAGTGCATTTGTGTTGGGCAAAACTTCTGCCCTGGTTTTTGCTCTCTTATTTTCTGCTAGCGGGAACCACGCTTTAGTCTTGTGCATTTTAATGCCATTCTCTCTCTCGCGCTAAAACAGTTCAACTGTTGTATTAACTTTAGCGGCGTTATTTAATAATTAGCTTTCTTTGCTCGTTGCAGAAGCCACTACTTATGCTTCTTTTCAAACGCTATTGCGTCGCCACTGTCCTGGGAAGTGTCCCTGCGTTGCGGTCCACTACTTTTATTAAACTTCAAGGCCATTTTACGGAATCCAATAACGTACCTATAAAGTGATTAGACGGCATATTGCGTGGACATGTTGACAAAGCTGACTGAGCCTTCCAAGCGCTTCAGCAGTAATTGATATTACAGTATCTATTACCATCATATTGTTGTAATCTGTATCATAGTTGGGAACTACTTATTTGCATTCTACTTCTTATGCACTTGTAGAGTGTCCCATTTGAGGCCACTGATTTGTGAATTCCTCCTAATTGAGGAATTATTCCGGATATCTAATTATGCATCCTTATTATTGTAATTCCTCGTGTCAGAGGATACAATTAAGTGTTTCTATGTATTCAGTTTATTTTGGTTTTGTTTATTAATAAAAGTAATATGTCTATTCAAATTGGTTGAAAAAATTACTCCAAATTGGTTAAATAATAATTCAATCAATACTAAACAGAGCGAAGGGACTATCCTATCTACGAAAATCCGAAAAACAGGAATTCTAGGTGATATAGTGGGAGTTTATTTAAACTCTTCATGACTTGCCTCGGATTAAAAGAATTTCCATCTTCACCACCAGGGAACATCAATGAATACTTTGAAACCAACTTACATAATTATTTTCTCATTTTATTATTTTTTTATAATATTATTTTCTTATATAATTTGCAAATATTAATCTCATTTATGTTTGAAATAAAACCATTATCGTTTGTTACAGGTTTCTATTTTCTGTTTGTTTGAATATGTATACAGCTTATGTTAGAGACTAGTCTCTCACCTAATATCTACTATCATCGCCACTAAGTGGCAGTTCAGTCAAACTTGCAGGAGGTCCATTGCAAAGCTCTGGTTACAATCCAAACTTAATATGTTAGTAGTTCAGCAAAGGTATTCAGTAATAATTACATAACATTAGCTAACTGTATTGTAACGATCGTACAACGTAAAAAAATTTTGTTTAATTTGGGCCAGTGAAACAGCTCTACGTGAGTTCGTCAGCCATATTGAGTGGCAGCTACTATCAACTGTATGGAGCTAATGCAGTGGTAGGTTCATTTGCATTGTGAAATAATGTGGTAACTGAAATCTGTGTGAAAAACATAATGGGTTCTTCAACATTCCCTAAATTATTTTATTTATTATTTATTTAGATTAGATTAGGTTAACATTAAAAGAAATACAATAATGCCCGACAAGGACCAGTATGATCTTAGACCGACAAGTTAGGTCTCTGCCTGCAGGCAATCAATAAAAACAAAGTTAACCGTATAATATGACCAGAAAAATTCAACAGCAAATCTACAATTTCTGTATCTGTCTGTGGGTTTGTGGGTGGGTGTGTTTGTATTTTATACAAATCTACAGTTTTATTCCGATCTTGATGAAATTTTACATACTTGACCTTCAAAGAATAAGAAAGGTCACTGTCTACCTCATATTTCGAAAAAATAATAATCTATTGATAATAATTAATGGGCATACTAATCAGAAATATCTCATGATCGACAATGCTTCGTCTTCTTCTTCCTGACAAGTATTAGGCTACAAGGCCCGTTACGGTCTCACACAAAATTTTCGCGCCATCGCTTAACAGGACGACCCACAGATCTTCGGCCGTGTGGTTTATAATCATAAACTGCCTTTGAGAATCTAGTATTACTCATTCTTTCAGGATGATGTTTCCAGTTAGACTGATATTGGTCGATGTAATCCAAAAGTAGTTTAGTTCTTAGTTCCTTTAAAATTTCATAATTTCTTTTTAGATCCCATTTAGTATAGCCCGCTGTTCTTCGCATGAATCGCATTTCACAAGCCGTTATTCTACTTCTACGGTATCTGCTTGCTTTCTTTAGTGTCCATGCTTCGCTGCCATCGCTGAGTATAGGTCGCGCCAATGTGTTGCAGAGACGTACGCGGGTGCGTTTCTGAACAGAGGATGGTTTCATCACACAATTTATAAAGCCCATTACTCTTGTATATTTATTAATTTTCTGTGATATGTCCAATTCTTCAAAAATAAAAAGATTGTAGCCTAGATATGGGAAACTATTGCATCTTTCTAATATTTTATTATTAAGATAAATTTTACTTCGTATGCCATAACTTTTGTTTTTTCTATTGAGATTTCCATGTTGTATATGGTTGCCGCTTTCTGAAAATTGTATATTGACCTTTAGAGGCAAAGCAAGGCAAATTTTGTGCAACAATAATTATCAACAATGGTATCAACACGCAATTCACAAACACTATGCAGGGACCAACAATATATACAGGGTCAAGGCAAGTAGAGTATAAGGTATGCTCGATCATTCCTAAGGGGCTCTGGTTCACGTCATTTTGACGTCATCAATGCTCCCGCCATCTGGTGAGCACCGGGAGAAACGGCCCGATCATATAGTAAGCAGTGGCTTGATCGGGCCGTTTTTCCCAGTGTTCACCAGATGGCGTGAGCATCGATGACGTCAGCCAGAGCCCGGAAGGCAGTGATCGAGCACACCTTATACTCTACTTGCCTTGATACAGGGTGATTCAAATTTAATGGAAGGCATGATTTCATTTAAAGATAATAGAGGGCGCCAATCGCCACTCTTTCTGTAATAAATGTAATTTTCTTAACAATGTAATTTCCTGTAATAAAAGCTCACCTGTATCTTTAACCTTCTACCCATCAACATTGCGTACGTGCATACTTTTTTTCATAACCATTCATTTAACAGGTTATGGGCCCAGCACTATAAAGCATAAATAAGTTTATTTAAGTAATAATCATCACCAGTAATAAAAATTATTTTTGGTTTGATATTAAATTACCTCATTTATGACTTTTGACGAACTTTGTAATTGCAATGGAACACCACAAGGCCTACATAACTGTAAGTAGGAACTGATTTTCTATTTGGAACTCAAATCAAAGGAACGCAAATATTTAAACAAGCAATATTGAATTTACGTAAATTTTATCAAAAAAGAAAAAAAGAAAGAAATATTAAAAAATTTCTCGGCAACTTTAACCTTTGTAGCAGCCGAATTTCATCGTACTTGGGCTCATTTAACTCGACGATTCGAGACGTATATTTATTTTGGCCCACTGAAAACTGAATAACTATAAACGATATCAACGATTGTAAATAAATGGCCGATCTCATTTCAACGAACTGAATTAGATAATGATAAATTAAACTTTCAATTATCCAGCTTATTCAAAATAATTACAAACAGATATGGCTACTGAAGGAAGTAGTTCCTTCTCCTATCCAAAACTTGAGGGAAGGGAAAACTACAGCCAATGGGCATTTGCTATGGAAATGTATTTGACAAGACGTGGTTTTTGGAAAAGAGTTGGTGGTGCATAAACAACAGATGCTGATAAAGATCGACTCCCACTGTCATCTATTCTTGAAAGTGTAAAACCACAAATATTTGATGAACTGTGTAGCTGTACAACTGGCAGAGAAGCTTGGGAAAAGCTTGCAAAATTATTCAAACCAGTTGGAGCTTCACGAGAGGCTGATCTAATTCGTAAGCTAACGAAAATGAATTTATGTGATTGCTTTGGTATGACAGATTATTTAAACAAGATGATGGCATTTGCACGTGAATTGAAGTCCTTGAAAACTGAACTTTCTGATAAGGTCCTAGCTTACATCATTCTGGCTGGACTGCCATCAGAATACGATGCATTTTGTATTGCTTTGACAAACTGTGGGACTGAATTATCAACAGGTTTTCTACGTGAAAATCTGCTAGAAGACCGAAATGTGTTCAAACCTGCAAATGCCGAAACTGCATTGACCGTACAACGGTTTAGCAACAATTTAAATCGTGGTCATAAGTATAGCAACGCTCGAGTACCTAACCGTGGTAGAGGTATAGGTCGAAGTCCACATGCACGAAAACTTGCGCCTGGCCAACATACCTGCTTCAACTGTCATGAAAGAGGACATAAAATGGCTGACTGTCCGAAACCGGCACGGCACATCAAGGCAGCAATGGCGGCGACATCTTCTGAGTCACCTGCAAATAAAAAACGACGACCTAGCACAGGAGTCCTGTTCCATGCTGTAATAGCATCGACTCCAAGGCCTGATAAATTGTACTTTGATTCTGGAGCTTCACGACACATGACGGCATTACGACATATAATAACCAATTATGTTGAAGAAACCCCACGCAGCGTTTTGACTGGCAACGGCCCCTTGCAAATGAAGGGACGTGGTAACATAAGGCTCATGATTGAATGTAATAATGTGGTTACAGAAATGACATTTACAAATGTTTACTATGTACCGAACCTCCCAGTCAACTTGTTATCAACAAAATGGCTCACGAAGAGACGTGGCCTGGATCTCTATCAAATTGGTGAACGAATACATCTATACAGAGACAATACACTGTTACTAACTGGAACTGGCCTTAGGGACGAGCTCTACACACTTGATTTAGCATCTGACAAAAAGACCCTTGTAAACAAAGCCATACCTAATGACGGGATCGAATTATGGCATCGACGAATTGCACATCTAGGACGAGATAACTTGCGACAACTCAAGACAATGGCAGATGGTATGGACTTCATTGACAACGATTTTCATTGTTCAAGCTGTTTCAGAGGTAAACAACCACGTTTGCCTTTTCCAAAAGTGAAAGCTACAAGAGCAGCTGATATACTAGGAATCATCTACTCTGACATTTGTGGACCGATGGAAAAAGAATCATACGGAGGAGCACGATATCTATTAACATTTATTGATGACAAGACAAGATATACTTGAAATATAAATCTGAGATTACAGCCAAGTTCATTGAGTACAAGGCAATGGTGGAGAACCAAACCGGACGACGTATCAAGGTTCTAAGGAGCGACCGTGGCACAGAATAAACCAGTCAATCGATGGCCAATGTACTACGGAAAGCAGGGATTGTCCATCAAGTTACAGCAGCGTATACACCGCAACAAAATGGCGTTGCTGAAAGAACTAATAGGTCTTTATGCGAGCGAGCCAGAGCCATGCTTTTTGATGCTAACTTAGACAAATGCTACTGGGCTAAAGCTGTTCACACTGCTGCTTTTCTGAAGAATGTTTCACCAACACGAGCTGTAAGAAAAATAACACCGTTTGAAGCTTGGCATGGTAGAAGGCCAAATTTGGAATACCTTCGTGTTTTTGGATGTAAAGCATTTTTCCAAATACCACAGGCAAAACGTCGAAAATGGGACCCAAAATCAGAAGAACTTATGTTTATTGGATGCGCAGACAACTGCAAAGCATACCGATTGATAAATCCTCAAACACACGCAATTATTGAATCCAGAAACGTGGCGTTCAACGAAAACGAAATGCTCATGAAGTTGAACCAACTTCTCACTTAATTATTCCAGACGTCCCTACATTACATTACCTGTAACAGAACTCCCAGCGAAAACCACTAGAGAAAAAGATGAACTTTCAGTAATTGATAAGCAAAATGATGAACCTCCGGAGATTGCTGACAGAAACACCGTACCCCTGAGCCACAGCGTAAGTCAACAAGAGTACGAAAACCGCCTCCCTATTTTGATGACTATGTAACTTACATGGTAAAAATAGAGGAAAACTATGATGATGACCCCACCCCCCCAATAATGGCTTTAATGACCAATTCTGAAACCAATGTTGCTGATCCATCCTCAATTGATGAAGCATTGAAACGCTCTGATGCAGATGAATGGAGGAGGGCCATAAAAGAAGAATTAGATTCCCACGCCTGCAACGGAACTTGGGAAGAAACCACCCTTCCAGAAGAACGAACGGCAATCGACTTCAAATGGGTCTTTAAGCTCAAGACCAAACCAGACGGCTCGATCGACCGGTATAAAGCACACTTAGTTGCGAAAGGATGCAGTCAGACACCTGGAATGGATTTTGACGAAACCTTTTCTCCAGTAATCCGATATTCATCTCTACGCAGCCTTCTAGCCTTTGCTACCATGAATGATTATGACATTGAACAAGTGGACGCAGTCATGGCTTTCGTACAAAGAACTTTGGACGAAGAAATTTAAATGAAACTTCCAACGCCTTTTGAAGATGGCAGTGGAGGGCGAAAGACAAAATCCAATAAAGTTTGCCGACTTCGAAAGACGCTATATGGATTGAAACAATCTCGCAGAGTCTGGAATACACTTCTCGACAAGAAACTCCATTCGATGGGTTTTAGACCAGCCGCATTTGACAACTGCGTCTACTTCAGAGAAAGTATGAACGGACTGCTAATAATAGCTGTCTATGTTGATGATCTACTGATATTTGCCAAAGATTCTCGATCGATGAGATGGATCAAGACGGAACTCTAAAAAGATTAAACATGAAGGAACTCGGTCCTGTGAGAAGCATCCTAGGAATCGAAGTAAATCATAGCAAGGCAGACGGCATAATAAGACTAAGCCAAAAGAAATATATTTCTGACCTCCTACGCAAATATAACATGACCGATTGCAATACAGTTACTACACCATCTGAAGGAAACCTGCAACTATCAAAAACGCAATCCCCAACAAACGATACGGAACGAAATGAAATGAGGAGCATTCCATACCGATCCTTAATTGGAAACTTACTCTACGCTGCTCAAGAGACGAGACCGGACATTGCGCATATTGTAGGAGAGTTGGCAAAATTTTGTGAGAATAAACCAAAATACAGAACTATTCAATACGCATTAAGAAACGCACAACAATGCATTGACATCCCAAGAGTGAAACATTCCTTCGCTTGTCATCAAATAGATTATATGAGTATCCGTATGTACAATTTAATGCCAAATGATATTAAAGACTGTAATAAAAAAAAATGTATATATTATTAAGAAGAAAATTAAGTGCTGGTTAAATAGCCTTATAGATTTTAATAATTTTTGATTTTTTTTTCACCAATATTTTTCATATAGAGTTTTATATAAAGTTTTATATTGTATATAAAGAGATAATTTTATGTTTTTATATACTTTTATATATCCTTTGTATTTAAATTTCTTTAAAAATATTAAAAACTAACAATCATAAAAAAAAATATTTGTATAGTATAAAAATAATTATTTGTATTGTAAAAAAAGAAGAAAAATTAGTGATTCAAAATAGTATTATCATGTACATCTGTAATAATTTTCGTTTATAGAAACAATTTTATTTTTCCCAATTATGTGTTAATTTCGATGTATCTTGTCTCTTGTGAGCATTCATTACTCTTTCGAGATACATCGATAAGCCTTATTATACGTAAATAAATAAATAATAAATAAAATAAATTCTGGTCAAGCACATTGGTCAGCAGCAAAGCGTGTGCTTAGATATCTGAAGGGAACTGCTGAAATGGCGCTAACGTATCTACGAGATGGTAATCATGAAATTGAAGGATACAGCGATGCAAGCTTTGCCGACTGCACTGACACGAGACGATCGACCACAGGATACGTGTTTCTTCTTGCTGGTGGAGCAATCACCTGTAGCAGCAAACGAAAATCCACTGTAGCTGCTTCCACGACCGAAGCTGAATATATGTCACTTTCAGCTGCGACAAAAGAGGCGATCTGGTTAAGAAAGTTTGCTACTGAAATCCTGCAAACAACAGCACCAATTACTCTGAACAGCGACAACAAGGGTGCGGTTGATCAAACGAAGAACACCATTTTCCACAATCGCACCAAGCAAATTGATGTTAAACCGGGAAGCTGTCCAGCGAGGCTAGATCAACATCAAGCGGATCGACACCAATGAGATGATTGCAGATTCTCTAACGAAATCCGTACCACGTGTGAAAAACGACTGGTGCAAACAACAACTCGGTTTGGCCATTTGACGAACAATCAAACCAGGGGAAGTGATGGAAGGCATGATTTCATTAACGATAATAGAGGGCGCCAATCGCCACTCTTTCTGTAATAATTGTAATTTTCTTAACAATGTAATTTCCTGTAATAAAAGCTCACTTGTATGTTTAACCTTCTACCCATCAATATACGTTTTTGTACGTGCATACGTTTTTTCATAACCATTCATTTAACAAAATTCAATGTAAAAAACTTTTAGGAGAGGTAGTATGGATGATTCTAAGCAAAAATGTTCATATGAACATGGCTCCGAATTTGAATGGTAACTGAGATATGAACAGAAATAAAAATGCCGCCACTAAAATCAGCAGGTGAATAACTCAGGTTCTGTAAGGCCTAGGATAATGAATTTTAGAGGAATAATAGGGTACATAAAACTGTGTATGCCCTTAAAATTATATCGAATTCCAGTGAGCAGTTTCCGAGTTACGCACTCAAAATCGTAACACGCGCTTGTTAGTATTCGCATGTGAGCACTACTACGATTTTGAATGTGTAACTCGGAAACTACTCGTTGGAGTACGATCAAATTTTAACGTTATATACACAGCTTTATGTACCCTATTATTCCTCCAATATTCATTATCCGATGCGTAACACACACAGAATTTGAGTTATTAACCCGTTGATTTTAGTGGCGGCATTTTTATTTCTGTTCAAATCTCAGTTATCATTCAAATTCGGACCCAGGTTCATATGAACTTTTTTGCTTAGAATCACCCATACAACCTTCCCTAAAAGTTTTTTACATTGAATTTGAATCACCCTGTATCTCAAGACCAACAATGCAAGGCATATTTTGTGCATTATAAATAAGGTTCAATTTGTATTAATGCATAGAATTCCTGTTATTCAGGCTTTTCTTAGAATTGAGAGTTCTTAGTACAGTCATCAACAGGAAATAACCCACACTTGAATTTTACTCTAAGTTTTACCGTTTCAGTATTAATTTATTTTTAATAATTTAATATTACATTTCGAGTTAACATTATTATGATTATTAAATTTAAATAATTATAATTAAAAAAGCTATTAAAACAACACATTAGCATGAAATGTAATATTAAGTAGTAAACTCGTGTGGATTATTTCCAGTTGATGACTGTACAATTTTTTGAAAATCTTTAAAAACGATCAGTAATTGGAGATAATGGAGAGTTACCAGACTACTGAGAAAGAGTGGAAAGACGAGACAAGAAGCAGTCATTTAGCTCCGTACTGTATTGAGAAAATGGTAAACATGTCAATAGGAGAATCGGCGACCGCTAGACTACACAAAACGATGAATGGCCAAGTTTGGCTTCAACACATCGAGAGAGAAATGGGAATTGCAACAACCACAAGTGTATATCTAACGTAAGATTATGTAACTAAAAAATTATTTAGGCTATGTGTGGTATACATGGAGAGGTCCATCCATTGTGAATATTTAAAAATTATTTTTTCGAATTTTCATTATGAATTTTTACTGTATTAATTCTAAGCGTTTTCATGTGTTAATTTTTCAGATATCGCAAAATTTAATAAAAAAATTGTTAGCCACGGCGGGGTTATCACCTAGCTTATTTGGTATACAGCATATCCAAACATTTCAAAAATACATTTTGACTATATTCGGTGTGAATGTGAATATTTTGGAAACTGAGAGGCTGACAATGAGATGTTGAACGTTCGTTTCCAAGAATTATTAATAATGAGCATAAAATGATAATGCACTGACAGGACATAAATAAGGCAGCGTCTATTGAGGAGGCAAGGAAGTCACATATGTCCAGACGACTGGCAAAAATTTATATCTGGAAAGAGAAAGAACGAGTAATGGTCAGAGAAACTCTACAGTTAAAACAGAAAAAGTTATACAGGCCTTGGAAACATCGGAACAGCGGAAGTTTCGTATAGAGCAAGAGAGTATAAGATCTTCTATGTGAAATGCAGTAAAAACTTGGGTCTAAAGTATCCAATGATGTTCATCAGTGGTGAAGATGGATATCATTTTAATCTTAGGCAAGTCAAAAAGAAGTTAAATAAAGTCCCGGTATATTACCTAGAATTCCTGTTTTTCGGATTTTTCTTAGAATGGATAGTCCCTTCGCTCTGTGTTGTATTGATTGAGTTATTATTTAACCAATTTGGAGTTATAAATTAACTTCTTGAGATTGTTCTGTTAATCTACAAGTTTAATTTCCGGGGCAATGCCGGGTCCTCTGCTAGTATCTCTATATCTCTCTCTATATATAAAGAAGAATGTTTGTTCGTGGGTGGGTTTATGTGGTTTCTTATATAAATCCACAGTTTTAATCCGACGTTGATGAAATTTGGCACACTTGAGCTTCAAAGCATGAGGAAGGTTATTGTCTACCTCAGATTTCGAAAAAATAATAATTATCGATAATAAATCGACGTTCATTAGGATGGCAAGGCATACTAATGAGAAATTTCTCATGACCAACAATGCAAAGCAAAGTTTGTGCAACAACAGTTATCAACATGGTATCAACACGCAATTCGCAAACACTCTGCACGGACCAACAATATATATCTCATGACCAACAATATATATCTCATGACCAACAATGCAAGGTAAAGGTTGTGCAATATAGATAAGCTTCAATTTGTAACAATCCATAGAATTTCTGTTATTCAGACTTTTCTTTGAAAAGAGAGTTCTTAGCACTTAACAATTTCTTGAAAATCTTTAAAAATGATCAGTAACTGGAGATAATGGAGAG
This sequence comes from Rhysida immarginata, assembly GCA_023313115.1. Lineage (NCBI taxonomy): Eukaryota > Metazoa > Arthropoda > Chilopoda > Scolopendromorpha > Scolopendridae > Rhysida > Rhysida immarginata. Next base: position 165,128 of record JAHWFO010052261.1, on the reverse strand, counting down.
TTAGCACACTGTTGAGAAAGAGTGGAAAGACGACACAGGAAGCACTCCTTTAGCTCCGTGCTGTATTGAGCAAATGGTAAGCAAGTAAATAGAAGAATAGGCGACCGTTAGACTGCACAAAGTGATGAATGGCCAAGTTTTGCTTCAAGACATCGAGAGAAGAATGGAAATTGCAACAACATCAAGTGTACATCTAAAGTAAGATTACGTGACTAAGAAATTATTTAGATTAGCAGTGGTATACTTGGAGAGGTCCTTCCATTGTGAGCCTTTAACATTTTTTTTTCTAATTTTCGTTAAGAATTTTTGCTACACACGGACCAACAACATATATCTCATGACCAACAATGCAAGGCAAAGTTGGACCAATATAAATAAGGTTCAATTTTTAACAATGGATGGAACTCCTGTTATTCAGGCTTTCATTAGAATAATTTTTCGATTGAAAAATGGAAAGAAAAATTTGCGATCTGGATTCGAACCAGGAACCTCGACTGTCGTGGTCCACGCGTCTACCATTTGGGCTATCGCAGACACCCAGATAACCAAGCTCTCACAAGGTGTCTTAAAGACAACCAAGTTGTCACAGTTGAAAGCCCAGGGAGGCGGGCACCTGGCTCACAGATCGAGAATTTGTCCTATCTAAACCATCAGAAAGCTTGATGAAATCACAGATAAATAATGATAATTATAAACTGGAGATAATCTCCAAACACAGGTAATAATTTTTCGATTGAAAAATGAAAGGAAAAATTCTGCGACCTGCATTCGAGCCAGGAACCTCGACTGTCATGGTCGACGCCTCTACCAATTGGGCTATCGCAGACACCCGGACAGCCAAGCTTTCACAAGTTGTCTTAAAGACAACGAAATTGTCACGGTTGAAAGACCAATGGGGGGCAGGCACCTGGCTCACAGATCGAGAATTTCTCCTATCCAGAATCTATTGCGGAACGTAATAGAGGCCACGATCATCACGGAGAATGCCGCATGTGAGGAATGGATGTGCGTTACCCGGACAGCAATGGTAGGGTCCATGTAAAGTAGGATCTAAACATGCAAATTGTTCGTGTTCTCTCCTTTAAAAAAAGAGGAAACGAAACATGTAACTCCACTGTCGTACAATGGATCGCTTTACTAATACGGAACTGGCGGACATGCATCTCGTCTACGGCGAGGCACAGGGTAATGCTACCGAAACGGAAAGGATGTACCAACAGCGATTTCCAGACCGTAATCACCAGAGTTCGCGAGAATCTCGTCCGCAGACTAAACACCTGCATCGAGGCTCAGGGTCGGCATTTTGAACACCTCCTGTAATGTCATTTCTACATCGTACAAGTTGCATTATCTCTGTAAGGATGCATTTCCGGACCCATGTTTATGGGGAAAATTCTGTTCCCCGCTGCAAACTGTACATGGTATTTCATTCTTGACCTACCTTTCTGCATTACCCTGTATATACACGGTGTCCGGAAATAAATGGTAAATATTCATACACGTGAGAGAACATTTATAAAGAAGCATTTTTATTCCTATGAACATGGTGTCGCAAGTATATTATGCAACAGGGGGATTAAAGTATGTTGCGCTGCCTGATTGTTGGCTTCCCGCGAGCGACTAGGCAATGTGGTGCAGCCCACATCTGCTCAAGAGATGTCAATGTATACTCGAATGGCTGCCCCTGTCAGGTCACTCCACAAACCTTTAATACCTTAAATGTCACTGGAGGTCGTGGCACACGTATTGATTTGCAACACTTATACAATCAGGACCATTTCACAAATAAGCTTGCTACCTGAACCCTCGCAAATGGGATCGTTATTAAGAGCCCGTGAGTACTGAGGTCTGTAGGCTCCAATGTGGGCTGCACCACATTGCCTAGTCGCTCGCAGGAACCCAACAATCAGACAGCGCAACATAATTTAATCCCCCTGTATCTCTGTGGGGGTTGGCTTGCGACACCATGTTCATAGGAATAAAAATGCTTCTTTATACATGTTCTCTCACATGAATGAATATTTACCATTTATTTCCGGACACCGTGTATAAAGAAGAGTGTTTGTTTGTCGGTGGGTTTGTTTGTATTTAATACAAATCTACAATTTTATTCCGATTTTGATGAAATTTTGCACACTTGATCTTCAAAGCATGAGGAAGGTCACTGTCTACCTCAGATTTCGAAAAAAAATTATCGATAATAAATCGATATTTATAATGATAGCAGAATATATTAATAAGAAATATCTCATGACCAACAATGCAAGGCAAAGTTTGTGCAACAATACGTATCAAAAATGGTATCAAACGCAATTCACTATGCAGGGACAAACAATATACAGGGTGTTTCTAAATTATATCTCGTATTATACATATTTATCACTCAAAAACTATTACAGATTTTAACGTGATTTTTTATTCACAAAGAAAATCTCAAAAATTTTCTTAGCCTCGCGTGAGTTGATAATGAAACACGCGATTGGCGCATAGTACCATTGTTGGCGCGTTATTCCATTTTTCGCAAGACGCAGTAAACAATAGCGATTGTTCAAGAAAAAGCTCAATGCGTGTTGTGGCTTGCGGAATTTAAGTCAATGATTGAAGTTCAGAGAATATTCAAAACGAGGTTTAAACAGGATCTTCCAAATAATAAGTCAATTAAGCTATGGCATGAAAAACTTTTAAATACAGGCAGCGTGTTACACAAAAAGGGTGCTGGTAGACCTTCAGCAATATCATAGAGAGTATAAAAGGTCAGTGAGGTGTTCAATCGAAGTTCCCGTAAATCACTTCGCCAAGCGGCTCGCCAACTGGATATGCCAATGACATCCGTGCATAAAATAGTGAAGCACCACCTTCGTCTTACACCCTACAAAATCCAAATGATGCATGAACTGAAGCCAGATGACCGACCGAAGCGCAAGAAGTTTGTTGAAGATTTGGTCCAAAAAATCGACAATGATCCCACTTTCCTTAAGGACATTTTGTTTTCTGAAGAAGCAACATTCCATACTTCCAGAGCAGTAAACCGACACAACTGCCACATTTGGGGTTAACAAAACCGCCTACATTCTAAGGTAGCATATACGCGACAGCCCAAAGGTTAATGTTTGGTGCGGTTTAATGCCTGGTCGAGTAATCGGACCTTTCTTTTTCGCTGAAGACACCATTACCGGTGCAACCTACCTAGATATGCTGGAGAACTGCCTGACTCCGCAGGTGGAAGAACTGCAGTCCAACATAGTCTACCAACAAGATGGAGCACCTCCTCACTGGGGCTTGCAAGTTAGGCAGTTCCTTGATATGAACTTTCCAGGACGATGGATTGGAAGGGATGGGCCAATCCCTTGGCCCTTTCGCTCACCTGATGCGAACCCTCTGGATTTTTTCTTCTGGGGATATGTGAAAGACAGAGTGTACAAAACCAAGGTTGATGACATTGAAGCAATCGCTGAAATCACCGCCGAAATGCTAGCCCCTACATGGGAGGAAATCGAGTTTCGCTTTGATGTCCTTCACGCCATAAATGGGGGGCGCAGTGAAATTTATTAAGGCATGCTAAGTAATTTTTTGAGATTTTCTATGTGAATAAAAAATAATCACGTTAAAATCTGTAATAGGTTTTGAGTAATAAACATGTACAGGGTGAAAATTAATTCCACTGCCAAACTTGAAGAGGTAGTAAGGATAGTCGGAACAAACAACTTTTCTTCATATCAATTTTGCGAGAAAACTTTATATACCAACTCAGAACAGTTACAGCAAAACTCCAAGACATGTGAGAACAGTACGTGTGGAAGAGCAGATACTGCAACGCTTTGCAGAGGATCCCTCAACAAACACCCGTGCAGTCGCACATGCTTTGAGAACCAGTCAAACAATTGTCTGGAATGTCATGCATGACAAAGGGCAACATTCATACCACGAACAGACTGTGCAGACTTTGCGAACCAACGACTACCAACTTTGTGTGCACTTTTCCGACTGGTATCTTCGGAATGTTACCGTCAATCCCGCGTTTGGTGAACTCGTTTTGTTTTCTGATGACGCACAGTTCACCAAGGATGGTCTCTTCAACTGCCACTATCGCCCTGTGTCGAACGACACAAACGCTTTGAACAAGTGCTGTAACTGTTCTGTGTTGGTAAATAAATTTTTCTCGCAAAACTGGTATAAAGAAGGTTATTTGTTTCGACTATCCCTACTAACTCTCCAAGTTTTGCAGTGGCATTAAATTTTCACCCTGCATAATACGGGAGGTAATTTAGAAACACCTGTCTATCTCATGACCAACAATTCAAGGCTTTATAAAGAAGGTTCATTTATAATAATGCATAGAATTCCAATTTTTTGGACTTTTCTTAGAATTGATAGTTCATTTTCTTGATAATCTTTAAAAAAGAGCACTAACTGGAGATAAAAAAGAGTTACCAGAATATTGAGAAACTGATCAATTCGTGAGTGATCAAGTACTCATCGAAGTTCCCAGGTGGCCCTCGATGATGCAAGCGTGTCAACAAAAGAAACGGCGACTGCTAGACTACAAAATGTGATGAATGGCCAAGTTTTGCTTCAAGACAACGAGAGCACAATGCGAATTGCAACAGCAGATTACCAAGTAGTGAATAAGCCGATACAGATTTTTGGGATTCTAGAACACACAGGCAAACGATCATGTACATGTATTGCCACGCAAGAAGAGATATGAATCGTCGAATGTGTACATCTAAAATAAGATTACATGATCAAGGAATTATTTAGGCTAGCTGTGCTATACTTGGAGAGGTCTATCCATTGAGAGAATTTAAATTTTTTTTTCGAATTTTCATTATGAATTTTGACTGTATTATTTCTAAGCATTTTTATGTGTTCATTTTTACTGTATATTGACATTCAGGTATTGCAACATTTCATCAAAAAAAGAGTCCGAGAAACGCCGGCGATATCACTTAGCTTATTTGGTAGCATAGCAGATTCAAACATTTCCTAAAAAACCCTGATACATTTTGACTATAATCTATGTGATTGTTTTGGTGATGATGCAATGACAGGACATGAATAAGGTAGTGTCTATCGAGGAGGCTAAGGAATTATACGAGTCTCCCTTGAGCTCGCTAACAAACGTCCTGACGACGGGCAAAATTTTGTGTTTGAAAAGGAAAGAGAAAAAACGAGTATTCATCAAGAAATTATGAAACTAAAAGACAAAAAGCTATCCAGGTGTTGGAAACATGTGAACAACGAGAGCTTCGTCTAGGGTAGGAGGGTATGAGAGCTTCTACGTCAAGGGCAAGGGAAACTTCGAAGGAAAGATGGCTCTAAAGTATCCAGTGACTCTCCCCGGTGATGAAGAGAGTTATCATTTAGATCTGAGGCAGGACAACAAGAGGTTAAATAATGCCCCTGGCGTCGGCGGGTTATCAGGTAAAGTGTGCAGTATAAATAGGTTCAGTAAGAATGATGGTTTCATCCCACCTCTGAGAATTATAAAACAAAAATGAATTTGTAACAATATATAGAATTCCTGTTGTTCTGGTTTTTCTTAGAATTGTTAGCTCTTAGAAGTTAACATTTCCTTGAAAATCATTTCAAATGATCAGTAAGTAGGGATTGGAGCGTTAGCAGTGTATTGAGAAAGAGTATAAAGAGTATGAAACAGTCTCTTCGCTCTGGCGACAGTTAACGATAACCGATAACAAAGAATAAATCAACTCCACTCTTCAAATAAACAACCATATATCATTATCTATCTATATATATAAAGAAGGATGTTTGTCTGTGGGTCTGTGGGTCTGTGTGTACGTTTTTTATACAAATCTACAGTTTTATTCCGATCTTGATGAAATTTCGCATACATGACCTTCAAAGCATGAGGAAGGTCACTGTCTACCTCAGATTTCGGAAAAATAATAAATATCGATAAAAAATCGATATTCATGGTTATGGCAAGGGATATTAATGAGAAATATCTCATGACCAACAATGCAAGGCAAAGTTTGTACAACAATAGGTATCAACAATGGTATCAACACGCAATTCACAAACGCTCTGCATGGACCAACAATCAATATCTCATGACTAACAATGAAAGGAAAAGTTTGTGCAAGTGTAATTATCCTGGGCAACGCCGGGTACCTCTTCTAGTGGTCTATAAAAATCGTTCGAAGGACACATGAATTAATATCTATCGAAATGATCCTTTAAGTAATGAATGAGTATTGGTCAGAGAAGAAAAATAGTTACAATGTAATTATACGGGAGCTTCATCTACAACAGGAAATTGTAGAATTACTGAAAACCAATTTGAGTATTGTTTAACTTCTTGAGGTTGTTCTACTCACCTACAACTGCAATTATCCCGGGCAACGCCGGGTGCCTCTGCTAGATAAATAAAACAGTACTAGATACTAGGAGTATAAATGTAACAAGTAAATACAATGCATAACAAGTTTTGATATAGTAAATAACAGTGTAATGTGGGGGTTAGGATTAAAGATTTTTTTTCTAGAATTACGAAACAAAGGTTAACGGAAAAAAACATGAAAAAGGAGCGTTCAAAGTTCAGGCCTCGATAAATTATATGTGGCCAATTCATGAGTTAAGTATAACAGTATTTCGAACTTGTTGAGCATATTAAAACTGAGCATAATAATATTAGGCACATTGGTTAATTATAGTCAATTATACACTAGGTAACCACAAAAGTTCTTGCCGTTTTTATGTTGCCATAAACGAAAGTGATAGAAGATATGCAAATGTGTACAGTGTGGTCCAAAATCTGTCAGGGGGAGCAGGAATACAGGCCTGTTGGGCATTCACAACAATCACATCTCGTGCAGAAGTGAAGATAAATGGAGGTATCGAAGGAGATGTTTAAGCGTTGTTTGTTTTATGACTTCAAGGTGGGCTTGTCAACAGCAGCATCAAGTGGCCGAATGTGTCTTGCGTTTGGGGATGATGCTGTGAATGAACACAACGCAAAGCATTGGTTCCAGAAATTCAGGTCGGGAGAATTTGCCATTGCTGATGAACCCCGTAGTCTCGTGTGTCTGGTGGACTAGAACCCAAATGGTTCAATACGCTCTATCAATTGGCCAAACCATCACTGGGGACCTATACTCCCAGTAGTTGTAACGCGTGCAGCAGGCATTGCAACAGAAGGACCCAGCATTGGTGAATCGCAAAGGGGTACTCTTCCTTCATGAAAATGCCTAGCCACATGTGGGGCGAGTGGCCAGGGAAACCATAAAGCGGCTTGGCTGGGAAACATTGTGTCATCCACATTACTCACCAGATCTTGCTCAAACGGATTATCACATTTTCCAATCTCTGGACAACCATCTTCGTGAAAAATCCTACACCATTGATACAGATCTGCGAAAGCCACTCACAGACTTCTTTGAGTCCAAGACCAGCAAGTTTTACAGCCAGGGGATTGATCAGCTGGAGACAGATTGGCTTTGGGGACTAGCGATACGCTAATTTTTGTGTACATCATTTTGTTTTCCGGAATTAAAAACGGCAAGAACTTTTGTGGTTACAAAGTAATATCCAAACGTGACTGAACCTGTATTAAGAAAGAAATTGGCATTAACTGGTTCAAAAATAGCAAATTAAATCATTAATAGTATATAAACTAGAACTAAACAAAACTGAGGGACGAGTTAAGGAAATATTAGTAAGTCTAATGTGTATGCAGGATGATTCAAAATGATGTCCGGCATTTCAAAATTTTACTATGCATTTATTTTATAACATAAACTAACCAGACCTGGTTTAAAATGCAGGAAAACTCAAATATTTTTGGATTCTAGCATTACAAATGTTCTATGTGACTCCCTCGAGCCACCCGAACAATGTCAAAACGATAGTCAATCTCATCCCAAACTCCTTTCAGCATGTCTACTGTTACTAGTCCCGTGCTTTACGTTTACAAAGATATCCAGTTTCCAGAAATTGATCATACCACTTACGGATGCTTTTGTCAGTAGGGCAGTCTTTATGAAACGCCTATGAAATGCCCGCTGGACTAAAATTATAGTTTGTTTTTGCATACTCCAAGACGCAATATGCCTTTACATTCACAGTCGCCAGCTTTACTTTTATTGCGACACTAGCGCCACCACAGCCTCCAATTGCGGAAAGGTTAAAAATATTTGAATTTTCCTGCATTTTAAACCCGGTCTGGTTAGTTTATGTTATACAATAAATGCATAATAAAATGTTGAAATGCCCGACATCATTTTGAATCACTCTGTATGGCAATCTGTATAGCCTAGTATAGAGAGGATTGGATTTAGCCTTCACTATCCAAGTCCTCTAACTTGTCGAATCTGATGATACTTAAAAGTTGTTAGTGCATCAGCATGGATTCAATTATCACAACAGTCAAATTAGAACTCGATATCAAAGAGAACAAACCGTTTCAAATGTTTTCTGAATATTTTGTAGGGTATTAAAGATTGAATATTCTATGGCAAAGCAAACCAATTAAGTATACCTTTATAAGACACATCCTCCGCAATAGTTACGACTAATAGAAGGCAATCGAATTTTGTCAACATTTTCATTTCGTTTGGAATAATTGTGTACATCGTAACTTTTTGGTATAATGATAGGAGTCGATATTGTAAGTGAGCGCTTTATTATTTTGTATATAAATGCTCACGTCTGCATAAAATATATTTGTTGTATGTGAGTATACGTAATGGTAGAAACATATGCGAGACTGAGTCCAATCTACTGTATGTGCTTTTATTAATACTCGTATCAACCATTTTTGTAGTCTCAATATTCTATTCAAATTAAAGGACGAGAAATAAAGAATATAAGTATATTTTCGATAAATAATACAGTCTAGCGATCATACCCATTTTTTTATTTAACTTATTTATTAAGTTATCGACCTGTAAATTTCAAGTCAAGTCGTGCGTCAAATAAAGACCCAAATATATTTAAAGGATTTTTTAACTGAAATTAAATTATCGTAAAAAACAATAATGGAATAGAGATTTCCTGTTTGTTATGTTGTGAAAAAAACATAACTTTAATTTTTGAATGTTAAGAGACATGAGATTATTATCGTTTCATTCCTTCAAGAATGTTAACGCCTGATTAAGAGACCGAACTAAGTATGCCTGATCTTGATTGGAAAGCAATAAGGTGGCGTCATCCAATAAAAAATGGAATCAGTTGGAGAAATGGCGTATGAAGACCGTTTAAAAACAAGTTAAATAAACGTGGTGAAAGTATAGATCCTTGCGGAACTCCCGAATTTCTAGTTAAAAATCCTGACGATGACCTACGATGAAGACAAAAATTATCGCCTATCTGTCAAGAAGCTGGATATCCATTTACGGAGAGACCCATGTATGTTATAACAAGAAATTAAGCATCCCCAGGAAGGTATAGAAAAGTAGCGGAAGCCCCGAGTTCTTCCATTTTTACCCCTTCATCTGCACTTTTTAACCCTCCAATTTTTTTCATCTAAAAACTGATTTTCTTGAAGTTATTATTTAGAAAATATAAATGAACCGTATCTTCTTTTCTTTCTCATCATTTTCGTTCGAATGATATATTACCGCCATATGGTACCATAGTTCTAAAGACCAAGTTACTGCCACCCCCACATACTGGGACAATTTGGGCCAAACTTAATAGGAATGTAGATTTTGCCTAGAGGAATATGCATATCGAATTTCACTTCCTTACATACCTAAATACCACATAGATCACTTGGTCCCTTTTAACTCCTACCTCCGTAATTCCGACCCCAGCGAAGGTACTCATGCCCATTGTAAGCTATATTCCGAATTTCAGCTACTACCTCAAAAAATAAAGAATTTATGAAGAGAACGGACGGACAGACGGACATTGTAAAACTATTAAGTAGCTCCATTCTTCCATTACTTAATAATTGGTTAATTTATTGAGGAGAAGACGTATAAATAAAGGAAAAAAACAGAAAACACTACTCCACATAGAAAAATATTTTACTGACTC
>JAHWFO010052261.1:77455-130126 GCA_023313115.1 Rhysida immarginata | reverse complement strand
CCCATTTGGACGCAAACATTGCATTTGAAAACTTAAAGTAATTCACTAAGGCTCTAGGCCCACTAAAGTCACAGTTCAGTAAGTATATGTATTTAAAGTCACTGTCCCGGTTGAAGTCTGTCCACAGTCAAGGAAATACTCTGCCAAAAATGAAGAACGAAAAATAACATGAAAACGGGAACAAAGCTAAAGGAAATTCCTCCGCATAGTATTCGTTGCTGAAGACTGAGTAGCGAGAATTAAGATAGTAAATTAAATGTCTTAATTCGAATGGCTAGTTATACCTTCTACTGTCTTCTCCTTGCGAATACGAATCCCATATCGTCCCAAACATACGACGATAGGCCGCACGGCCACAACCCATGCACGACAGTGGAATACCGAAGCTCGTAGTAGCGAAGCTCCGGAAAAACCGAACGTGCCTGACGAGCGCTCAAACCTACGTCGAATTTCGCACTCACCAGAAATATAACGCCCGTCCTGATAGTCCAACGCTGTAGCTCAGAAAAATGAACAGCTCCAGCTGATAGCGGATGCTCTGCAAAACTCCTGCCACGTTCCAGCGTTGAGGACTTCGTTGTAGCGGAGTCCACGCCAGCCGCCACGCTCGACGACGTTCGATGCTCGCCGTCCGTCGGTAACGCCGTCGTCGTCGCCCTCGCTTGGGCGTAACCCTGCTTGGCTCTCCTCGCTGAAAATCCAGTCTCGAGCCTCACAATTCCATTAACCGGACTCCTTGATTCCTCTTCTCGTGTCGTCCATGCGGCTGCTCTCGAACGACTCTCCCCCGCACGATCTCGTTCGTCGTCTCTTTTCAAAACCTTCTCCTGGCTCTCATTCGTCCTTTCTTGATGACGATGTCCCTGACGTTGAGGACGACGAGTTTTACGTCGCTTCTCTCTCCTCCCAGACGAATAGAAAACCCGAGAGGGAAAGCGCTTGATTCCGTCACTGGAATTCGTATTAGCGACGGAATTCCGTGACAATATTACTTTTATGGAATTCTTGCAGTAAAAAATGTGCTCCTTCTAATGGTGGAAGAAAAGAACAAATAAGAGATGGCCTTAATATTGAAATCTTCCTTTGAAAAGTGTAAAAAATTGGTGTTTTTTAATTTCACCCATGATATGAGTGCCAATAAAATCAAAAGTATTACAGCAGAAAAGCCAATACTAGTCAAGCTTTGACAAATTCAAAAGTATTACCCAGACTGTTGACTGCTATTCCAAAAATTAGGGCACCAGCTGGTTTTGCCTTAGAGTTATGGATGGTAGAAGTTTGACCAAAATTCTACGCGACAAATTTTGCAAGGTACTTTCAGGCCAAATAACTTTAAGGATAACCATTTCTGCCTAAGCTGCATAATATATCTACATTAAGCACAAAAAGTTGCGCTACTGTGCAAAATTTCGAATTTGTCAAAGTAATGGTTGCAGCGCAGGGGTGTCTGAAACTTGCCCAAATGTTTCCGCGCATGGTCTCTGTGACCAAGTATGGGTCCACAAAGGTGGCCTTAGCTCCAGAACTACTTGATCAATCGAGCTGAAATTTTGCACAGCTTCATGTCACATGAATATGCACGCCCACAAAAATTTTGAACAAGATCTGAGATGGTCGAATGTGGACGATTTCTGATTTCAGGACACTTGACATGGAATGACCCATATGTTTAATAATGCTGTATTAATAAGTTCCATTTTAAAAATAAATGCCATCATAAATTCAGATGTGAATTGAAGGTGGTATCCAGATTTATATGTTGGGCAGCTTTAATAGCTGATTTGAGTCAGCATATGTTGGTATGGTATCAGGACTAGCTTAATGCATCTCTATTCACCAACTTCCACAAGATCCAGGCTTGAAGGAGAGAGTCCCATTCCACTGCATAGCTATAAAAAGAGGCCAGAAGAGAGGAGGTATCATAATTTGGGAAATTCTCTAATGACCTGTACAGATACTTTTCACCGAATGTTGGAAAACAGGATGTTTTTATTACATTTAATATATTTTCTTCATCATCATAGATTCTCTGCTTTATGCAGGTCCTAGTTGCCCTTCTCCATTTTTTCTGTTCTCTGCTCTTCTCTTCAATTTCCTGTAACCTCCTCCATCTTTTAGAACGTCAGTCATCTTCATTCTCCTTCTTCCTCTTTTGGCCTTGCCTTCTACCATGCCCTCCATCACATCCTTCAATATATTTAACTGTTTTATTTAATAATTTATTTTTCATTTTACATTTCTTAAATATTCATTTTAAGCTAATTAAGGTAGTTAATAGTTCATAAGCTTAATAAAATAAACGAGAAAAATTTTTAAATCCTTCTTCGTATCAATACATGAAGTAATAATATTGTTTTGTATAAAATACAGTGGTAAAAATTTTTTAATAGCATAAATGGGTAAACCTATAAAGTAACGTCCCCAAGATGGCCGCGACTGCGAGTAACAGGAATAGATGAGGAGTTTATGAAACTTCATAAACAGTATATTTCACAAACTTGTCTATTTATTCCTGAAGTAAAAGCAATGCAATGGCATGACATTTTTTCTATGAAGCGATGAAATGGCTGCCATGCTGTTTCACTAGATCAGCAAGGTGGAGTAGAGAATTGGCTCTTCAAGTGGCCAAAATTGGCCACTTGAAATTTGGAGTGACAAACTCTCTTCACACTCCAATATAATGCGTTAATAATGAGATGAAGGCAGATCGCCCCTTGAATGCAGTCACTGGAGTAGAATACCTTACTTGACTCGACTCTTAAACTGCTTAATGATCCGACCCTCAAAAGCTTCAATTCTTTCCTTGTCTCTCTTCCGACCCTCCAATGTCCACGTTTCATAGCCATATAATAGTACACTTCATATAAAACATTTTAATACATTTTTCCGTAGGGTTATCTCTAACTTACTATTTAATAGCTTGCTCTTCTTTCTGTTATGTTAAATATTCTGTATATCCAAATATTGTGTGTACCGATATAAACGTTAAAAACTTCTTTTGCAATGAGCACATTCTGAATACCGGCCTCGGGATAGTGTTATTGATTCTGTTGGATCTCACTGCAAATACTTTTCCATGCTTCCGAAAGTTCTGCTGTGCCTTCCGACACACCTTCTGGATTGTGAAAGGGGATTTTCAATGATAAAAATTATTAAAAAAATAACAATTATTATAATTTTTGTGGTTAATGATTTGATACAAATAATATTGCAAAGCGATGATATCAGAAATTTTAATCCTGTTGAAGGTATTAGCTTATGGTTTAACACTGAGAATCGGCCAAGCAGTCCTTTATTAATACTTATGCTAAGGGTAAACTAGAAGGCCTGAAGGTAAATATACCTAAATATTTTTGGACAAGAATAAATCAATTGGAAAGTGAGATTGAAGATGCTGATAGTATTACTGAAACGACAAGACCAGTGACTCAGAAGGTGATTCAGACTCTGAGGCCCATATTCAGAATGAGCGATCTGCTCTTGCTGAAATCATTGTTGAGTACAACTTCAATAATATGGAATTTGTATCCAACAATGATCTTGAGCAAGAGTGCTCATTCTGAATAGGGGCATGAGTAATGTCAATGATTACACAGATTCATTCTAAGATTGCATTAGGTAATTATTTTTGTTAATAAAAACCATAATCATAGATAAAATATCAATGGTTTATGCTTTATAGTGTATCGAATCCTAATCCCTATTTTTGGGGGATATTCTCATCCAGAATATTTCCGCGATAATAATTTTCACACAAGACATCCAATATATTTCAGGCGATATGATTATGGTAGAGCTTAAGACACTTGGTTTAAATCAAAATCGGTGTAATCAATATTTATTTGATTGTGTATATCTTTGCGATCATACTTGCGTAAAGCTAACTTTTAATGGATAACCTAAATGTCATTCTACTCCATGTCGGTAACCACATTTGAAATTGGGCAACCAGATTTTTTGTAATAGTTTTCTTATCCTGCAGATCAATAAATGGTTTCACAGAAATGAAATATGCAATTTAAAATTTTTTTCTGAATTTATACATGAAGGTTAACAAAAAATGAAAATAGTCATATTTTAGACAGTTTTATTCATGTAAGAATGGTGAAGAAATTTTTTAAATACGTTTGTAAATTATTTTTCTATGACTTTTCACTTGAATTTGTCAAATTTTAATTTGAGCTCTCTAACGTAAACATATCATTTGATACTGTTCACGTACGCAACCCTCATGACTCGCTCTCCCTATTATAGCTCATCAGCTCATCAATTTTCCTTAGTTCTCTGTAATGAGGCTGATGATGACATACTATGGCACAGCCAAAAGCGACACAGCAACGAGGGAGGGATGATTGCAAGGACTCGTTTTTCTTTGTTGAAATGTTATAATATTTTTTAATTCACTTTAAAAATAATTAACACATCAAAAGCAGCAGTATCTTCTGCTTTGGATTGAACAGCTTTTATTTCGTTCTGAACTACGTTATTGTGCTATGGACGTTTCAATGCCACAAAATATGAAAATTTGCTCTCTTGGTACTACAGTGCTCTAAGTAAGTCTAAATATCATTTTTTATTTACACTCTGATAAACATGTTTGCCTACAGCTAAAAATATAGATGGATGGGTTGAAATATACAAGCAGTACGAGATAACTACCTCCATAAGATAGTTATTAATAATATTTTTTCTTCCACTTAAGTCCCCTTTCATTTGCTGAATTTACAAGGTTGGCACCTATTTGGCCGGAAAGAAAAGACCTATTTCATCGAGTAATAACGCTCTTCATTACGAGAGCCGCACATTATAAATATTATTTTATTAAATAGTTCTAATAGTTTCATGTGACTAATATCAAACAGGTAATTTAAAGGAGGGTTTCTGTGTTATATTAAAAAACAGTGGCAACATAATGTTAAAATAATAACTATTGTGTTTTACATTACAAGATGTGCACAACCCACGTTAATTTTCGTAGAGAAGCCAAAATTGGCAAAAACACCCATAGAAAAAGATGATACAGTAATTAGAAATTACTAAAAGAATTTAAATAAATTTAATTTAATTTATTTTATTGTTTTGTTCATTTTTTCATTGTTTTTAATGTTGCAATTATATAAATTCATTGTCAAAATATTCAGAATATAACAATGTCAAAATTAAAAAGAAGAATAAAATTGAAGGAAGGAATAAACTGAAGATAGACTTAAATATATTCTAAAAACGTTATTGAATATTCTACAATTCTTCAAGATGTAGAAATATGAAAGGAGTGTATGAATTTATATAAGGAGGACAAAAAAATTTATAACTTCAGAGAATGAATATTGGTGAAATAGTGTACCAAAAAAGTGACATTCAGAGAAGTGAAAAGACTCAAGTCCATATGCAAAAGCGACAATTATACAGTTAAAAATTTTGTATTTTTATTTGAGTCTGTTGTTTTTAATACAGGGTGAGTCAAAAGTTCCCGAACTCAAAGTTTAAAAAATGTTTGCTGCAAAACCATAAAAGATATCAGAGTTTTGCTTCTTGCGGTTGTTGTATGTGACCTTGGGAACGCGTTCCTCAACGTGAGAGTACCACGTGACACAATGCTTTTGCGCGCGCATGCGCTAGAAGTGACGTTATGTCAGCCATTTTACTCTCACACAAGAATAGAGCTTCTTTGTTAGAAGTTATAAATCTTGCCAGCGTTGCATACGGAGCTTTCAAAAAAAGTTTTCTGGTGCTCCTATACCAGGGAAAACAACTCTGTGTGATCTTGTATACGGTTTCACGAGACAGGCAGGTGTATGATAAGCCTAAAAAGTGCCTGACGGGCCGTAGTAATGACACTTTTCAGGAAAAAATTCAAGTTTCTTTGCAGCGCTTTCCGCGAAAGTCACTCCGGAGGGCTGTGCAAGGGCAGTACAAAAATTCGGGTAGTGCAAGAGCTTTGTTCTTTGCGTTTGGAAAACCAAATAGTTTAAGATTTTACACGCAAGAATGTTACTGCATGAAGTTGAATTTTAGGCCCCATCAGCCACTATTAGACTTATGATATATACAGCTTGTCTAGCGAAACAGGTTTACATAACTATACACAGATGTTTTCCTTGGTATAGAGCATCAGGAAACTTCCTCTGAAAGCAGTGAATGCAACATTTGTACGATTTTTCTGCAAAATAAGCTTCTAACAAGGCAACCCTGTTCTTACATGAGAAAAATTACTGACATAATATAATTTCTTGTGCGCGCGTGCAAAATCGTGTCACGTGATACTCTCACGTTGTGGAACCATTCCCAAGATCACATACAACAACCACAAGAAGCAATACTCGGATATCTTTTATGGTTTTGTAGCAAACATTTTTTAAACTTTGAATTTGGGGACTTTTGACTCTCCCTGTATTGTGTCTTTAATAGAATTTCTTATAAGAATATACTGTATTATCATCAGTGTTTCTATATTTGTCAATATACAGGGTTCATACAGTCCTTAAAAGTCCTTAAGAACTCCTTATTTTCAGTTTCTGCTTTTAAGGGCCCTTAAAAAGTTTTTAAAAAGTACTTATTTTTGCACTAACAGTCCTTAAATTTGACTATTTAATAATATTTAAAAATAACTTTTTTTTTTTTATTTATATTAACATAAAACTTCGTTACTTTGGGGTTTTTTTTGTTTCTCTAAAAGATATTTTTCAGAAATGATAAAACATTTGGGCATATGTGTATTTTAGTTTACCAAGGCTCATACTAATTCAGGATCCGTTAAAACTTGCGGAAAATAAAGATAAAACTTAACGAAATGTTAACACACTAGCAGCATATACTGTCAGGATAATTTCTTAGGCACATTTCGCGTTATCTGTCACTAAAGAGTTGGTTATTCGGACCGCTACACTGCAAGCTCACATCTCAAGCCTGAGTTCTATGGAGTAAGGGGTTTAAGATGTCAGCTTTGAGTGTAGCAATCTGGATAACCAACTCTTTAGTGACGGATAGCGCGGAACGCGCATAAGAAATTGTACTGAAAGTATATACTGCTAGTGTGTTAACATTTCGTTAAGTTTAATCTTTATTTTCCGCAAGTTTTAACGAATCCTGAATTAGTATGAGCCTTGGTATACTAAACTACAAATATACCAACATATGCTGCCATAGGGGAAAGGGGAAGAGTTGCTGAAGTAAAGAGCGACGTTATTGTCTTTGCAAAGAATCACATTTGCACGAAAGTTATATGCTTTACTATATGTTGCTACTACACGGTATACTTTACTAAATCTTCCAGTAGAGATGAGCTGGTCCCCCCCTTCTATTCTCACGCTGAGTCAATTATAATCCACAGGAGCGTTCTGGGAGAGACTGGGCTTCCAGTTCATCTGTAGGCATTTGTAAAATATTGCTGGTCATTGTTTGGTTATCGGAGATATGAGAGTTTGCTTAAGCAAAGTTTACCCATAACCTATGAATTCCCAGCCTGTATGAACTTTTCCTGGTGGCTCCATAGATACAAATATTTAGTAGGGCTAGGAAGAGTATAGTTTCCATTTCACCCCCAAGGAATTGAGTGTTAGCTGTCTGTCCTTCAAGAGGGTATGAATCCTATTGCATATCAGTGTCTCGATTGTTCTAGAGCAGTGTTCATGAACTCCCTGAGGGTTGCAAAATCTTTCAAAGGCTTCGCTAAAACTTTTCCAAAATGGCGGATTATTGTATTGTATGCATATATATTTACAAGTCAGTGGTTCGTGCAAGTCAGATCTTTGTGAAGTCTGTTTGCGAGTCGAAAAAGTTTGGGAACTGCTGCTCTAGAGCTTAAAGTGTTTACAATCAAAGTGTAGGAAGTACGTATTATCAAATGCTCCCTCAATGTCCAAAAAGGCTGCAAGGGCTTTTTCTTTGTGAGCCAGGGTCTTCTCTATCCTTACCATAAGGTGATGTAGAGCTGTTGATTTACCTGGTTGATGTGTAAATTGGTTAGCGTGTATGGGTCCAATTCTAGCCATTGTTGCTCTAACCTGCTAATTAATAATCTTTTCCATGGATTTAGGGAAGAGGATAGACTAATTGGACGAAAGTTCCTGGCCTGGTCAAAGTAACCCATTCCAAGTTTTGGTAAAAAGATGACTTTCATCCGACGTGTAGAAATGTATCCCAGGACTAAACTGGCCCTAAACTGCCCAGGATAGATGAAATCAAGGTCACTAAAAAGATGAGGTCTCGCAAACTTCTTCCCAAAATGCGTCCTTTACTGTGCAGTAACATCAAGGATACCAATGAAGAGCGGGACAGTAAAGCTAACAGTGTCTGTTTGTGCAGTGTATGGCTGCAACAATGATTCAGACAAAGCAAAAGAATTAAAACAAAGAATTAAATTAATTTTTTGTTCCATGTCTATTATATTATTATTATTATTATTATTATTATTATTATTATTATTATTATTTTTATAATGCTCTCCTTAATGTTTACTTTTGTATTCGGTAGTACTTCTGACATTACTTTTCCTCCTCGCAGGAAAGCCAACCCTGCGCAATGCGAGACCTTTCTTTCTACTGACCTTGGATGAAATCATGTTCAATCCATTCTGCAGCAATACGGGCATGATCTCATCCAGTCCAGGGGATTCGTATGGTTAAAGGGGTGAATTGCCCATAAAATTGGTTGTGGTGTGATAATTTCCTGGGCAGCCTTACAGTTTACCCAAGTTGTCTGACCACAGGACCGATAAAATTAGGGTGTGACTGGGCAGCAATTGCTGCTTCCCGGGAAATCACTTGCAAGTAAGCTCTCTAGGACTTCCTTGATATTTTAATTAAGCTTTAGGAAATGATTTGACAATTTGTGGAATAGACTTTCCGATTTCTTCATATAATTTTAGCATCGCACCTATTTTCTTGTTCATATCTTGTAAATCCGAAGGGTTGAAGCCTTTAACAACAGTTTTTGAAACCACCGATGATTTGTCTTTTGGAGAGTGCCAATAATTACTGGTTGTCTCTCTTAAGAATTATATTGAGTCTAGCTCCTTCAGCAGTTTTTTGACCTGACATATAAATTCGCAACGAGTTACGCTTAGCTGTTCTAACAGCTTTATTATACTCAGCGAGTGCAATTTTGTACAATTGCAACTTATTACTTTTATCACGCTTGAAAAGTTTCCTGACTTAATGTGGCCACTTAAGATATAGTGATAGTATTGAAAATGTTAAAATGACTGAGGAGCTTCGAGCAACAGAACATTTAGAAAAAGAAAGAGAAAAGGCTCAGCTAAGTGGAAGAATGAAATATTAATTTTTTACAGATAAAAGAAAAAATTAATGTAATCTTTTTAACTTTAACAACTCTGTTGCTCAATTTGCAGGAGAAGCAAAAGCTTTGAGATATGATGACCATTTTATTAAATGTGAAGACGGGAGAGATAATATTAAAGTTAACAGAAGTTAAAAGAGCTATAAGAATTAAATTCAGACATATCTGATAAGCAACAGCATTTAAAAAATTTTTATGAATAAATTCGTAAAAAAATATTAAATTAAAAATTATTTAATTTTTATTAATTCATGTATAATTAAAAATACTTAAAAAGGTCCTTAAAAATCTCTCAAAAGGAAATTCCTTATTTCCAATTTGTAAAATTGAGTTAAAACTATGATATACATATTCAACTTGAAAACTGTTGAAAATTTCATTTGGTTTAAAAAAATTTGAAGCACAAGTCTTTCCCAGCAAGACTTTAAAGGATGAACAGACTATGAACAAAGTGAAAGTATAGTTCTCTTTTGTGGGATCACTTAATGTGATGGGTGTTTTGGTATTACACCATCATCCATGCATATGATGAATAAGAATAAATACCGTGTTTTTCGGACTATACATAACATTTTTTGAAAAGAATTTTGACTCCTGCATGCTCCTGCGATAAATGCAGCAAATGTGACGTAAACTCATCGTCAAAAATAAGTTGCTTCCATAGAAATAAGTTCCATCATCCTTGGTTGATTTGGGGGGATATCCCTGTCCTCCTAGTCCAGGGGACCTTAAGGCAGGACCATAAGGCAAATTTACCAAATTCTGTTTTCGACAATATGATCATCTAGGTCTTAGCTTGGCTGTATCAACTTCTCAGGCTTTTTTTTTTACACAGGCCCCTTCAAATCGGTTGCACATGCTCTAACAGTCATCATTAAGAATACCAAGATAATGGTGTATCATATCGGGTCAAGAATGAATACACTGTTACTTTCTGTTTATCTTTTAAGCATTGTTGACATGGCGTGCACATGACGATTGCTTTGTCATAGCTAAAGCTCCTTCTTAGAATGTTCGCAAGATTTTATTGTATGATTTATTTTAGCTTTATGTTATGATTCATGTTCTCAGAGCCTACTTCTAATGGCTCTGTGCAATGATCTTACTCTCCTTATGACCTTTTGCTGCTCAGTGCAATGCCTTGGCAACCTAAATAATGCATTAATTAAAACATTTACAACAATGAAGACATCAAAATTTAACCCTCACCATTAAAACCAAATCTTTCTATAACAAACCAAAACAATTAAAAAAAATTGTTAGGAGATTACATCTCTAAGAATTGCAAGCTTAATTATGATTGTCTATCCTCCAAGAATTAAGCCTGGGTCACACTGGGGTAAAGCGCCACGTAATTACGCCTACTAAATACGTCGCAGAAAAAAACGTCGATGTTCAGCTGTTCAAACTGAAAGCGTATAACGTGGTGCAATTTGTGATGTTGTTTTGCATTGGTTTAAAGCATGACATCACTTGAAGTAGCTTCAGTATGAATGCCAACAGTATCGAGCTTTATCACATAAAGTATGGCAGTAGTTTAATAGCCTGGGCTTTTTTTTTCATACAGATAGCTAAACTTTCTCACCATTTCTACAAAGCGTTCGCTATTGTACATCGCTCTCTTGTCGGCCATCTTGATGGCGGTTCATTCGCTCTTCTGATTGGCTGGATGTTCGGCGTATGATCTAATGCGACGTAAAAAGTTGAACAAAATTCAACTTCAGCGTAAAGTGCTTTTCCAGTGCGGCGCCAAGCTATTTACCGGAAGTGACATCACCGGTGTCGTTACGTCGGCGTATTTACATGGCATTTTATTTTACACCAGTATAACCCAGGCCTTAAAGTTACGGAATTCTCGCGACAACCCAGAATTTAATATAGGACAAAATATTCTTACTTCCTTCCTTAATGTATCCCCCCCCCCCTTCTTTTATCGTTTTAAAAACTAAATTTCATAAATACACATTTTTTTTCGTAATTACTTTTGTATCACAAGTTTATCATTACATTTATCAAATATTGTATCAGATAAAAACTGTGTAAAAGTGTCTGCAACATTATCCTTACTTGTAATATATTTTATATCAAACCATTTTCATCTAATTCTCATATTGCATGAAATTTCAACACAATGTGATCTTTCAGATTCAATTCATTTCTTTGTGAAACTTATTGCAGATTACTTCTTGCAAATTATTACTGGTATTATTTGCTCTGTATCCAAAATATTATATAATACAAGTGTACCCTCGTTATAATGAACAGCTAGGGACCAAAATAATTAGTTTGTTAATGGAAATTCATTATAACTGAAATGTAAAAAAGCAAAATCAACCAAAATATGATTATACATGCATGCGTTTTTGCATTAGACTTTTGCAAGCAGTTGTTGCAATAAGTGGAGCTTCAATGCTATCAATTTTACTTAAAATAATTCGGGAACATTTTCTTTCAATTAATAATATTATCTTAAAGTTGAAAGTACTGGCAAAACAAAAAAAAATTGCATCCAGACTGCGTCGGTTTTATCTATTCCGAAGTGACATCTTTACAGGAGTGTGGAACTCCGAAGGGCATATGTTTTTTTTTTTTCGCTGTTAGACTGCTTTGCGGAAGAACTGAAACTGAAAACATGTAAACAACTGATGAGTTTGATAATTTCCATTTTTAGGCTTATTTTCAATGGTATAGTACTTGTATAACTTCTTAGAAATACCAACTATTGCAGAGGTCCTCATGACAGAAACTTCTGGAACGAAAATTTCAAAAAATTTGTTGTTTACTTAATGGATGACCCAAACAATAACTTGAAAATAAACAATGGTAAGAAGCTATAACATAACACTCTTAATATGCACATATTGCTACAGTCATCAAGTACAGTCAACCGTTGACAACGAGACCCCTGAAGCGGCCAGTCTATTGATGAACATTGGTGAGTAGAGTGGGGAGGGACATTGGACGTTCTTCGCTTATGTGAAGTGAGCCATGAAGAAAAAATTCCTTTCTCTTTCCCTTCCCACCCATTTTCATCAATGAACTGGCTGCTTCAGGGGTCTCGTTGTTAACGGTTGACTGTACCTGAACTGTTGTTTTTGCAACACCGTATGACATCGATGCACTCTTTTTCTACGATGAGGACATAGACACTGGTGTTAATTTATTCAGAAAAGGTTTCCTTACATTGGATCACTCTCGATATGATTTCTCTCCATGTGGTTGGTAGAAATCACACGGGGTTTGTTGTAATCGTTGAAGTAGACATAGGTTTCATCCAAAGTGCCAACGTACTTCCATCTTTCTGCTGCAAGGTAACTGACGTCATAGAATCTCCAACAGTTCCACTTCCTTTTCTGTGACGTGTCGTGGTGTACAACTGGCCAGGAACTGACGTCATACTTATCAGCTCTATTCAAAATGGACAAGCTGTGGCGTTCAGCTTGTGGGAACTCAAGGATTTTGCTGTTTCTGGCCAGTTGGAGTTAACCCTTCACAGGATTTCTCTTTTCTATCAGTACTGCTGCCTTCTATATGCCTTTCGTCAAAACAGAGAAATTTCGTGTTGTACATATACTAATGATAGCAAAATAGCTGTAATTAGCGTCGGAAAGGGCACAATGTACCCTTCCAGTAAGGTTCGATATTTCAGAGACATTTTTTCATTATATTTAATGCTTTCGAATGAAACTCAACAATGCAGATATAATACCATCATTTCACGTGATTTCTGTCATGTGCGCATGACCTGCAGCATTCATGCAATAAATCGTTACCAAAGATCATAATCAACTTTCTGTATTAGGCTATAATAGTCTTTTCTTATGTATTTTGATAAATGGGAATAAGCCAAACCCGTCAGTTTTCTAAAAAGCCATTATGTATTGTAAATCATTATTTTTTATGTTAAATCCATAAAATGGTGTATCCTGAGTATTGAAGTTGCTGTTATGTGAGAGGATTGTAATTAACTAGAACATTATCATTGTCATCATCGATTTTAGCACTATTCATTGTGTTTTGTAACAATATTGCAAAATAAATTTTACATAAGCACATAATTATGAAATTGACATAGCAATTATGCCATAAACCTTTGTGCCATCATATACATAAAGGTGTTTTTACTCCTGAGTATTAAAATTTTTAAGTTGCTAAGAGCTTCAATAAATAGAGGAAAGTACTATTTATAAAAAACAAATGGTAAAGTTACCATAATTATAGCATTGATTTTTTTTTTTGCCCTTCTGTTTTATTGTTCAATTTAGGTATGTAAGCATTACATTTAGCAATTACTTATGGAAATGATAACCTAGCACATTTTTTGGTTCAATCTGGAGCTGATATAGGACAAAGAGCAACTGGACGGTTTTTTTTACCCACAGATCAACAGAACTATCCTAAAAAATCTTCAAATTATGAAGGTAGTTTAACTCTAAGATTCTAAGAAATTATGTAGAATTAAGTACACCTAAATCTAAAGAAACTTTTCAACATTTTTAGAATTTTTAAATTTAAGATATGGGAAATTCGCAAGTTAAAATTTTTGTGTACCATTTTGCTACACTGATTCATCACGGATTCTTTTGCATAAGACGGATACCTTATGAATCCATCTTATGCAAAAGAATCTATGATGAATTAGTGTAGCAAAATGATATACAAATATTTTTAACTTGCGAATTTCCCATATCTCTTGCGAATATTCTGTAATTAAAAATTTTTTAATATAACTGTATCTCCTTTTCATTTGATTACACCATTTAGTTAGCAAAACTGTTTCTCTTTTAACAACTTTCTGTATATATAGTAAAACCTGTGCTAATGACCACCTGTATATAATGACCACGTTTGCTTGGTCCCGCAGAAAGTTACACGGGAAATCTGTTAGCGTAACGACCGCCTGTCTAACGCGACCAGCGACCGGCATTTTCGATCCCTTATGTATCCAAACCTATACTAGAAACCTGTTTACAACGACCACTTACGCAACCTGTCAGGTCCTAACCTAACTGCCAAACGAAATCACTATACTTTTTTTCTGTAATCAACTAATCAAGTTCTGAACTAACAAGGGAATCCCTCGAATATGTCGGGCACAGATTTCTACCAAATTGAAATATGTTACTCAATTGAAGCTGCAATAGATGCCTGCAAAATAAGAGCGTGCGGATTTTTGTTTTTTTCAAAATAAACCACGAAAACGAAAAAATTTGAGCACACATAGTCATACAAGGACTCCATTGTTAAAGTGGTGTATTAATGCGCTTAACGTAACTTCTTTATTCCACTACTCACAGAAATAAGTACGAATCCACTTCACATGAAATAGACAAGCAGCAGACTGCAATTGAATGGCTTCTCAAATCTCTAAACAAACTCAGTTTTTAAAAATATATTATTACAATTAGTTAATTTCCTTCCAGAAAAAATGTCTAGAGTAATTAATAACCATTTCTTTAATTTATTATTTCATTTTATTAAGTAATTCGGTAATCAAACACGGGGCTGGCTTCATGTGCAACGTCGAGTAATACGTTGCGTTGGTGAGGGGGTATGTATCGCGGTGCTTTATAATTTTAAATAAAAATAGTATTCATGAATGCCTACCTCATCTTATAAATTATATCCTGACGAATAATTGTACAGCAAAATTAAGGTTTTATGCTTAATAACAGTGCTCTAACTGCAATTCTTTGGCGAACACCGCTAACAAGTTTGACTCCCGTCTTCCTCCATGTTTGTTGAACTCTGCGCGCACTGCCGGGCAGGGGCGTTTCACTGCCGTGCAACGCTATGGCTTCCGCGGTGTGCTTGCGCGCAAAAGAAAAGGCTATATGGGGTTCGCTTGTAAATGCCAATTACACTGCTACAGTATTCTTTGTAATCAAACAGTCAATGTCAAGAGATAGAAAAAAGCAACCACTGGTTCTTTAGCCTACTGACATTGTTTACTATGTGTAACAATTGGAGAGTAGTTTTATCTTTTCTAAAAATAACGATCGCTTCACTTATTGCGTGCGACCGGTCTGGAAAGTAAAATGCTTTTAATTGTAATCGTAGTCGCCTAGTTCTAATGGCATAATTTCAGTTTTGAATAATCATCATCAAAGCTGTCTAAAAGCATAAACGCACAGAATTGTCCAGTTGGAAACCGTTAAACCATATTACGTGCTTGCTAGCAACTGGTCGCACTTTATGGAAACGCCATGGATGTGCTCGAAAAGCATTTTGAAGATTTAATTTTCACAAGAAAGTGTAAACAAAGTAACTTAGATTCTTGTATAAAGAAATGAACATATGTGGTTTTAATCATATTTGTTGATTTGCAATTTTTTGACTGAACTCGTATATAACGCCCACTTTTGCTTGGTCCCTTGGGTGGTCATTATAGACAGGTTTTACTGTACATCTTTATTGCCTCAGAATGCACTTTACTCTTTGCAGCTTTTGGTCTGAAATATTTCTTCAAAATCTTGAATCTAACCACATCAGATCCATCTTAATAATCAATTAATCCTTGCTTCATTACATATATTGGCTTGGTGCAAAATTAATGGTCGATGAAAAGTGACTACTTTAAAATACAATAACTCGTTTCAAACAACACTCCATTAATCAAAGTAACATCCAGCAGAGTCAACACACTTTTGCCAACGAGACACAAGCATCTTATTCCTGTGGCACAGAATTCTGGACTTCTGGAGGCAATGAACTTGTTGAAGGCGATTTTCACATTGTCATGGTCTTTGTTGAAGCATCTCCCATGCAGAAAATTGTCAAGGTGCTTAAAAAAGGTGGTAGTCAGTTGGCAAAAGATCAGGTGAGTAGCCAAGATCATTTAATTTCTGTCAGGTGACCATTGTGACATGAGATTGTCATGAAGCAAGATGGGATATTTCCGATTGACTAATACCGGCCATTGTTATTGTAGTTTCTGGTGCATATTGTTGATTTTTGAGCGTATGACCAGTCAGTAATCTTATCACCCTGATTCAGGAAGCGGTGATGAATGTGTCCGGTTGCAGACTACCAAACAGTCACCATAGCGCCCACTTATCGAGCTTTTTCACCTTTCCAATTTGCTTCAAGTGGCAAACGACTGTGGAATGGTCTACCTTGAGCTCTTTGGCAACTTATGTGGATTTATGTGGGTCGACTTTGATTTATGTCTTTAATTGGTTGTCTTCAACTTTCAATGGATGGCTGTGACCATCCTCATTTTCAAGCTTGGTATTGCTGCCGACGGAATTTTTCAAACCATCTGCGTGTTGGACGTTGAGAAGTTGTCTCATCACCCCATGCTTTGATGATATTTCGATGTGTTTTAATATCTTTAACACTTTAACTAATTAAGCCTCTAAATTTTAGGAAATTCTATATAGGCCCTGTTTCCCTAATAAGTTTACGACGTCTCTGCAGCATTATGGCCAAAGTTTGAACTCGTGCTATAAAATGATGCGTATATCTTATGTAGACAGCATTTGCAAAATTAATCTTTCATAGCATAAGGCATTTGAACGAGTTTTTAGCATTATCTTAAAGAGAAGAATTACAGCTTTAAAATGATGTGGCTGTGTTAGTTGAGAAATAATTTGCATACCGACTAGTGCCCTGCGATGGTCAAAATTTTGCCATCGATGTCTACCAATCTATGTTTCAAAATAATCGATGGATAGTAGGGAAATATCGACCAAAAAATCGATGTTTTCCAAAAATTCACTGACTTTTCCCGTCGCTGTAAACTAAAATTAAGTAAATTGGACACACAATATTCGAGACGGATGCAAATCTCATTTTATTCAGTTTTCCAGGAGAGTTCATACAAACTTTTTAAAGGAATACACACAATCCTCTAGCTAAACGAAAAACGAAATTTTTGTAAAATTCCCTGACCTATCCTATCGAAATAAGCAATTGAAGCGATAAAAAAAACTGAGAGAAGATAACTGTGAAGTCTACTTACAATTATGAAGTCTTCCAACGAAGAGGTTTCCAACGAACAGTTTGTACGAACTACAAGGAACTGAAATTATTACGACAATCGACAATCGAACAGTGAAATGAAAAGAAAGCTCACTTTGCACGCTCGCCCAAAGAGTAAACCAGAGGAGGTACACTGGACTGGGAGAGAAGCCTGATGAACCTCTTTAGTCCTCCAGAGAAGGAGTCCCAGAAGGGACGAGAGTCAGATTGTAGATTGACTAATAGAGTCCCCAAAATCAGCAGAATCTAGAAGATCCAATAGTTGGGGAAGACAGCCTTGTTAATGTCATCAAAGCAGACATCCAGGATATGGTGGGGTCTTCGAAACCTGAGGGGACCCTTAACAACGAGTGGATGGCCCAGAGTACCAGAAACCAGAGTATTTTCATGATTCTCCATCTTGGTAGCATGTTCTTCATAAGTGTCTGGACAAAGGTGCCTATGTGGATCATCCCCCAATCGTCATTGATAGTGGTGATTGGCTACTGTATCCGTTACAATACGAACATAGGAGCAGAAACAATGATATGATGTCATCACTGTCTAATCTTCCATTGGTTAAATCGTTGAATGATGATTTTGCTACCAAAAACATCGATGTTTCGATGGTTGTTCGATGCATCGCAGTGCACTAATACGAACTCACCTACATCTACAAAATGCAATCAGCCATTAATTTTGCACGAATCTAATATATAAAGGCATTCATTTTGAGTGGAGGGAAACACACAATTTAAATAAAGTCTGAACAAGCAAACCACTAATCTATTACTTCGTGTCAAAACTTACAAAACCTAAGTATTAGGACTGAAATTTCCATAGAAATTCTTCCTTAAACTATTTATTTTTCAACATAGTTTCCATCAATATTCAAACGCTCAATCATATTGTCTTACGAGTGCTTCAATACTTAGAATACAGAATCTTCGGGTCTCAGGCACAATTACACCTCACATTAAACCTTCAATCTTTCAACTGGCTCATATGCCATTTAACATTTGGTGTTTTTCTGTAGCACAAAGTTTAAGTTGGAAGCTGAAATCCTAATACAATTTTTGGGTTTTAAGTAATTTTTCCCTAACTGAACAATGGGTCTAGGAGGATTTTTTCATGCTTTATCTCCAGATATTAATAATTAAATTATTTAATTGTTTATTTCATAATTTAATTATTTAATTTTTTCCCTACCTAATATTTTTATTATATTTTCCTCAGCAGATTTTTTTTTCTTTTCCCAAATTGATTTTTTACAGGTTTGGCTTATTTTGGTGAATATCATTTATTTTGGTCTGCCTATTTTGAAAATGAAAATATATATATTTAACTTCCTATCGATCAGAAAAAAACTCTTCAGTTATACTAATAGCAATTATATGAAGTCCAGTTTTTAAGAATAATAATTTTAAGGCAGATTTGCATACTTTAATGTCATTTTATCATGGATTCGATTACCTAACACCACAATAATGAAGCTTCAATTACTATTGCTTTAAGGCTTATAATATAGTCAAAATTATATAATAGTCTGTGATTTAATTTACATTATTAAATTCATAAGTCTAAAAATTTAAGAAGTTTTTACAAGAAATACTATTTTATAAAAAAATCCCTTTACATCTGGAAGCAAATTATCATTACATTTCAAAGATTCTTTATTTTCTCTGCAAAGTTAAAGTTTTTGAATCACTTACATTTATAAAAAAAATGCCATTCATTACAAGCTCATTTAATATCTTAAACATTTAACTAATTAAGCCTCTAAATTTTAAGAAATTCGGTATATGGGATGTTTCCCTAATAAGTTTACAAGGTCTCTTCAAAAAGTCCCAGAACATTTGAATAGGACACTTATGGCTAGCTTATGATGGACATCCAGGCAGGTGCATTGCCATTGCATGAACATAACAAATAACTCAGTTTATGTGCCATCCCATTGTTGGAATGTTTGCAAGTAGCTCAGTTCATGTGTATTGTTTATGTAACGTGATTTCCTGAGGGTTCTGCGATTGTATAATTTTCACAATTAGCGACTTGCATGAACAGCACTGGGCAGTGAAATTCTGTGTCAATTTGGGTAAAAATGTTCACAGACACCCATCAGAGTATCGATTGCTAGGTCTGCATTATGTTAGGATCTCCTCGACCGAGCTTGGAATGAAACTTTCTTGTCAAACATTGAAACCAAAGTTCAGTCCTCTCAATAGGTTGATATAAAGTTCCCTCAGTTGCTGATTGTGTTTTTTGATGCCAATGGAGGTGTTCATCATGAATTCTTGCCATTTGACCAGACAGTGAACAAGAGTACCCTCAAGTTCTGAAATGCCTTAGAAAGAATGAGAGGAGGAAAAGACCAGAACCGTTAGTGCAACCAAAACTAGTTTCTCCATCTTGACAAGCCAGCCCACTCAGCGTTGCTAGTTCGTGATTTTTAGCCAAACGTGGAATGACTAACTCCCCCCCCCCCCACTCTCCCTTGTTAATCCCCAAACATGGTTCTAGCAGAATTTTCTATTCTCTGAATTGAAGGTGATGCTGAAAGAGTAGAGAATGCTGAGATTTGATGCCATTAAGAAGATCAAGTAAATTCAGAGGTAAAGGTGATTTCAAAAGAAGCATTCCAGGATTGCTTCAGAAAATAGAAACGGTGCTAGGACAAGTACTCTGTGGCCAAAACTTCAGTGCCCCTATATAGTTTGTAAATAAATTGAATATGTAAAAAAGCAAACTGGTCTGAATAACTTCCACCCCCTACCAGAAGCATAAAGAACATCTACCATATGTAAAATACGAGGGGCGATTGATAAATAAGGTCTCCATGGCTGTAACTTTTTTATTTGTTAACCGATTTTCAAAATTCTTTTTGTATCTGATACTTAGATTTGTCCTCTATACAAAGAACTATTCACTTTTCGACATAGTCCCTATCCCCTTCCACGCATTGCGCCAACGCATGACTAGTTGGGTGAACCCGTTGGAGAGGAATTCCAGAGTTGTTGTCGACACCAGGATTGAATGGCAGCGTTTATCTCGCCGTCAGAACCAACTGATGTTCCTTAAGGGGCTCTTTCTTCTTTGGGAGTGATGAAAGTCGCAATGTGCAAAGTCTTTCATTTTTGAACTGCAATTTTTCATCTTTGAGCTGTAGGCGCTGCAACACCTCTGGTGTGTGGTGACTCGTGTGCGGGCGGACGTTATCGCACTCCAGAAGAGGGTCCAAAGCTGCCATTCAATCCTGGTATCGACAACAACTCTGGAATTCCTCTCCAACGGGTTCACCCAACTAGTCACGCGTTGGCGCAATGCGTGGAAAGGGATGGGGACTATGTCGAAAAGTGAATAGTGCATTACATAGAGGAGAAATGTGAGTATAAGATAGAAAAAGAATTTTGAAAATCGCTTAACACATAAAAAAGTTACAGCCATGGAGACCTTATTTATCAATCGCCCCTCGTATATTATTGTAAATTAAGCTGAATTTACATTACAAATATTGAATGATCAGAAGAGGCTGAGATAAAGATCAGTGCGACTAAAACTGAGGTTCTGGTCCTTTCACGACAGCATGCTCAGTGTGCTCTCCATGTTAGAGGAGCTCCATTGAGACAGATGGAAAAGTTTAAGTATTTAACTCTATCTCGTTAACGGTTGAGTTACAGACCCATGTTGATAGGACATTTGTTTCTTATTTGGCCAAGGGGAGTACGCATGCGAACTTTGTGACAGTGTTTCAGACTCATCCTGTATAGAGTGTCAGAAGTAATGGGGAAAATACAAAGTATGCCCATTGAATCCCATGAACAGATTAAACGTTTATGAGATAAAGGATTGTTGTTTCACAGCATCGCAGAAATTGTTAAGTGCAGTAAATTTTGCTGTGTAAGAATAATTCAGCACTACCAGATAACAGGTTTTGTCAAAGATTGTCCAAAGCCTTGGAGACCCAATAAAACAACCCTACAAATCAATCGCCTCATTCATCGTTTATCAAAAACAGCAAAAATTAACGTTAATAATATTTCAAACTGAACTGCAAGCTAAAAATAGAATCGATGTTAGTTCTCTACCATTCGACGCCGTTTCAACCACTTGTGTCTTTGAACAACAGGAGGACTAGGATAGCATTTGCCTATCTGTATGTGAACTGGACCATACAAGTATGGAAAAATGGACTGTAGTGTGATGAAGTGAAGGTTAATCTGTTGAATCTGATGGCAGAACATACATTAGGTGCAATAAACATCAAGCATACAATCACAATGTTTACAACTTATTGTGAAATACAGGGAGACATGCGATGATCTGGGGATGTTTTTCCTGGCATGGTGTGGACATCATTCATCACATAAAGTCGCAATGGATAAATTTGTATTTAACCACCCTTAAAGATGCCATGCTCCCTTATGCAAATGATAATATGCCCCTCATGATCATTCCAACATTGAAATGACCCGAAGCATGTGAGCAAAGTTGTCAGGAACTGGTTGCAGGCCAGTCACATCAATCTTGGGTTGACCTTCACAAGCACCTGAACTTAAATCCTTTAGATATGCTATGGATAAATATCAGAAGGTTTGTAAAGGCCAAATGCCCTGCAAATACCACTGACCTCATGAACCATTGCATTACTAGCAACCATTGAAGAGGCTTAGGAAAGCATCCCACCAAATCGTTGTGACAAGAAAATCTATTGCTTCTATCAAAAACTATTTGCAGCAATTGTTATGACTCAAGCATCAGATCTCTTGTTGTAATTTTGATACTTTTAGAACATTTGATAGAATTGATGTATTGGCAATGCATGGCTGTAGTCAGAAATTTTGGTTATCCAATTGATTATTTGTCCTTAGTTCTGTTTTGTATTCGGTGTTAAATTTTTGTCCGGTCAAACAGCAGGCTTTACATAAAAGCTGCTAACCTGCCAATTGTTACTTTTCATTTCAGTTAAATAAAATTTTTTTTTTCAATGAAACATATATTCTTCCTTCATGTCCATTATACATAACATGTTTCTTTGAATAATAGCCCCCCCCCCCCACTATATCGCCATCCTCAAATAATTGTTGCACCCCAAAAGATTAAGTGGAATAAACACTGTAGCCAAATGCTGGGGTGGCTGGGGGATTATTTCAAAGAAATACAATCTATCTTTCTTCCAGTGCTTTCCACATCGGTTTTCTTTACGTTAACAAAACAATATCTCAACAGTTCAGTTGGTGATAAATTTTTGGCCACCACTTCATTGAGGAGGAGAGTACTTTGAGGGAGATAAAAGAAGACTGATCTCTAAGTTTAATGAATTCTTAAAAAAAAACGTTCCTGAAGTTCCTAGACAGACTTATAAGTTCAGACCAGATTTATAGGAGTAGATTCTACTGGAAAAAAGAAGGGAAAAAATATTTTGGCCGATATATCAAAGCATTTTTCAACAAACAAAATTTCAGAAAGAACGAAAGTGACAATGGCTACCCAGTGAAAGGCTAATTAAGTAAATTTGGTGGGTTCAGAGTTTGAAGATTAGGCATATAAAAAATAAACTTTGAACTGATAGAACTTTGGTCATCTTTTCCTCAATTTTGGAGGAAAATTATACAGTACTTGATAAAATCTCTCCTCCACAACTCCTTCTTTATAAAATCTTGGATATTGACCAGTGGGCTGTTATCATCATTTGTGTAGAATTCACAGTTTCTTCCCCCTTTCCCCTTTTCAACCTTCAGAGCATCAGAAAATAAATCGGACAGACTCTTCCTATTTAAATTATATTTTTGAAAGGTTGATGTTTGACCTGGTGATTATCACTAGTTTCATCATCATCATCACAGTCAATCCTTGGCAATCCACTACTGGATGAAGGTCTTCTCTAAACGTTTCCATTCTTCTCTGTTTGAAGCTTTGGATTTCCAGTTGACGCCAGCCACCTTCCTTATTTCATCGAGCCACCTTGCATGGGGTCGTCCTCTTGGGCGTTTAAAGTCTCGAGGAAACCAATCCAGAATGACTGTGGTCCATCTCATGTCTTGTCTTCTAGCAATGTGACCAGCCCATTGCCATTTAGAACATTTGATCCGTTCGATGACGTCAATCACCTTCGTTTGGCTTCTAATCCAACTGTTGCATTTTCGATCTCTTCTTGTAATTCCCAGCATAATCTTTCCATGCTTCTCTGTGTTGTCCTCCTTGATAAAGTCCATGTTTCAGCTCCATAGGTGAGTGCTGGTAAAACACACTGGTTGAAAACTTTTCGTTTCAAGCTAAGTGGCATGTTGCTCTTCAAGATAATGTTATTCTTGCCAAAAGCACTCCATGCTGTTCTAATTCGTCTGTTAACTTCATTCAGAATGTTGCCATCCATAGTGATTTCTTGTCCCAGGTAAATGTAGCTCTGTACTTCTTGAATCACAATGCTGCCTGCCAGTGATTTCTTGACCTTCTGTTTTGGAGCAAATGCATTGAACATAACGTTTTTCTTCTGTGTGTTCAGTTTTAGTCCTACACACGGGCTAGCTTCTGCTAGTTCTTGTAACATTTCCTCCAATTCAGAAGGACTATTACTGGTGAGAACGATGTCATCGGCAAAACGATCGTGGTTAAGGAATTCACCGTTTATTTTAAGTCCTTTTTTTTTACCATTTCAGTTTCTTGAAGACTTCCTCTAAAACTGCTGTGAAGAGTTTTGGTGAGATGGCATCTCCTTTTCTTACTCTTTGGAGCAACTAGTGAAATAGACAACATTCTGGCAAATACGAAGCACTTGATCCAAGACTGCACTGTTCTTAACAACTTCAACACAGGAAGTGAGCACAGACTGGTAAGATGCAAGCTTGTTCTAAACACGAAAACAGAAAGACGAAAGCTTTTCAGGAACACAAAGAAGATCATCAACATTGCATGCCTACAAGAACGCAGAATGGAATTCCAGCTAGAACTGCAAAATCGCTTTGAAATCTTACAGAGCGGCATCCAGGAAGATGACATCACAGATATTAACAGGACACTAACTAAACACTTTAAAGAAGCAGCGAAAGTAGTAGCTGGAGAACAAGTTTCCAAACCACAGACGAAACTCACAGAAGAAACCAGGAATTTAATGAAGAAACGAAGAGAAATGAAGACAAAAAGAGAAGATACAAGATCAGTAATAGAATATGCGGAGCTTTGCAAAACAGTACGGAAACACATCACAGAAGATGTTCGGAAGTTCAACTGCAATCTTGTCAAAAAGGTGGTTGAAGATAACAAGAATTTGAAAACTGCGAAGAGAAAGCTCCGCATTGGAAGAAGAGGAATATTTGCACTCAAGAGAGCTAATGGCACAATCACGAAGAATGGAAGTGAAATCATCGAAATTGTGGAGGACTTCTACAATAAACTTTACAAATGTAAAGATGATAATGTCGTAAGAAGAGCAGACCAACTGAAAGGAAAAGATGAAGTGCCACCAGTTATGGAAGGCGAAGTTGACACGGCTATTAAATCCATGAAGAAAGGAAAGTCTCCCGGAGAAGATGGAATTACAATTGACCTGATTAAGGAAGCAGGAGAAGAATTCAACAAGTTACTGGCAAGTTTTTTTTACGAAATGCCTTGAGATGTCAGACGTACCAGATGATTGGAATAATGCAATGATGGTACTATTTTTCAAAAATGGAGACCGAGAAAATATCCAGAACTATCGCCCTATCAGCCTTTTGTCAGTTATTTATATGTTCTTCAGTAAAGTCCTGACAAACAGACTTGATTCAGCACTAGACTCAGCACAACCAAGAGAACAAGCGGACTTTCGAGGCGGATATAGCACGATCGACCACATTCAAGTTGTTAGTGAACGACTTATCGAACGCCACAACGAATATGAAGTGCCACTTTGCTTTGCCTTCATCGACTTTGAGAAAGCTTTTGACTCGGTGTTCACACATGCTGTAGTGAAAGCTCTGGAAAAAATGGGAATAGCCGGAAGCTATATTGGTATTCTCCAGAAGATATTTAGTAAAGCGAATGCTACCATTCGTTTGGATAAAGGAAAAGCAAGGATCACTAGTTTAAAACTCTTTAATTCCGTTTTCTAAATGGGAGTCAAGGAAAGAATAGTCATACCATCATTACTCTGAATGAATGAAAAGACATTCCCCTGAGCGACTCTAATCGAATAAAAAGAATACAGCCTATGTTCCTGTTTGACCAACATATTGTCTATGATAAATAATGCATGGATTTCACAAACCAAACCCTGGAGTTCTTACTTCCCGCTTGATTGTAAATACGCACTCTGTGTTTTTTTAAACCAATAGCTTAGTAGACTGTGACCAGGAGAGAGAAAGCCTCATCACTGAAAATGTAGTACATTGTTACATCGTCATCATTACGGCATTGTTATTTGTATTTCTACTAATAATAAGCCCAACATTTGCCCTAATGATGATGATTTAACAATGGTGAGGCCTTCTCTCTCGGTGGTCAGGAGTAGACTCACTTAAGAAAGTAGATAATGAACTGGCCCGAAGAATTTTATATTGATCCTTCTGCAAGGGATAAAATTCCTTGTTTATACAAATTTCATCTTGATTCTGGGAAAGAACATACTTGCTAAATATTATAATTGCTTGACATTCATTCAAACTTTGGTATTTAGACACTAAACACCTGTATATAGCAAAAAAAAATAATCTTAAATATTTAATAGTACAGTTTTGCTTCATATATTTATTTTTTATTTAAACACTACTATATTATGTAATTAAAATCTTCAAATTTGTTTGTGTTTAAAGTAAAAAAACTAGACCTTTAGGGTAGTTGAAATATTAACATTTAGGATAGTTTATCCCTATAAAATTCTAATAATATAGTCATGAAATCTGTGTTGTCTCTGTTTACTTTGTTTTCAAGAGTTCATCCTTTTATTGCATGAATCTTGTTTTACCAATTCTCAACAGATTACACTTCCCACCCCCCCTTTTTTAGTTTAATATCTTTTCCATCGTGCATGTTATTGATTACTGTCAGTAGGGAAACCTTACAATTCATTGTCATGTGTAGTTTGTTTATTTATTTCATGAAATCTGGAATGCTGCCAGAATTTGTTTTGTTATAGTTCAGTTGTTTACACTCTAACCACATATTGTAAACCTTTCAAAATAGTTGAGCTTAGTGATATCTGATAGTATAAATTGGAGTATTGAATCCAGTCTGATCTATTTTCGATAATTTCACATCTTTATTCTTTTTTCAGTTAATAATGAACTCTCTATTCATGCCATGTCCACTTTCATTTCTTTTTGTAATGAATTTTCCCATAATAATGAGATGAAACTTTAGTCATGTGATTATGTGTCATTATAGTAGTTCACAAGATTTCTATAATGGTTTAAAAAGTAGAACTGAAATAAAAAGATAATAAAGGGCTTTCAAAAAAATTAACAAAGGGAAAACATTTAAAAGTAGGTCAGTGAAAAAGAGTTAGAAATATACAATTAGGACATTGATTATTAGCTGTATGATTTACACAGAATTATAAAAACGTTACTGTGTAATGTTGTTATTTTTGCTGTTATCCCTGGCCTTTTTTTTTTACAAATTGCAATCAGATTTGTCAATTTTTGAAACATAAAAAGTGTGATTAGAATTCTTTCCACCAATAAATTATTAAAACAAAAAAGAATTTACAAAAAAATGAACAGTAAATACAAAGTGGTTTTATATAACACAATATATATTTACTAAATTCAGAGCTAATTGATAAGAAAAATAAGTCATTTGAAAAAATTTATAATGTCGCCCCCCCCCCCCGGTGTTATTTTTTTGGACAAGTGACTGCCTCTTTTAAAACATCTTTTTACCAGAAAGCATGACTCTATTTAACAGAACTCATACAGGGTGATTCAGTCAATTTCTGACCATTTCACTCGAATGACGTACATTAGGGATAAACAATTGAAAGAATATGAGCGCCATATCCACTTTCTAAATAGTTGGAGTTTGTATTGTTGCAACGGCGCTGCATGAAAATCGTATTGTTGAAAAATGGCGCCCGCTTTATCAACAGAGCAGAAATGTAAGGTTGTCGATCGGTATTTCGAGACAAAATCACCTGTAACCGTGCCACTGGATGTGTTAAAGGCAAGAAAAAAGGCGGGAGCGAAGCTCGTGTTCGAACGGCCGAAGTTGTCGAAAATGTTCGCACAAGGTTGGTCGATTCCCCTACCAAAAAAATCTGTTCGCCGCCTATCCATTGAAAAAGGGCTGTCGTATACCACGACGTGGCGAATTTTGAGAAAGAATTTACACCTGTTCCCGTATAAGATCCATGTTTATCAGGAGTTAACAGACACTGTGTCACGTGTCAAACATCGTCGCTCGAGGACGTTTCCACGTTCGGTTCTCCGAGACGACGATAGGGGAAAAATACGTTTGGTCGACAATCCGAGAGTTCGACGTAGGAGATGGGGATTGGCCGACTGAGATCGACGTCAGAGAAAAGCGAGCGGGAAAGACAAACGACGGCAGAATACGACAGACAATCGTCAGGAAAAGATCGTTTGCCATGTTCGCTCGAGGTTAGAGCAAAACGACTACAAGCGACGGCAGAAGCAGCAGCTCGTTAACAACCCGTCCCAGGAAAGTGACGGACGCCGACGACGAACGAACTTTCGCCGTCGCCAGCCTCAGGCAAGCCGACAGCGACAGAGAGCGAGCTCTCGTCTTCATCGGCGCCAGGCATTGCCCCGCTACGAGGAACCGACGAAAGACGTATTTTCACGTACGCCAGTTTTTGCAGCAGCCGAAGTGGACGACGACACCGAAGCTCGTCCCAGCCAAGCGCAACCTCTCGTAAGCACCCTTGCCACATGCTTGTGTCAGCTGCTGGAGCCCTTGACCTACGAAAGCGTCGAACGAGGAGGCGAGTGGCCAACGGTATCGTATGCGGACGACGCCCGAGAACGCCGTATCGACAACGACGAGCCGCCGAGTCCATTACCTCGTCAGGTACGTGTGCTAGTGTTTAGACATCTCACTTTCTTCCACTGCCACGGACGCGCCGAACTATTCCGATATTTCGAAGCGGCGTTTCCCGAGACGACTGGAGCGAACCGAGTCGACAGCGTCTGGGCTGGAGTGTTTCCTTTTTCTTTCGCCATGTTCCACGAGAGGGGAACGGGAGGAATACTCCGCCTTTTCGCTGGCTTCTCCGTGAGTCACCTACTTAGGCGAGACGAATCTCCGTGTCTACCTCGCTTTTTGTGAATTAATGAGTTTTGCTTTCCCTATAACCGAACTGTGTCTTACTTCTTGAACTGAACAGTACCGGCAACTGGACAGTGACTTTCCTAATAAAATTACACGACATTTATCCCTAGAACAGTGTTAATTTTTGTGATATCGCCATTGACCTCATTTTTTCGTTATGCTCCCCTAGATCAAGAGTGGAAGCAGTCCCGTCGGTGATTTTATTTTTTTTTCCCGACAAGAAATTGTTCGCCAGCGAAGTATGCGACGTACGAAAGGATTAGTGCGTCGCCTGTTTAGTTAATAGGCAACTCAAGTAGAGTTTGCTTCGCCGATCTTTAAAACTGTGGAGTGTATGTGCCTTTTGTTTCGTTGGAAGAAGTATTCTACCGTACTGTTAGAACTCCACGTATATTTCAAGACAGCGTCAGAGGTGATCGTCATTCCCTCCAAAAGTTCGTGCCTCATGCGAATAAACTGTGACTTTATATTGAGACATTCCACTGCGCCAACTTTATTTATTTATTTATTTTATTTCCAATAAAATTTATTTCTTACCATTCTTTATCGATCCTTTCTTGTTCATATTGACACGTGACACACTGGAAGATAGACGCGACAACAATTTGCGATGGAGTTTGGAGCAGAAATGGAAACCAATCAGGACATTGTGGACAACCTGTGGGTGTCAGATGAGGCCTTCTTCCATCTGTCAGGTGACGTTAATGAACACAACGTTCGTTTTTGGGGTTCCCAGCACCCTCATGAGATCCATAAGTCACCTCTTCATCCACGAAAGGTTATGGCTTGGTGCGCGATTTCCAAAAGAGGCATCACTGGTCCGTTCTTTTTTGAGGGCACCCGTAAAGTCACAGGTTTACCTTAACATGTTGGAAACCTTCTTCATCCTCGAGCTGCGAAGGAGGCGTATACCGCTTCGACATCAATGGTTTCAACAGGATGGGGCTAGGCCTCACACCACTAATGAAGTGCTAGACTTTCTCAATCAGAAATTCGGAAATCGTGTCATTTCAAACAGGTTTCCAGAACGATTCGGGGGTGGCTTTCTTTGGCCCCCTACGAGTCCTGACCTAAACCCATGTGATTTTTATCTCTGGGGGTTCCTTAAAGACAGTGTGTTCACTACAGCACCAAGAACTCTAGACCAGCTGCGACAAAGCATCGTCGACTGCTGCACCCTTGTGGATGCAGAAATCCTGGATAGAGTTATGAACAACTTCACCATTCGGCTGCGAGCAGTTCAAAACGTTCGTGGTGGCCACATTGAGCATATCATCAAGACTTTTCCACGGGAATAAAAACTCCGAACTGCCTAAAATATCGTACTGAAATGCTAAGTTTGTAAACATTAATGAGTCAATAAATCATAGTACTGAAATGGTCAGAAATTGACTGAATCACCCTGTACCATTTCTGTTTTATGATGATTTCAATTTTTCTAAATTTATCTATCCTGCTTTAAATTGGAATATTTAAAGCTGTTCGGCTAGAGAGTAAGTTTACAGGGCAAAGGACACCAAAAATATTGTTAATGAGATAATAAATAATCAGAAAGAATGTAGCATAAAAAAAGATAAGTATTTTTTGAAAGTTATAAAATTTTTAAGAAAGAGGCAAGAAATAAGTTAAATAGGGGCCCCCTCCATTCAAAAACATTAGATGCATATGATGTCATTTTAGCCAAACCAAGGCCGACGAGATTTATAGGCCCTGTAAATCTCGTCGGCCCTATGTCTGTGAATCATAGGCCCAACGCCCTTGTAGTAGATTTTGACAAAATTCAAAATGAATTTATATTACTGGAAGTAATATTACTAGAACGCCCTTTAAATTATGATTTATTTATTAAAAATGAAAGTTAAAAAAAGAATAAAATTGATATTTAGTATCAGGGAAGTAATCAGAACTATATGAAATCAACTTCCGATATGGTCTCATTTGCCCTTTAATATTTTCAGTAATGGTAATATTTATTTGAAGTGTATTATCACACCATAATTGTGACCAGATTTAGAAACTGGTAATATTTATTAGAAATGTGTCATCACAATAAATTTTAGCCAGGTTTATTTGAAGTGTGGTATCAAAATGCTCATTGTGGAAGCACACATATTGTGGTTTTACAAGGAGACTCCAAGTACTCGGACTCAACGATTTTGCTAAAAAAAAATTCTATGTGCAGCTTTTGCCAAATGAAACACCCATTCAAAGCCATTTGATGCACTTCTTAAAATTTTCTGAGAAAAAAAATCATAAAGTTTATTATAATTGACTACACTATATAAATTCCTGAATTGTAGCACAGATTTTTATCGCAGTCAGGTGGTTTAGTGATAAAATGCTAGAATTCTGTTTCGCAGGTACGAGTTCATATCCCGTCCTTGATAATTTATTTTTTTGTTTTACCCCTTTTCGTAAATTTTTTTAAGACGTATGAGAATGTGTAATTCATTACTAAATATATTTCTGATTTCTAATTTTCTACCATCATTTTTTTTTTATAAAATGCATATCAGAATTATTATAGTATTATTAAAGGTCCGTAAAGGGTAATGGGTAGCTTAAACTGGAAGGAGACCCACACACAAAACATTTGTGAAGATGTGTGGAACCGGCCGAGCCAATTATCTAGTGTCCTACCTCACCTCCACGTGGTGCGGACTGGACTCTCTGTTGTAAAGCAGAATGACTAAAGAGGAGGCCTACTTTTAAGGAGTACACCTTGAAAAATCCGGAATAAGGCAATGGCAAACCACTTCTGTACCCTTGCCAAGTAAATGCTATGGACAGTAGACCAACAGTTGTCGATATGGTGCTGGATGATGAGTCCCCCAGGTCTGAAGGTACCTCAATGGCTACTGGGGAAGAACGAAAGGAGTCGTTGACTGGACCTGGCTGTTATGATGGGAATAGATCAAAGCCGAAAGGAAATCTGTTCTCTGATGTGACCAGGTACGGTATTAAACGAGGAAAGGTGTCCTCGTTTCACACAGTCGCACATAATCGGTGCTTGGAACGTTCAAAGCATAAGTCAAGGAAAACTAGAAATCGTGAAGGCAGAGATGGAACAAACAAAACTGGATATTCTAGGTGTATGTGAATTGAAATGGACAGGAAGGGAATTCTTCACCTCAGATAAATACACTGTGTATAACTCAGGTAACGAATCTCTTCGTCGGAATGGAGTGGCGGTCATCATGAAAAAGGAATTAGCAACTGCTGTCATGGAATACAAGCCAGTGAGTGACAGGATATTGTTTGTT
Source organism: Rhysida immarginata (assembly GCA_023313115.1). Taxonomy (NCBI): domain Eukaryota; kingdom Metazoa; phylum Arthropoda; class Chilopoda; order Scolopendromorpha; family Scolopendridae; genus Rhysida; species Rhysida immarginata. The sequence goes on along the minus strand of JAHWFO010052261.1, from coordinate 98,342 downwards.
AGAATTAGAGGAAGCCCTGTAAACATCTCAGTTGTCCAAGTGTATGCTCCAACATCTGATGCCGAGGAGGAGGAAAGAGAGACTATAGTAATCTGCAGGAGGTGTTGGGTGCAATCCCCTGCAAGGATGTTTTACTGCTTATGGGCGATTGGAATGCTAAAGTTGGAGATCTTGAAGCCCCAGGCATTATTGGAAAATATGGACTAGGACAACACAACAGTGCAGGTGAACGTCTTGTTGATTTCTGTGAAGAAAATGGCTTGTTTATTGCAAATACATTCTTTCAGCAGCATAAAAGAAGACTTTACACTTGGACATCCCCTAATGGAAAATACAGGAATCAGATTGATTTCGTAATTGGAAGACAAAGATGGAGAAATGCATATCTCTCTGCCAAAACACTTCCAGGAGCAGATTGAGGAACAGATCAGGGCGTATTACTAAAGCTGCATCACATTTTGACTTAAGGAACATTCCAGAAGAGTACAAAGTTAAGACTCAAAATCGTTTCAATGCACTCAGGCTAGATGACCAAACACCAGATGACATTGGACAGAACTGAGAGACTGTATAAAAGAAGAAGCGCAGAACAGTATTCCCAAAGTAAGCAGAAGGAAGAAATCACAGTGGCTCTCTGAGGAGGCCATCCAAGTAGCTGGTAAAAGAAGAAAAATGAGGGCTTCTGGAAATATTCAGGAAACACGAAAGTAAAATGGCCTTTTCCAAAAGCTGGCAAGAAGAGACAAAGAAGAATTTCTGAACCAGGAATGTCAGCAAATCGAAGAAGCAAACAAGAAAGGCAAAACAAGAGATCTCTATAAAAAGATTCGTGAAATCACTGGTAAATTTACTCCCAAAGTGGGTAACTTGAAAAGCAAATATGGAAAGGAGTTGATTGAAAGAGATCAAATCAAAAACAGATGGATAGAGTACACCAAAAACCTCTACAGAGACAATAGGGAAGTAAAGGAAATAGTTAGCGAAAGAGATTTCACCCAAGAACCATCCCCTTTATAGTCTGAAGTTCAATGGGCAATGAATCAGATTTTAAATGGCAAAGCACCTGGTGCTGATGGCATGGAGATCGAGCTGTTAAAGGCAGCAGGAAAGGAGGCATTGAGAGCTCTCACAACTCTCTGCCAAACCATTTGGTCAACAAAAAAATGGCCTACGGACTGGAAGAAATCAATCTTTATCCCCATCCCCAAAAAAGGAGACGCCCGTATCTGCGAAAATCGAACGATAGCACTAATTCCTCATGCCAGCAAAATCTTACTAAGATAATTCAGAAAAGATTGGAACCATTTGCCGAGAGAGAAATCCCGGATGTTCAGGCTGGATTTAGGAAGCATCGAGGTACTAGAGACCAAATTGCCAACATCAGATGGATTCTGGAGACAACAAGAGAATATCAAAAAGAAGTTTACATGTGCTTCATTGATTACAGCAAAGCTTTTGACTGTGTATATCACAACAAACTGTGGAACATATTGAGAACAATGGGAGTGCCAGAACATATTATTATTCTAATCAAACATCTCTACGAGGACCAGGAAGCTACTGTCAGAACTGTCTTTGGAGAAACAGAAAGTTTTAGAATTGAGAAGGGAGTAAGGCAGGGCTGTGTACTTTCTCCTTTTCTTTTCAACTTTTATAGTGAATATATCATGCGAATGGCTGACTTAGAAGAGATGCAAGCTGGAATCAAGATAGTAGGAAGAAATATCAACAATCTAAGGTATGCAGATGACGCAACTCTCCTGGCGGAGAGTGAAAAGGATCTGAAGGATTTAATTAGAAGAGTCAGGGAGGAGAGCGAAAAGTGCGGACTACTGCTCAATTTAAAGAAGACTAAGATAATGATGACTAGTGGAACTACCAAATTCCAAATTGATGGACAAGATTTAGAGATTGTTGACAGTATTGTCTTTCTGGGCTCAAAAATTGACAATGATAGACAATACACAAATGAAATAAAGAGGAGAATTCTTTTAGGAAGGAAAGGAATAATAGGTCTGGACAAAGTTCTGAGGAGCAGAGACATGTCTCTTGCAACCAAAATAAGAATTGTGAAGGCAATGGTTTTCCCGTGGTTTTGTATGGATGTGAAAGTTGGACAGTTAAAAAGAGAGAAAGGAAAAGGATTGATTCTTTTGAACTTCGGGTGTGGAGGAGGCTTCTCAGGATACCATGGACTGCAAAAAGAATGAATAAGTCTGCTATTGAGGAAATAAACCCTGCATACTCACTCGAAGCAATGGTTGTGAAGCAAAGACTGTCTTACTTTGGACATGTATTGAGAAGATATAATGGCTTAGAAAAAGCAATTATGCTGGGCAAGACTGCAGGAAGCAGAAGAAAAGGAAGACAAAGAACCAGATGGATGAAAGGCATCTTAGAGGCTACAAGTCTGCCACTGAAGGAGCTGAGAGACCTAGTTCAGAATAGACAAAAATGGAGGGTCTATGACCACGACTCGATGGAACATAACAACAACACTTAATACGAAATGATTTCCTGCCCAACCCTCTCATCATGTAAAATCATCCTCTTAATACGAAATATTTTTATATCAGTTTCGGATAATACGAAATAATTTTTATATCAGTTTCGGATAATACGAAATAATTTTTAATAAAATTATAAGAAAAATGCAACTTAAATTTCCTAATTTGAGGAAATGTTGAGTGGACACAATGTGAACTCCGCTTATAAGAGCATATTTTCAATCCCATGAGAGGCATCACGTATGTATGGTGACTGTAGATTGTTTCTAATTGGTCCAATTTCTGACCAATCATTGGTAAACCCACGTCAAAAACATGTAACAGATGAGTGCAAGAAATTGCAGGGGTAGCGTTATCGATCGCATTGTCGCCAAATACGACTAGAAAATTTCGATGGCAATAATTTTTGACAGTTGACGATTACAGTGGCAATTTTGTTTTATGATTAATATTTAATAACGTGTTAATGCACTATGGAATAAAATTTTTGCTTCTCCATGTAATATTTCTGAAATGTGGAACTAATGCTAGAAAATCTGTACCGTAAATATTTACTATAATGCGCATCTTGTATAATGCGATTCCACTTTTAGAGCCCAAAAAAACAGTAAAAATTTTATCCTCTTGTACAATGCGGTCCCTGTTTTTGACTTGTCGCGAGAAATAAATTAGGCAAGAATATACAGAAAAAGAAAAAAGAAAGGGGGGAAAAAAAAAAACCTCCTTATTTTACTATTGCTATTACCAGTTACTGCTTTTCAGGTCATAAAATATGGAAAACATCATAAGTTCGTTACAGAAAAGTGAAAAACGTTTATAAAGTTCCATTGCAGGGAAGAGGGAGAATGGCTTATTGATAGTCTCTGACAACACTTCCTAGAAAGAAAGCCTATGCACTGAAAACTTAGACATTGTTACATGATCATAGGTAGTCAGAATTTATGGCTTATTATTGGTAGAAATAGGATTAACAATGCCTTTTTATGATGATGTAACAATGTATGAATTTTCAGGGCACAGGCTTTCCTTTTAGATGTTCGTTAATTTATTCAAAATGGCGGCATGTGAAGTGAGCTGTGTTTCTAATTTCTAAGTTAGTTTCCTTATTTTATTTAGTGATATTTATAAATATCCAACATTTTTATAGGTGATTACTGTTAACAATAATAAATGCATATTAATTTAATAAAATTTAAGTGGAAATATTAGGGGAAAAATGGCAGTGTTCGTTAATTTATTCAAAATGGCGGCATGCGAAGTGAGCACGGTCTATAGAAGTAAATGGTCGTTCAACTGCCGTCATTTTCCATTGTTAAGGGAAGCTAGGGAATTCAGATCACGCTAGGAGCCGCATAGTCGCAATGGATTCTTTGCGGCACCTAGCGTGATCTGAATTTTTTAACTTGTAAAATTATTTTATTTATTTATTTGATGCCCAAAACTAATAGTGAGCTATGTAATGCATTCAATAGTTGGATTGTCAATTATTTCTTTAAGATTATGTAGAATACATCAATTTCTGCAGTATTATGCCAATAATTCCGGCTGCATTGAAACTGAAAATGAACCTAAAACTTCTAGCTCACGATAGGGCGGCGCTGCATGCGGTTTTAGTCCGATTGTACATGTGGCGCCATTTTTCAATTGAGTTACGCCCCTAACGGGAGATAGAAACTTTAGCTTCATTTTCAGTGGAGTTGGATGACCATCTACTATCTAAAGACTATGGAAGTGAGCCAGTATAAATCTCCATCGAAGTTAGTTTCCTTACTTTATTTAGTGATATATACTAATATTCAAAGATATTTTGTAAGTGATTACCGTTAACAATAATAAATAGATATTAATTTATTAAAATTTAAGTAGGAAAATTATAACATCGACGCAGTTTTGAAGTTATTTTCGTATTAACCTTTGGCGATGGAAAATTAGAATAAAAATTCAATTACTATACTGTAAAATGAACTGTACATTGTATATACTGTATATTAATGTACTGAGATATATATTATATGCTAGTTTCATTTGAACTTCATCAGCCTGATTAGGTCATTGCAGCGCTAATATTATACTCTTGCATAATACGGTCCCACAAATTCAGATGCTTTTTCAGGCCAAAATTTTTCGCATTATAGTAGAATATTTACGGTAAATGCTCTAAACAATAATGATCAATCTTTTTTGTAATTTAGTTTTTTTCCTTTCTTTAATAATGTACAATTTAGAGTTATTAAGTAATTTTAAATTTGAATTAAGTTCGAGTTGTGACAAACTTCTTAATTACCTGAGCATGTGCACTAAACAGCCCTTTTCACACTCCAAACACTACCTATAGCCATTACGGTGGAAAGGTGGTGGCCCTCTATGTCATGCGCAGAAAAAGACGCGTTTTGGCATTTTAGTGACTACACCCTTCTTACATACATCTTGGGTAGGGCTAGATTTCAGTGCAAAGAGTTTAGTACGTGAACTAGCCTGATACCCCATTCGCACTACACATTTCAATTTAGCTCAACATCTCAATCGGGTTTAAAATGTGCGGTGCGAACGCATCTAGCCCAATTTAAGGCTAGATTGAAACTCCTCGAACTTGATTAACTGGGGCTAGTAGTTTAAACTAGATCGAGATGTCGAGCATTGGAAACCGATGTATTCTGGGACTGGGAACACAAACATGGCCATGGTCTTTAGATAGTAGATGGTCATCCAACTCCACTTAAAAATGAAGCTAAAGTTTCTAGCTCCCGATAAAGCGGGAACTCCTTTGAAAAATAGCGCTGCATATACAACAGGACTAAAAACGCTTGCAGCACAGCCCTATCGTGAGCTAAAAATTTTATTCATGATTTCAGTGTTCTAGTATAGTTGTGAATATGAAATAAAGGATGGGTATAATACGATACGGGTACTATTAACTCTATTATGCGAGCCTTGGAAATAGTGTAACACCGAAACGTGCGTTGGCAATAAATTATCCGCTACGTGTAGTATTCGTAGCGTATTAGACCCATCTTTTAAAAATTTTAGTTTCATTTTCAGTATCAATGCACCCAGAATTATTGACATAACACTGCCGAAATTAATGTATTCTATAAAATTTTAAATAAATAATTGATAAACCAACTATTGAATGCATTACATACAGTAGCTCACTATTAATTTTGGGTATCAACTACAGAGGTTGAGTCAAAAGTATTGGCCGATCACCGCGCAAACTTTTAAATGGGCACCAGACAGGAACCACTCACTGCTAATCTTCAAAGTAGAGTCCACCATGTTCGATAGTGTTCATCCGACAATCAGCTAGTTGGCAGATGCCCTCGCGAAACCACTCTTCCGGTTTCTGGGCGAAACAGTCACCACGGCGTCTTCAGCCTCAATGACATTGGCGAAGCGCCGTTCACGCAGGAAGTGTGGCATGGACCGGAAGAGATGGTAGTCGGAAGGCCAGATCGGGGCTGTATGCTGGATGTGGCAGAACCTCGATATTTTCCTGCAGTTGACGACACACCATCACTCGTTGTTGTGCTTGCGAGGGTGTCAGATCGTGAGGCACAACCCAGCAGCTCCTGTTGATCTTTCCCATGGCGTGCAGATGTCGAACCACACATGATTGTGATGTACCGATGTTCGCCGCTAGTCCATGGTTGCTGCTGCCTGAGTTGGCTTCCACTTTTTGCCGTAGGGCTGCGTCATCCACTTCTTTGGGTCTTCCGCTCCTTGGCGCATCTTCCAGGCCCATGTCTCCAGATGAAGAGCGGGAGAACCGCCGTCGTGCTGTCCGTTCGTTGGTCACAACCCTGACCTTCCACGATGCAAATTTCAGCGGCTGCTACTCGCGTACTGGTCCTTTTTTCCAATTGTGACGAACGAGCCCGCGTATCACCTATTTTTCTGCAATATTTTTACACAGGCTCACGCAGGTGGCACAATATCTATGGCATCCAAATTCGCACTGACGTTTCTTCCCACACTTTTTTCTTAATAAACTTCGATATACCCTTGTGGTAAATGGTCTTCGCCCAGAATTCGTCAAACATTAACCCCCCCCCCTCTCGTAAGTCGGCCACTACCTTTGACTCAGCCTCTGTAAATCTATCTATATATATAAAGAAGGATGTTTGTGGGTTTGTGGGTTTGTTTGTGTGTATTGAATACAAATCTACAGTTTTATTCCGATCTTGATGAAATTTTGCATACTTGACTTTCAAAGCATAAGGAAGGTCACTGTCTACCACAAATTTCGGAAAAATAATAATTATCGATAAAAAATCAATATTCATGGTTATGACGGAGCATATTAATGAGAAATATCTCATGACCAACAATGCAAGGCGAAGTTTGTGCAACAATACGTATCAACAATTGTGTCAACACGTAATGCATCAACACTCGGCAAGGCTCAACAATATATATCTCATGACCACCAATGAAAGGCAAAATTTGTAACAATGCATAGAATTCCTGTTATTCAGGCTTTTCTTAGAAAAGAGAGTTCTTAGTACTTAACAATTTTTTGAAAATCTTTAAAAATGATTAGTAACTGGAGATAATGAAAAGTTAGCAGAATATTGAGAAAGAGTGGAAAGAAGATAGAGGAAGCACTCCTTTAGCTCCGTGCTGTATTGAGCAAACGATAAGCAGGTCAATAGAAGAATCGGCGATCGCTAGATTACAAAAAGAGATAAATGGCCGATTTTGATTCAAGACATCGAGAGAAGAAATGGAGTTGCAACAACATCAAGAGTACATCTAAAGTAAGATTACGTGAGTAAGAAATTATTTAGACTAATAGTGGCATCGTTGGAGAGGTCCATCCATTCTGAGCCATTAAAAATATTTTTTTCAAATTTTTATTGAGAATTTTTATTGTATTAATTTAAGTGTTTTTATGTGTGTTATTTTAAAGATATTTCAAAATTTTTTCTAAAAAGAAAAGTCCGAGCCACGCTGGGGTTATCACCTAGCTTATTTGGTAGCACAGTAGGCCCAAGCATGTCCTAAAATTATATTTTGACTATATTCTGTGGGAAAGTGTATATTTTGGAAACTGAAATGCTGACAATGCGTTGACTGAATGTTCGTTTCAAAGAATTTTTGATGATGAGCATAAAGTGAAGATGTAGTGACAGAACATTAATAAGGCAGCGTCAATTGATTAGGCATGGGAATCACGCGTGACTCCCTTGAGCTCCCTATCAAACGTCCAGCCGACAGGCAAAAATGTATGTGTCTGGAAAGGAAAGAGAAAGAACGAGTATTGGTCAGAGAAACTCTGCAACGAAAACAGAAAAAGCTATATGGGCGTTTGAAACATCTGATCAACGGCAGTTTCGAATAGAGCAACAGGGTATGAGAGCTTCTACGTCAAGGGCAAGAAAAACTTGAGTCTAAAGTGTCTGGTGATGCTCCGCAGTGGAAAGGCAAGTCAAGAAGAGTTTCGATAAACTCCCAGTATATCACCTGGACTACCTGTTTTTCGTATTTTTCGTAGCATGGATAGTCCCTTTGCTCTATGTTGTATTGATTGATTTATTATTTAACCAATTGGGAGTCATAATTTAATTATCTCTTTATCAACAAGTGTAATTAACCCGGGCAACGCCGGGTAGCTCTGCTAGTCTTTCTATCTATATATATATATAAAGAAAGATGTTTGTGGGTCTGTTTGTTTGTTTGTTTTTTATGCAAATCTACTGTTTTCTTCCGATATTGATGAAGTTTTGCATACTTGACCATCAAAGCAAGAGGAAGGTCACTGTCTACTTCAGATTTCGAAAAAATAATAATTATTGATTAAAAATTCGATATTCATCATTATGGCAAGGCATATTAATGAGACTAATCTCATGACCAACAATGCAAGGCAAGGTTTGTGCAACAATACTTATCAACAATGGTATCAACACGCAATTCACAAATAGTCTGCACGGTCCAACAATATATATCTCATGACCAACAATTTAAGGAAAATTTTGTGCAACAATAGGTATCAACGATGGTGTCAACACCCAATGCATCAACGCTATGCAAGGATCAATTGTATATATCTCATGACCAACAATGGAAGGCAAAGTTGAATTTGTAACAATGCATAGAATTCCTGTTATTCAGACTTTTCCTAGAAAAGAGAGTTCTTAGTACTTAACAATTTGTTGAAAATCTTTAAAAATGATCAGTAACTGGAGATAAGGGAGAGTTAGGAGACTATTGAGGAAGAGTGGAAAGATGACAGAGGAAGCAATCCTTTAGCTCCGTGCTGTATTGAGCAAATGGTAATTAGAAGAATCGGCGACCGCTGGACTATACAAAGAGATGAATGGCCAAGTTTTTGCTTCAAGACATCAAGAGAAGAAAGGGAATTAAAACAACATCAAGTGTACATTTCAAGTAAGATTACGTGATTAAGAAATTATTCTGACTAGCAATGGCATCTTTGGAGAGGTCCATCTATTGTGAGCCTTTAAAAAAAATTTTTTTTAATTTTCATTAGGAATTTTTCTGTATTAATTCTAAGCGTTTTCATTTTTTTTTAATAATTTCATTTATTCCAAAAAAGAAAAAGTCCGAGCCACGCTAGGGTTATTACCTAGCTTATTTGGTAGCACAGCAGATCCTAACATTTCATAAATATACATTTTGACTATATTCTGTGTGAATGTGAATATTTTGGAAACTGAGATGTTGATAATGCGATGACTGAACGTTCGTTTCCAAAAATTATTGATAATGAACATAAAGTGAAGATGCAGTGACAGAAGCTTGATGATACACTGATAGCAAGGCAGTATCTATTGATGAGGCAAAGGAGTAATGCGTGTCTCCCTTGAGTTCCCTATCAAACAACCAGACGACTGGCGAAATGTATGTGTCAGGAAAGGAAAGAGAAAGAACGAGTATTGGTCAGAGAAACTCTGCAACTAAACCAGAAAAAGCTATACACGCATTTGAAACATGTGAACAACGAGAGTTTCGAACGGAGCAAAAGGGTATAAAAGCTTCTACATCAAGGGAAAGGAAAGAGAAAGAAGGTGTATTGGTCAGAGAAAGTCTGTAACTAAAACAGAAAAAGCTACACGGGTATTTAAAACATCTGAGCAACAGGAGTTTCGAATAGAGCAAAAGCTTCTCCGTCAAGAGCAAGAAAAACTTGAGTCTAAAGTATCTGGTCCCGGCATATCACCTAGACTTCCTGTATTTCGTATTTTTCGTAGAATGGATAGTCCCTTTGCTTTGTGTTGTATTGATTGAGTTATTATTTAACCAATTGGGAGTTATAATTTAATCTTTTGAGATTGTTCTGTTTACCTACAAGCGTAATTATCCCGGGCAACGCCGGATACCTCTTCTAGTCTTTCTATATACGAGGCTCGTCCAGAAAGTAAGTTCCGTTCGGTAATAAAAACAAAACTACTACATATATATTCAAAATTTTTTCTTTACCAGATTCTATGTACCTTTAACTATTTTTCCACATAGTTTCCAAGTTTATTTAAGCACTTGTCATAGCGCTCAATGTACTTCCCCATGATCATTTCGTAGAAGCTGCCACCGGTGAAGAAAGTCACGCATTTTTCACTGTTCTTCGTCGCTGAAATGCATGCTGCCGATGAACTCCTTTAGCTCCCGAAACAGGGGGTAGTCACAGGACGCGAGGTCGGACTGTAAGGCGGGTGGTCAAGTTGTTCCCAACTAATCAGATCTTTTGTTTGGGAACAACTTGACCACCCGCCTTACAGTCCGGACCTCGCATCCAGTGGCTACCACTAGTTCCGGGATCTAAAGGAGATCATCGGCAGCATGCATTTCAACAACGATGAACAAGTGAAAACTGCGTGACTTTCTTCACCAGCGGCAGCTTCTACGAAGTGATCATGGGGAAGTACATTGAGCGCTATGACAATGCTTAAATAAACTTGGAAACTATGTGAAAAAATAGTTAAAGGTACATAGAATCTGGTAAAGAAAAAATTTTGAATATATATGTAGTAGTTTTGTTTTTATTACCGAACGGAACTTACTTTCTGGACGAGCCTCGTATATAAAGAAGGATGTTTGTGGGTTTGTGTGTATTGAATACAAATCTACAGTTTTATTCCGATCTTGATGAAATTTTGCATACTTGACCTTCAAAGCATGAGAAAGGTCACTGTCTATCTCAGATTTCAGAAAAATAATAATTATCGATAAAAAATATCTCATGACCAACAATGCAAGGCAAAAGTTTGTGCAATAATAGGTATCAACAATGGTATCAACACGCAATGCACCAACACTATGCAGGGATCAACAATTTATATCTCATGACCAATAATGAAAGGCAAAATTTTTGCATATAGATAAATTTCAATTTGTAACAATGCATAGAATTCCAGTTATTCAGGCTTTTCTTAGAAAAGAGAGTTCTTAGTACTTAACAGTTTCTTAAAAATCTTTAAAAATGATCAGTAACTGGAGATAATGAAGAGTTAGCAGACTATTGAGAAAGAGTGGAAAGACGACAGAGGAAGCAATCCTTTAGCTCCGTGCTGTATTGAGCAAATGGTAATTAGAAGAATCGGCGACCGCTGGACTATACAAAGAGATGAATGGCCAAGTTTTTGCTTCAAGACATCGAGAGAAGAAAGGGAACTGCAACAACATCAAGTGTACATATAAAGTAGGTTTACGTGAGTAAGAAATTATTTAGAGTAGCAGTGGCATCTTTGGAGAGGTCCATCTATTGTGAGGCTTTATAAAAAAATTTTTCAAATTTTCATTAAGAATTTTTACTGTATTAATTCTAAGCGTTTTCATGTGTATTTTTTTTAATATTTCAAAATTTATTCCAAAAAAGAAAAAGTCCGAGCCACGCCAGGGTTATCATCTAGCTTATTTGCTAGCACAGCAGATCCAAACATTTCATAAAAATACATTTTGACTATATTCTGTGGGAATGTGTATATTTTGGAAGCGAGATGCTAATAATGCGTTGGCTGAACGTTCGTTTCCAAGAAGTATTGATAATGAGCATAAAATGGTGATGCAGTGACACAACATTAATAAGGCGGCGTCTATTGATGAGGCAAAGGAGTCACGCGTGTCTCCTTTGATCTCCTATCAAACGCCCAGACGACTGGCAAAAATTTTGTATGTCTGGAAAGGAAAGAGTAAGAACGAGTATTGATCAGAGAAACTCTGCACCGAAAACAGAAAAAGCAATACGGGCATTTGAAGCCTCTGAACAATGGGACTTTCAAACAGAGCAAGAGAGTATAAGAGCTTCTACGTCTAGGGCAAGAAAAACTTGAGTCTAAAATATCTGGTGATGCTCCGCGGTGTTGCGGCAAGTCAAGAAGAGTTTAGATAAAATCCCGGTATATCACTTAGAATTCCTGTTTTTCGTATTTTTCGTAGAATGAATAGTCCCTTTGCTCTTGGTTGTATTGATTGAGTTATTATTCAGCCAATTGGGAGTTATAATTTAATTTTTTGAGATTGCTCTGTTTACCTACAAGTGTATCTATCTATACCTCTGCTAGTAAATAAAATAAATAAACAAGTTAAGGAAATCCAGATCACGCTACGTGCTGCATAGATCGCAGAACGTCCATTGCGACCTCTGCGGCTCCTAGGTGGTCTGAATTCCCTAGCTTCTCTAAAAATGGAAACTGGCGGGAGTTTAATGGCTTCCTATTATCTAAAGCACGGTCTATAGATATAATTGGTCGAGCTCCACTGAATAATGTAGCTAAAGTTTCTAGCTCCCCATAGGGTGGGAACTCCATTGAAAAGTGGCGTTAAATCGGCCCAACTGCGCCTACAGCGCCACTCTATCGGGAGATAGAAACTATAGTTTCATTTTCAGTTTCAATAAAATTCCTCTATCGTAGGTCACAATCGGCTCTCCTAGATCTATGCGACATCTGGCGCGATCTCCTTTTCTTAGCTTCTTGAAACCTCCCTTATCAAGTAGGCCATGCTTGAAATAATGGAAAATGGCAGAAGTTCGATGATCATTTATATCTATGGACAAGGCAGCTCACTCAGACAAAATGGCGGCAATAGAAGGCTGGCAGATAATATAGGTGAGATGGACTTTTTTTTAAATGCTCAGCAAACAGAATGTAAAAATTCACAATATGATTTTTATTCACAATATTATTCTCATTAAAATATTACAATCATGTATTTTAGATTTATTAAGCTAAACTGACTTTTTCAAGGAGAATTTTTTTTCTTACTAGAATTTAAATAATTAGACGATTGTGATATTTTAATGTGAAGACTATTGTGAATAAAATAACATTTAGTGCATTTTTTACATTTTTTGGCTGAACATTAAAAATCATCCATCACAGCTGCATCATCTGCCAGCCTTCTATTGCCGCCATTTTGTCTGAGTGAGCTGGCCTTGACCGTGTTCTAAAGACAATGGCATGACCAACTAGATTATAGAAGGCCTGTCCATTCAATTTTTTTCCGCATCTAAAATGGGAGGCAAATAGGTTTCTTATTTTTGCCACAAAGGCGCTAAAACTCGTCCCCATGCATGAAAATAATGCATTATTAGTGGCCTTTAATTGATCTTTATTAACAGTCATTTTTGCATTATTAATAAAAATTATTCTCAAAAATTTACTATATCTTAGTATTGAAAGTTTCCAATGGTATCATGTTGGTATGATTAAAATACGTACCACTAAACTCATTTCGGCTGTCATTAATTTCTCGTTATATTCATCCACTATACGTCAATTTAGATTGTTTGACATTAAATTGTATATCTGAGCAGTGAAAGTTTCCAATGGTACCATAATGCCACTCTTAAAATGCGTCCAAGTGAACTAATTGATTTTATATTTATTAATTTTACAAAACCACTAAACCACATACCTTTGAACCAATTTCGAATATCATTATTTTTACATTATATTCATACATGACACGTCATTCCAAACTGCTTCATATATTACATGCCATATCTTAGAATTGAAGATATCAAATGGACCATAATGGTTCCACTAAACCATGCACAATTGAACCAATTTCGTATCCCTGAGTTATTAAATATCAAATTCCCCAAATTTCATTATTCTAGGCGTTCTGGAACCTGAGTTATTAAAATGTTTATCTTGGTGGTGGCATTTTTATTTCTGATCATATCTCCGTTATCGTTTAAATTCGGACCCATGTTCATATGAACTTTTTTGCTTAGAATCACCCAAACTACCTCACCTAAAAGTTTGTACCAGGAATTTTGAGACACCCTGTGCATTACACTCTTAGCATTGAAAGTTTCCAATGAACCATAATAATTCTACTAAACCGGGTGCCTTTGAACAATTTCGACTATCATTAATTTACGTTATATTGAATCATGACATGTTATTCCAAGTTGTTTGATATATTACAAGCCATATAGAAAAGAAATATATAAGTGATGCCTAGTGGTTAACATAAAGGAATAAAAATAACATCACGCAAAAATACGAGGCCTTCCGGTGTTTTTAATCAAGGACCTTCGTCATGTAAAAGCATTTTAGAAAGTATCAACTGATTTTTTCATCTTTAAAAGTTCTAAGAATATAAATTTAAATAGTTAAAACATTGTCATAAAATCACAGTATTCTCAAAACATTGTTATTTATTAATATAGTGAAGGAAACGTAATTAATTAAGGACACTTTTACAAAATAAAAGGCACTATTATATCTAAAGTTGTGATTATTTAAAAGAACAATATTATTAATTAATACACTTAAAAGGAATTAAAAGAACCTCACTACATAAATCGTAATTATAATATTTCACATTTTTTATTTAACATATAGGATTGCTGAGCTAGACAGTTTTATAAGATAACTTTCTTTAATTAGTCTTTTTTGCCAATGTTCTTCTGTTCCTAGAATTTTTATATTTTCCCAGTCAATGTCGTGATTTTTGTTTTTTTATGTAAAAATAATTGACTATTTTCATTGCATTTTTTTATTTGATATTTGTGTTCATCAATTCTTTTTTCCACTTCTTTTTGTTTGCCCTATATAATGATCATTACATTCTTTACAGGGAATTTTATAGATAATACCCCAGTAAAATAACACCCCAATTACTAAAATTAAGTTGATTTATCATAATTACCCAATTAATTTTATTGAAAAAATTTTTGGAATTTTTACTGGAAAAATTGCATAAAAAAGGAATAATGACCAAATTATAAATTTAAATCAAAACAAAAACTATTTAACATTTAATTATCACCCAAAATTGAATAAAAACCTTAGAAAAAAATAAAAAGAGAACAAAAGTGAAGGAATTGAACATACAATTGCCATTAACAATTAACAGTATATCTGATTAACTGAAAGACTTATCATTGCCTTAGTTATTGTTGGGCACGTTGAGATTAGCTGTTTTTTTCATTCGAAGTGTTTGTTCAGCAATAGGCGGCTTCAATGCCTAATCGCTGTAGAGCATATCTGTAAAGTTTAAATGATATTAAATATAAGTTGATGTTAACACTGACTTGGTGTTTTTTGGATCAAGTACCACACCATATTTTAACATTTATGGTAGCAGAGCGTGGTTATTTCATTGCTACGTGAAACGAGCCTAACAAAAGAAAGATGGCAACAGTTTTGGATGTGGGAAAACAGACCCCCCCCTGGATGCCAGCAAATACACGCAATGGAATCTTCGAATGACAGCGCTGCTGAAAGGAAAAAGACTGTATGACTTAGTCACGGAAAAAGACCCAAAAGCAGACGAGAAGAATGAACAAGCGACTAAACTCTGGAAAGAATGGATCAAGAAAAACGATCAGGCATATGTGACAATAATGCTATCCCTGACTAATGAACAAGTTCGGGCCATACGAAGTATTTCTAACGCTAAGGAATTATGGGAATATCTTAAGAAATGCCACGAGGGAGAAGCAAGACACCAGAGTACTCAGCTAAAACTGGAACTCGCTAGACTGGAAAAGCGTGATCAGGAGACGATAGATGAATACCTAACACGTGTGCGAATTCTGACAGGAGAGCTGACAGATTTGGGACTTCCGTGGATGAGTTTGAGCGATTCAATTCATTATTGAAGGGCTGCCCCGCATTTACAGTGAAGTTACGACAGCGATTGCACTGAAGACAGATACGTCTTATGAAGACATGAGAGAAGCGTTATTGAGATATGAAAGGAAATATTGTGGGAAGCAGTCAGACGTGAAAGAAGCACGAAATCGAATAAAGTGTCATAATTGCGGCAGACTGGGTCACATGGCACGAAATTGTTGGAGAAAGAAAAGGTATTCTTACGAGAAAGAAGAAAGAGAAAACGATAATGACAAAACGACCTGTTCATATTGGAAGAAGAATGGGTTAAGAAGTAACTGCAACACTGGTAAAGGAAACGATAAAACGATAAATGCACTGAACGATCATGCACTACAAACACGGAATAGCTTAACGAATGAGATATTTCAAGATCCAGATATATTGGATTCAGGAAGAGAAATTACCTGGCTGCTAGACTTTGCATGCTCTTCTCACATGGTAACGGCGCGGGAAGTTCTGACTGATGTTGTAAACGAGCCGATACCCTACAATAAGCATCTTGTTAGAGGACTCAGCTCAGCACTTAATTCGTGTGGCCTTTTCATTTGTTTCAGTAACCCGAACAAAATTAAGGACTTCCTACCAAACCCAAAGGACAAAATCCCCACGTTACTCAAATCAGGAATCTACGAAATCAAATGTGCGCAATGTGACAAGGTTTATTGAGATCAAACGGCTCGCAATATTAAAACCAGATATAAAGAACACTTGGCACAAAGAAAATACGGAAGGAGTAATCAGTCGGCAGTTGCTAAGCACTCCATCGACACCGGCCATGACTTCCCTATTACTAATGTAAAAATGATATCTTCAATAAACAAGAAACACCTTCTGGACCCTTTTGAAAGCATTGCAATACACCAGTTAGATAAAAAATCGATTATTAACTTAGATATGGGCCCAATTAGCGATTCTTCGTTAATTAACTGGCTGGCCAGAATAACCAACCAATCAACACGAAAGAACACTTGAGTCTTTCGCAGTTTGAACGGGATTGGTCAACGTTCCTTATACAGGCAGTTCTATTGAGGCGTTTCTATACAGGCAGTTCTCTCATCAATACCGACTAGAGGGGCTCCTGGACTGCTGAACGATGGTAGCAATCGCTTCTGAAAAGATCTTAGAGGTTGTTATCGAGAGAAGAGAGACTGAAACAGGTCGGAAATTAAAATGCGTCCGTACTGATAATGGATTGGAATTCTTTACAGAAAAGCTACCAGAATATTACAGAAGCAAGGGCATAAAACATGAAAAAACAACGACATATTCGTCACAGATTAATGGCATAGCTGAAAGAGCGAACAGAACTGTTTTTAATATAGCCAGAAGTCTACTAATCGATGCCAAATTCCTAAGCGTTTTTGGGCAGAGACAGTCAGTACTGCTATCTACATATATAACGTTACGCATGTGCAACAAAGAGAGCGAACACCCTTACACATGTGGAAGAATAAGAAACCATCTGTCAAGCATCTTCGTATTTTCGGTTGTAAGATCTACTACAAAGATGTCATACCTACACGAGGAAAACTGGATGACAGAGCCAGGCAAGGTATATTCATAGGATATTGTAGGCAACGTAAAGCATACAGGATTTACGATCGTCAATCTCAAAAGATAGTTGAAAGCAGAGATGGCGTGTTTCTCGAAAACGAAATGGGTTACACAGAGCACGAAATTTCAAAACAAGATTATATGGTGACGAATGATGAAAATGATCAAGAGACAGAGACATCAGACATCAGAGTAAAATTAACTAATCTAAACGAAATTGAGCCAGAGTCAAACGCAGATGAGCAAGAAAATGAAACGCTTCAAGATGGCGAAAGTGGAAGAAAAAGTTAAGCGAACAGGATGAAGGAAGAGAGAAACAAACGAAATGATAAGACAAAGAAAAGAGGAAGAAAAGTTGAAAGCAGAAAAACAATTGTTAGAAAGAGGAGTTAGGAGATCTGAAAGAAACAAAGTAATGACAGTAAAGCATTTGAAGAACATATTCCAGCAAATTGTCGTGAAGCATTAAAATCCAAGGACGTGGATGAGTGGGAGAAAGCCATGAGACGAGAACTACAATCCATGGATGAACACCATATATCGTCAGTGGTTGACAGACCAGAAAATGCTAAACTTATCCGAAGCAAGTGGGTATATGCGATTAAATGTGATAATGGAGATACATGTTACAAAGCTAGACTTGTGGCAGACGGATCTCTACAGAGACCTGGTATAGACTATCAGGATTCATATAATCCAGTCATAAAAACCAAGTCTTACAGGACCCTGCTGGCGATAGCTGCAATGAAAAAATACGAGGTTAGATTTATTAACGTAGAGTCGGCTTATCTAAATGCTTGTCACGGAAATCGATTCCACAACTGATTTCCGGCGACACTGGCTGTTATTACCGCTCACGAGTATTCACCCGTTCGAAGGCGGGGGAGGAGCGGGGCAGACAGTGTCGTCACAACCATCATCACGCCCGAACCAATGATGCCGCAGGGAGGTTTTGTGACGTCAAGCCGAAGCTTTCTTGGCGGGAAGTTTCTTGGCAAAAGGGGAGAGCGGCCCGAACTTCAGAAGGCAAAGACCAAAAGAATACCTGCTTGACACCGGAGAAGAAAGGGCTCTTCGCAGTCGCCCGCGATGGTCGGAAACCCCAGGACCCTCAGCCTGATAGAAGCGACGACGTGGCGAGTCGTCCGTATCCTATGCTGAAGCAAGGTGTGTTCGGCGGAGAAGCACCGCAGGCGGCGTTTCCACTGACGAGCGACTCCGGCAACGAGAACGAGTCAACGAGCTCGAGTTTATCGGGAGCAACCGTGAGTTTGATGCTATTTCGTACGCTCTCTGTTTCTACAACTGCGGCTGTAAGTTCATTTTCGTTAACGTGCCTTAACCCTTGTGCTTGGTCGCCTGTGCTAAGTGATTTGCATGGAAGAGAGTGCGACGGGCGTTCAACAATTAGAGGCTTCTTTCCTGCTGGGTTGAACGCCTATCTCTCAACCCAGTACGGGTTTACATATTTAGCCTGAATAGGTCGAGGCGAGCTCGTCGAAGTTCTTTCCCTAGTTGTTTAACGTGGAATTAATGTGTTTACATAACGTCCATTTGTTTGTGACTTAGAGTTGGAGGAAAAGATTAAATAATTTCAATGCCTGTATTTTAATATTTCAATTCTGGCCTGTAATTATATTTTCTCCTACCTTTAGTGACCAGCCCTCCTGGCGAGCACACGTTTGACTACTTATTCGCAAATGTGTAAGATAAGTCTTCTTTATCGTAGAAGTTAATTCACGAATATTCCATTTGCGTAGTGAGCAAGTGCTTTTGGTTTTATGTATTTTACTCGGTAGAATTCAGTGTGTTCGGTATGAACTTTATTTATGTGAACTTTCACGTTTATTCCATTCAAACTGTCTGAATTTGTTTGTATGAACTTCTACCGAATTAGACTCAATTAATTTATCTGGACTTTGAATATTTTAAATCCCCGGACTTGGACTTTAATAAATAATTTGGGTTTATGATTCTCTTTCCTTGTCAATTAAACTCAGCAGTTGTGTTAAATTTTGGCGCCCGTACTTAGGCGTAATTATGTTAGAGAGACCATACCATATGCCGTTGATAAATTGTATTACCCTGTAGGCATATTGCCATAATTTTCATGTGGTTAATTGTTTGTGTAGACTAAGTAATTTAAGACAATTATGACCAGGTTAAGTTACGAACTAGTCGTAATATTTGCCTTAGAGAATAAGATTTGTATTTGATATTCTCGTTTTGTGTATTTGTTATTACTTAAGCAAGTTTGCCTATCTGAATTTTTCAAGATATTTAAATATTATGTGTTTCTTGAAATAGCCGCTTAGCTCGGTCTTATCATTATAAGAGTTATTTGTGTGTCTACTCATTTATTTTTGAAGTTTGAAAGCTCAATTGTATTTGTTGAATTTTTAGTCCGTAAGTTGTCAAACTTGTAACTTTAGACTAAATCTTTAGTTTGAGTAGTCAGCCTTATTGTAGATTTCGATTTCAAAGTTATTCATTATGGTTTAACAATCTATCTACTTTGTTAGAGTTAGAATTTTAGCTCTTTATTTATACCTACCAAATTTATTTACATATATATATATTACTTTATTATTGGATTTTCCTATATTAAACTTTATTTAATTCAACCTTACCCTGTTAACGTGCTTCATTCTTATTTCCACTGCGTAATCATTATTACTCTGTTTTTACACGTTACAGGGGAAGGTGCGTGGTAGCATCGCTGGGGACACCACGGTGTTTATTTTTTTTTTTGTTTACTAGTGCTTGTTGTGTTGGTTTAACAAGTGTGCCACAACCTCGATTGACCTAGTCGGTCTTTCTTTACTGATCATTGTGCTTTTTGGGTGTTGTGTGTTACGTGTGTACAACAGCGTCGTTGTGCTTCAGTCAAGTGTGGCGTGTATGGCCATTTGTGCGTGTTATCGACTGGGTATTTCATCAAGTAGGGAAATATTTGTGATTAGTGTGTTCGACAAGGAGTCAGTTTACTTACTCAGTGTTCAATACTCATTTCTATAAGTTTATTGAAACTTATGTGTTGCCTATACCGTCAAGCTTTCATTCATCGCCAAGCTTAAGTGTCATTTCAGTGTCTATAAGTGGTGGTTTTGTGTTTCCAATTGTTTGTGGAAGGTGCGACGCGACGTCGTTGTTACGATGGAAGTGAATCGTATTGAGAAGCTGGAAAGGCTTTCCTTTCACAACGTAGACATTGTAGTGTTCAACAAAGCCTTCTGGGATGCGGCAACGCAAACTGTTTCCCTCTCCGATAGTGAGAAATTGATGATGTATATCAATGCATTCTCCCGTATGATGAAGGAATGCCTCGAGGAGACGGATCCAAACGACTTGGCCGAGGCTATGCGCATTACAGAGGCCATGCTACAGCCAAGCGAAGACGGCTCTTCTAATGAGTGGGCAGAAAGATCCTTCAGTGGTAATAGGCGGCTTCAATGCCTAATAGCTGTATAGCATATCTGTAAAGTTTAAATGATAATAAATATTTAAGTTGAATTTAACACTGAATTGGTGTTTTTTTTTTGGATCAAGTAGCACACCATATTTTAAAGTACCACACCGTTAAAAAGTTATAGCGCTAAGTTAAAAATTGCTCAGCGTCTGTACCAAGATAGATTTCCGGAAGTGACGTCGCGAAACCTTAAAGCGCTATAACTTTTTAACGGAGCCTCAGATCGAAAAACGCGACTAGACTTTGTTGCTCAGAGTTTCATCCTC
>JAHWFO010052261.1:54496-67799 GCA_023313115.1 Rhysida immarginata | reverse complement strand
GATTGAGCATATAAAAATTAATAATTATGCTGAAGAAATTGTCTTGAATCAAATTTTCGATCAATTTAAGCTAAATTTTCGTTTGTATCGTGCCAAGCCTACAACAATGGAAGGCTAACCAATTATGGTAGGCTATGATCGTGCACTTTCGAAAGATAGAGGCGGCCATGTTGATAGTTAAACAACGTATGCGCCAGCTTGAAGAAATAAAGTCTTCTTTTGTTTGTGTGGTTGCCACGGCTCCTAACAAGCGCGCTCTCAAACGATATCTCATTGTAACAAAATTAATCATCGTTGAAGTCGCAACTTTGTTGGCACTCTTCATTGTTGCGTCGTCTTTCTCATTAAATTTTTTGACTCTGATGACTCCAGCTTGAAAGCAGGAGTTAAGAGAGTTAACCCGAGTCGCACTCCAAGCGAATAAAGAAACAAACTCCGAAAGATTCCAAGCGTACCCTGATGTTGCTGGTCAAGGGAGTTAACTCCGAGCGAATAAAGAAACGGAGACCAAATGACTCGGAGCAAATAAAGAAACGGAATCCGAATGACTCAGAGTCACGGGAGTCATTCCGAGTGACTCCAAGTGAATAAGTGAGCGCACCCTAGGTGGTGTTGGCTCAGTCCTTATCTTAGGAGGCGTTGACCTAACTTAGGGCTTGTTATTGGTAGAAATATGATTAATAAAGGACGAAGTATGATTTTGTAACAATGTATGACGTTTCAGTGCGGAGGTTTTCTTTAGAGGAGGACTTACCTCGGCGCGGAAAAGTCACCTAATCATAGTGGTCCGGCCAATAACTTATCTTCATTGTTTCCAACAAACGAAAAGATATTGTTAAAATCCAAGATGGAAACAATGAAACTCAGGTGATTTTTCCACGCCGGTGCAACACCTCCCATAGAGAAGGCCTGAGGACAAAAGGTGTATACATTGTTACATCATCATCAAGCGGCCAAATTTAGGGCGTATTATTGGTAGAAATACGATTAACAATAACCGCTTGATGATGATGTGACAATGTATGCACCTTTTGTCCGCAGGCCTTCTCTCTAGGTGGTGTTGGCCGTGAGCACCGAGAGAGAAGGCCTCCGCAATGAAACTGAATACATTGTTACATCATCATAGATAGTGCAAATTCAGGGCTTCTTATTGGTAGAAATACGAATAACAATGCACTATCTATGATGATGTAACAATGTATTCAGTTTCATTGCGGAGGCCTTCTCTCTCGGTGCTCACGTGTTGGCCGGGGCAACACCACCTAGACGTAACGCCTAGTCGACCATTAGTCGATTATTGTTAATCCTATTTCTACCAATAATGAGCCCTAAATTTGGTCGACTATGATGATGCAACAATGTATGACGATTCCGTTATCAGGCCTTCTGTCTAGGAGGTGTTGGCCGGGGCTGTCTTTCTCATTGGCTACGGCTTCAAGCGAGGCTAACGAGAAGGACAGGCTCCGGCACTGAAAAGTCACCTGACCAAGATATATCTATTAACAATGTAACTTTCATTGTTTCCATCTTGTATTTTAACAATCAGTGTTTTTTCCTTTGTTAAACAATGAAGGTTGGATTGCTGCTAGACCGTGACCACCGAGAGAGGCCTCCGCAATGAAACTGAATATATTGTTTCATCACATAGATAGTGCATTTTTATTCGTATTTCTACCAATAATAAGCCTTGAATTTGCACTATCTATGATGATGTAACAATGTATTCAGTTTCATTGCGGAGGCCTTCTCTCTTGGTGGTCACGACTAGACCCATTTTGATCAGGTGACTTTTCAGTGCCCGGAGCCTGTATTTCTCGTTGGCTGTGGGCTTCAAGATTATGACGTCATGCCGTCTTCTGTTATTAAACCTCCTTGGTAAAATCATGCCCGGGCCTGTCTCTCGTAACTTTCGTTAGTATCATGCTTATCGTTATTTTCTGACTTCATGAAGACCATAAAGATAGCGTCTGTCTCGATCGCAGGAAGAGAGGAAAAAAGTTTTTTCGTATATTTTTATAATTTTGACTTCGAATTTAAATTTTTTATACAATGTACGAGGGTAGCCCAGAAAGTAATGCACCACAATTTTTTTCAACAACTATTTATTGAACACAATGAAACTTATACACACGAAACAATGATGTTTATTCTACACTCCCTATTTTTCCATCTACGTCCCGTTCTATGACCTTCCTTCAGCGAGACACAAGGGCGTGTATGCCCTGTCGGTATCAGTCCTTATTCTGTTCACGCAGCCATGTCTTCACTATGCGAATCACCTCTTCATCATCCTCAAAATGTCTTCCATGAATGGCATTCTTCAATGGCCCAAACAAGTGCAAGTTCCGAGGGTGCTAGGTCAGGGCTGTAGGGTGGATGGGGTAACACTCTTCAATGCTATTTCGTGATGTGTTTCGACGTCCTCAAACTTGTGTTGAAGCAAACAATCAGCTGGGTTGTTATGGCGTCCAAGTCACTTCTTGAGTTTGGTTAATGTGTTCACATATGCCTCAGAATTAATGGTGCTGCCTCCCGGCATTACATCAATGAGTATGACACCATCACAGTGATCATAACGTACCAGCAGAAGCAGTTGCTTTGTATTTTTTCTTCTGTGTAAAGTGCGGATGACGCCATTCCATCGATTATCGTTTTGTTTCGGGCTCAAAATGGTGCATCCAGGTTTCACCAGCTGTCACAATTCGGGACAATAAAGCTTCCCCCTCAGCTTCAAAACGTTGCAGTAACTCAGAAGAAATGTTTTTTCTCAGAGCTTTGTGTTCCTCCGTAAGATAGCGTGGAACCCATCATGAACACGTTTTTGTGTAATCAAGAGCACGGATGATTTCACCCACACTTCCTTTGCTGATTGGCAGCTCCAGCGCCAATTGGCGAGTCGTTCTGCGTCGGTCCTGACGAATGAGTGCATCAGCACGCTGCATCTTTTCAGGTGTCACAGCCAGGATGGCCACCCCGACCGCGGCAAATCTTGGAGCTCCGCCGAAACGCTTTCTGATGGCCTCACCCTCTGTGCCCAGCGTCTAACCGTACTTCTGTCGAATGGTGATGCTCCATAAACTGCACATAAACGTTTGTGAATGTTTCCAACCGTTTCTTGCTCTGCAGTAAGAAATTCAATGACGACACGCTGCTTGTAACGTACATTACTTACAGACGCCATGTTGTTCCATTGCTGCACGTACGCTATATGTCGGAAGAAACGGAAACTTTGCGTGCGCACTCCGAAAACTTCAAAGAATGCATATCTGAAGTTTCGCATTGGTACTATTGTTGGGGATGGAGGAAAAAAATTGTGGTGCATTACTTTCTGGGCTACCCTCGTACGGTATATGCCATGCGTTTATGGATACTTTCATTTTTTGTTTTACATAAATTATACAGGATGTTGCAAAATTATACAGGACAATACTGATGGGTAGCCTATCCTCTCGCATCAAGGGCCGCCTCATAAAATGATAATTGGGAAATTTTATTTTGTTAATCCATTTACACCGAAATAGGTGAAAATGGAAATTGAGACTTCATATCTTAAATTTATATTCTGTAGAATGTAAAGACATAAAAATTAATTTACAAAGACATATAAAAAGTACAGCTATGGACGACAGCATATAATTTTAAGTAAAATGTAAGTTTGGAATCGCTAGGCAATGGGCCAGGAACTGACGTCACTACTTACTTTTCTAGTTAAGTGAATTAAAAGTAAAAAATTAAAAATTATAATTAATTTTTAATTTTTATTTTTATTTTTAAATTATCATGAAGAATGTTTAATTTTTAAATATCATGAAATAATTAGTTATTTATTGGACTGCATTTTTATTGTGAACTTTTCGGACCTTAATTTCAAAATTCAAATTCTTCAGGACCTTCAAAATTTAAAATTTTAAATTTTTTCATCGTTATCATTTCATATTGTCACCCTTCTAACCAAGTTCCCAGTCAACAATGAAGTCCGTTTCTACGAGGTGTGAAATTTACTGCCAGGACAGTGGACTTGAGATTACTTGGAATGTTAGAAGCTTTCTTATTTAGTAATCTTTTAAATTTTATTAGTTTTAAGTCCGGGACAAAAAACTTCTCTGTTACATTAGTTAGATTAACTGTCTGGCTTTCCTTGCTAGCTAGTTGGTTGGAGAAGTTTGGGAAGTCTGGTATAAAACTTCTCCCGTGAATTTTAAAAGGGCATACCGGAAACTAGGTGGCCAGCCAAAGTAAGGGAATTCTCAACCTCTGCAGCTCAAGCTAGAACGTTAATTATAAGCTTTGCTTACAATCAGGACGATTCTAATTTTACTAGGAAACACATATGAAAGGTAAATAAGAGTAGGGTTACGTGTTAAGGAAACTTGAAATGAGGATGCACAATATGGTTTGTGAAAAATTTTAATAAAGTACCCTTCAGTTCATTTTCAATTTTAAAAAAATCAATAATTTGTAATGAGAACAATTTTACGCTAAAATATGTATATTGCATGCTTGGAATGCTATTTAATTCTTATGATAAAGTACACTAGCGAGAACGAGATGTGTAAAAAGTTAAATGTTCGCTAAGATTTTAATTTGTATAAGAACTGAGACATGATATAAGTAGAAATCGAATTAAGAAGAAAATATGTAGTGAAAGAGATATCTTCACCAAACAAATCAATTGCTCGTCCCCAGAATAAAGACATACTCATTTTTCCGAAAGTTTCGGAAACGAGAAGAAGATTGTAGTAAGAAACGTCTTCACTGAAGGGGTTCTGTTTACACATAAATTTTATCAAATATGAAACGCATGTTGTTAAAGCTCCGCTTATAAATGATAAGCACATCCACAGGTTAATACTGGTCCCTGAAAGAATGAAAAATTGAAACAGCAATTTTATTTTTCATAATAATAACATGCAAGAAAAGAAAAACTGAACGTGTCTAATTCATTTCTTAGAAATGGAAAATAAATAATTTTTGATAAATAAACTCTGATATTAAAATGGATAACCTAGTTTCCCCTCCTTTCGTTGGAGGATTGTATAAAATTAATTTTGAATTACATTATTGTGAAAATTTCAACACATGAAGAAATCATGCGAATAGAGAGAAGTTTCCCAGTGACCTTACAGGGTGATTCTAAGCAAAAAAAGTTCATATGAACATGGATCCTAATTTGAACGAGATATGAACAGAAATAAAAATGCTGCCACCAAGATCAACAAGTTAATAACTCAGGTTCTCTTAAACTTAAGATAATGAAATTTGAGTGAATAATAGTGCATACAATACTGTGTGTAACGTTAAAATTTGATCGAATTCCAACGAGTAGTTTCCGAGTTACACAGTCAAAATATCAACACTTGCTGGTTAGTACTCACATGTGAGCAAATGCTACGATGATGAATGCCTGACTCGGAAACTACTCGTTGGAATTCGATCAAATTTTAAGGGTACACACATTCTTATGTACCCTACTAGCTGATATGCACGGCTTTGCTCGGGCTGTTTGTTTGATGAAATATTGCAATATCTGAATTTGAATATATGGTGGACCAAAAAAAACTCGCCACTGAAAATTTCTAAGTCCTAGGAAAATAGGTTTGCAACAATAGGTATATTCAACAATATGTTTATTCAACAGTAGATTTATTCAACTGTTATTTGTCACCCATTCACAGCACACCTATTGTTGATTTCCTATATATATATTCCCTTTGGTAAAACGAAAGGAATTCTTTAAAGTGCTCGCACTGGAATTTTGTGTCCAATTGGTTTCCCTCAGGAAAATTCGACATTGCATCCTTTACATTTTAGAATATCAAAGAAAGATGAGTATTGAATTATTTCTGTCTACAGGATAATTCCAAATTCAAACTTTTAGGGGAGGTAGTAAGGGTGATTCTAAGCAAAAAAGTTCAATGAACATGGGTCTCATTTGAACGATAACTGAGATATGAACAGAAATAAAAACGCCGCCACCAAGATCAACAAATTAATAACTCAGGTTCTATACCATCTAGGATGATGAAATTAAGGGGGATAATAAGGTACATAAAACTGTGTATATTGTTAAAATTTGATTGAATTTCAATGTGGTAGTTTCCGAGTTACTCACTCAACATCGTAACGCGTGCCGGTTAGTACTCGCATGTGAGCAGTATTATGATTTTGAATGCGTAACTCGGAAACTACATATTGGAATACAATCAAACTTTAACGGTATGCACATTATTCCTCCAAAATTCATTATCCTAGGCGTTACAAAACTTGAGTTATTAATTTGTTGATCTTAGTGGCAGCATTTTTATTTCTGTTCATATCTCAGTTAGCATTCAAAATCGAACCCATGGTCATATGAACTTTTTTGCTAAAAGTTTGTACATTGAATTTTGAATCACCCTGTACATTAAAAAATACTTCATAGATGGTTTCAGAGAGTTGAGGAACTCTGTTTACAGCGTCAACAACATACCTAATCAACATGTAACAGTTTCAATAGAGTTGTATTCAGTCAGAGAGCGTGGAATTATGTCCTGAATGTGGTTGTTTATATTGACAGTATCAGTTTAGCAGCAAAGATTGCACTCTCACACAATCCGTTGAGATCTATATAATCTTCTAATATGCTTGGATAAACATTATCTATAATTTCTCTAAAGTAAGTTACTACATTACAAAAACCATATGAAAAATAAAATTTTTTTCCAGTTATTAGCTCATTAGGGAAAGTATCTTCACCTTCTCAGCAAAAGCGTGAGCAGCTGCACGCCCTAGAAGTTGTATTCTCTTATTTGTTTTATAATAATTTTTTATATCTCTACAAAGTTTTAATAAAAATAATAATAATAATAACTTTTATTTATTTATTTATTTATTACTTTTTATAACGTTATCCCCCTTAACCCTTTATCGTTACCCCATAAAAAATTCATGAAAACAAATTTCACTGTTGCGTATTATTATTAATCATGTCAGGATTACAATTGACCTTTATCATAAACTCTCGTTCTCACACACTTTCTTAGCCTTCGTAGCCTTGACTACCCACGTGACCACATAAAAAATGGCGTCCCTTGGTCGTGTTGTAAGCATTTGTGATTTGAGTAAAATTCTCTTTTTTTACATTTTCCATAGGTTTTTACTACTTTAAAGATTTTTATTATTATCTTTATTAATTTAACATACATTATTAACCTGAAATTTGCAAAATATAATGATTTAAATGTTTACTGATAACCTTTCATAATTTTAATTTCATTTCCAAATTACCTATAAAATTATTTTCTAATGAAGTTTATATCTTTCTCCTCACTCTGACAATTGGGAATACAACAATATTTAACCATAGCAATAAAAATTTTGAACAACAACAATTAAAACTATCACTTAAGATACAGTCAACAAATGCCGTTAACACGTCCAGTGTCCGCCATTTGCATTTTGTAAAAAAATCAGTGACGTTTAGTGGCAACCAATCACAATACAGGGGATAAAGGTCAATTATCATAAAAAATAATTTTATTGCCTGTAATTATTTGTTTATGTGTTGTTACCATTATGGCAAAAAAAACCTATTTGTCAACCAATATATTTCATTATATAAATTGCTTTATTTCATACAAATGTCATGACTGATAAGGGTTAAAATGTGAATTTAATGATAGTGAAAAAGTGTCATAACTTTCGAAAAAGACAGGCCCTGGTAGTGAAAAGTCACCTGATCTTAGTCAAAGCAACGATGTAACCTTCATTGTTTCTAACAAACGAAAAAATGCCGGACCTGTCCAACGCCTCCTAAAGATAAGGCCTGAGCGCGAAAACCTAATTCATTGTTACATCATCATCCGAAGATACGTTTAATCGCATTACTACCAATAATAAGCCCTGAAATGCGATTAAACGTATCTTCGGATGATGATGTAACAATGTCTGACGTTTTCGCGCTCAGGCCTTATCTTTAGCAGGCGTTGGTTGGCCTGTCTCTTTCGTCGTCTGCAGCATGTATCAACACCTCCTTGAAAAAAAGCCTCACAACTGAAAAATCATGCATTGTTACATCATCATAAGTCGACCAAATTTAGGGCTTATGATTGGTAGAATTAAGATCAACAATGGTCGACTTATGATGATGCAACAATATATGATGTTTCAGTTGTGAGGCTTTCTTTCTAGGAGGTGTTGTACCGTGACAATACCACCTAGACAGAAGGCCTGCGCACAGAAATTGTATACATTGTTACATCATCATCAAACGGCCAAATTTAAATCATATTATTGGTGGAAGTACGATTAACAATAGCCGCTTTAGTGTGATGTAACAATGCATGACGTTTCTGTGCGTCGGCCTTCTGTCTAGGTGGTGTTGACCATGACCACCGAGAGAGAAGGCCTCCGCAATGAAACTGAATACATTGTTACATCATCATAGATAGTGCAAATTCAGGGCTTATTATTGGTACAAATACGAATAACAATGCACTATCTATGTGATGCAACAATGCATTCAGTTTCATTGCGGAGGCCTTCTTTCTCGGTGTTCACGGTTGTACATGCAACATCTAGAAAGGAAGCCTCACAACTGAAACGTCATATATTGTTACATCTTTATAATTCGACCATTGTTGATCATATTTCTACCAATCATAAGCCCTAAATTTGGTCGACTTATGATGATATAACGATGTACTATTTTTCAGTTGTGAGGCTTTCTTTCAAGGAGGTGTTGCATGTATTAATTTCATCAACCATTGTTGACGCAACATATAAACAAGACCAGTCATTGTTGACGCAAACACGACGGGATGATTGTTCACACATGCAAACAAACAAACAAACCAAGTCTATTACATATATACAGGGTGCTTGTGCAAAGGATATCGTGAGATACTTAGCGATGTTCTGCACTTTAAAATAAACACAAGTTTCCTCATACATTTTGTCGAAATTGCATTCCGTAAAGGAGTAAACAGCTTGTGAAGTTTTGTTAAACTCCGCCCATAACGTAAACAAAAGCGCATGAAAAAAAAACACTACCACGTGTTACATTAATAGGTTTCTGCGAACTACCTGTGCACTAATGTGTTGGGCCTAAACTCAACCACTCTCACAGCCCACTGAAAGATTCGTAATTACTAGACCTCAGAAATAAATTGTCCACAATTAAGGAAAGACATGTGAAGTGGATAAATGATCGAGATAGAGTATTAAAGGAAATAAAAGCGCATGTACAAAAGTAATACAAAAGATCATATCACGCATACCAACTTAACTTATGACATTTTTTCCGAATAAAAATTACAGGTAAATTAGAATGTTCCCTCATTCATGGGACTCTTCAAATCAATAAACCGCTACATTAATTTCGCTTTCCTGTGAGAGTGGTTTAGTTTACGGCCAACACATTAGTGCACAGGTAGTTCGCAGAAACCTATTAATGGAACACGTGGTGGAGTTTACTTTTTTTCATGCGCTTTTGTTTACGTTATGGGCGGTGTTAACTAAACTTCACGAGCTGTTTTTAAGGCGCAGAACATCGCTAGGTATCTCACGACTTCCTTTTCAAAAGCACCCTGTATAGATATAAAGAATATTAATTTCTACGTTTTTAAGAGACTTATCTTCAGTTTTAGATTTTTTTCCATCATTGTGGTAGTATTTACACAGCTGTGTGTTAAATTTCAACTTTATAACTTACTTCCAGGGAGTCGCCTCTAGGTGGCCGGGGAGGCAGGTTGCTTTTCACGTCGCTCTTCATTTATGGCGAGTAGAAATTATTAGAGTGATTTTGAATGCTGTCAATGTATGATGAGTATAATGGAATTTTTGGAATAATCTTGTACTTCAAAGATAATACTGGTGGATCAGAAAATTTCAACTAAGATGAGAAATTTTATGCTTAAGGCCTAAGTACATGATTGCGTATTACGAGTGATAGGATATTGACTATAAGTGCGTGTGCGAATAGATGTACGCATAGGACAGCTGTTTATTCCTTTAGAATCCGAGGATATCTCTTCTGTGTATATCTGAACTGAAGTAAGGAAGAAATTATTATTATTTTATTTAGTAAAAAAGAAGAAACCATGATGGGAGAAACAGAGAGGAAAGGAAGTCACGGCACGTTGGACGAGTATATTAAACAAAAGAGAAGTGGGGAGGAAGCTTTTAAAAGCTCAAACTTGACTATGAGAACGCCAGAAAAGGGACCGAGAGAGAAAAGAAATAGAACAGAAGAAGGGGAGGACGGAGAAGAGAATAATATAGAAAAAAAAATAGAAGAAATCTTGGAAAATAGAAGTCGAAAAGATAATATAGTGATAAAAGGTTTAGAAGAGGAAGAAAGAGAAACTGGGGAAAAGTTAGAAGAGAAACTGGTAAATGAAATAATGGAGAAGTACTTAGGATGGAAGTTAATGTCAATAGAACAAATATACAGAATAGGAAAAGAAAAGAGATATGGAACAAGACCAATATTGATAAAATTACGAAATAGAAAAGAAAAGGAAACTCTTTTTATAGAGAAGAAGAATTTAAAGGGAACTAAGATTTATACTGATGAATAAGAGAAACTAGGATTAGGAAAGAAAAAATGTTAAAAAATAATTAGAGAAAAGAGAAAGGAAGGTAAAAAAGCATATATGAAGTATAACAGGATGGTTATAGAGGGAATGACGAAGAAAAAGGAATAAGAGAAATTGGAACAAAAAAAGGGAAAGCGATGAATGGAATAGAAATGGACGAATGATAGTAGAAGAACTTATGGTGGAGGTTGATAGAATGGATTGAGAAGAGAATGAGAAATGGAAGGAAGATGAAAACAGAAAAAGGGGACAAGTGTGGAAAATAATTTCCTGGAATATTGCAAGTTTAATAAATAAGGATAAAGAATGGTGGAAATATATATATATATAGTTTTGAAGTGAGAATATTACAGGAAATTTGGATGACTGAAAAAAATGTGGAAAGTAAGGAAAGATAAGTTGAGTGGTGATTATGAATGGTGTGTTAATTAGGCAGTAAAGGAAAAAAAAAAGTAAGAGCAAAAGGTGGTCTGATAATGGGAATAAGAAAGGAATGTGTACGAGAATTAAGATATGAAAAGAAAGATGGAGGTATAATCGTGAAATTAAAGAGAGATGAAAAATGATTCAATATATATGGTATTTATAATGATAAATAAATAACTGAGCTGAAGAAAGCATGGACAGGAGAAAAATATGAAAAAGGTAATTGGTTGTTATTTGGAGATTGGAATGCAAGGATGGGAGAATTACAACAAAATGAAGATGAGGATTTTTGGAAGTGTATGCCAGAGAATGTATTTAAAAGAAGAAAATCAAAGGATAAGACTGTAAATAAACAAGGAGAAGAGATGAAAAGATGTTGTGGAGAGGAAGGATGGATAATTGCAAATGGACGGTATGAAGGAGATAAGGAAGGGGAATATAACTTTATTGGAGGTAAAGGAAAATCGACAATTGATTATGCTTTAATAGATGTAAATGCAATAGAGGAGGTTGAAGATTTTAAAGTGGATATTCGAGACGAATCGGATCATATGCCTATAATAATGTATATATGAGGAAGGAGAAAAAAGACGAGTTATAGAGGACAAGAAGAAGGAATAAGAGAGATTTATTATAAATGGGATGAAGAATATAAAGAGGAATATAGGAGAAATATAAGAGATGTTGAATAAAAAGAAAATTGTGGAAGATAGAGGAAAAGTTACAGAACAGATAAAAGAAATTGAAGAAATATTAAAATTGGCAGGAGTCAAGATGAGAAGAGAAAAAAAGGATACAAATACAGAGAGGAGGGAATGGTTTGATAATGAATGTGTGAAAAAGAAAAGAGAAATGAGAAGGTCTTTTAGAAAGGCAAGAAAAAATGATAATGGATGGACGGATTTTATACAAAAGAGAAAAGACTTCAAGGAGTTGTTAAAAGAAAAAGGAAAGAATATGAGAGGAAATGGAATAATGAGCTGGTAAAAGTAAAGGATACGAAGTCGTTTTGGAAGTTAATTAATAGATTCAGAAGAAAAAGACAAGGTATAAGTGAAAAAATAAGTAAGGAGGAATGGAAAAGTCATTTTATGAAGATAATGGATGGAAAAGAGGAGCTGATAATGGATAGAAGTACAGAGGTAGGAGAAATAGATGTAATATATGGTATAATGAAGAGATAACGATGATGGAAATATGGAGAGCGATAAAGAAATTGAAAGATCGGAAAGCGGTTGGGTTAGATGGTGTTCCAGGAGAGTTTGTGAAGTATGCTGATCCAATAATAATTGCAAGACTAACTGAGATTTATAATCGAATTTTTGAGAAAATGGAATTTCCCGATCAATGGAAAGAGGTGGTGATGTGTCCAGTTAAAAAGAAGGGAAGTGCAAATGAGGTGACTAATTATAGAAGAGTAAGTATAACTTCCGGCCTTTATAAGGTGTTTACAAGTATTCTAGAAGAAAGAATGAGAAGATGGATAGAAGATACACAGGCTGGTTTTAGAAGTGGAAAGAGTGTTATAGACAATATTTTTATTCTGAATTGTATAATAGAATTAAGACTGATACAGAAAAGAAAAAAGGGAATAGTATTTTTATGGACTTGAAAGCTGCCTTTGATTCGGTAAATAGGGAAAAATTGTGGGTGGAATTAAGAAGGATGGGTATAGAGGGTAAGTTTTTAGGAAATATTAAAAATATGTATAAAGAGACAAAATGTAAAGTTAAAAGTAGAAATGGTGTTACGGAATCTTTTTGGATAACTAAAGGAGTAAAACAAGGATGTGTTTTAGGTCCTCTGCTGTTTATAATATTTATGAATGATTTGGGAAATTATCTGAAAAAATATAATGAAGGTGAAATTGTAGTAGGAAGGGAGAAAATTTTTCAATTCATGTATGCAGATGATGTGGTTTTATTGGCAGAGGATGAAGAAGAAATGGGAAGGATGTTAAAATGTGTAGAGGATTTTTTGAGAAAAAATGATTTGGTGCTAAATGTTAATAAATCAAAAATGATGGTTTTAAAAAAGGGCGGGAAAGGTAGTATAAAAGAAAAATGGAAATTGGGAAATGGAAAGATTTGAATAGTGAAAGAATATAAATATCTGGGTATGTGGTTTACTCCGAAGAATAGTTATGGGAAACAGAAAAAAGAGATAAGTGAAAAGGCAAAACTGGCAATGAAGCAGGTGTGATCACTGGTGAAAAGAACAAAGATGAATGAGGTTAAAATAATGATAAAAATGTTCGATTTATTAGTAAAAAGTATAGTTGAATATACAGTAGAAAATAT
>JAHWFO010052261.1:0-33535 GCA_023313115.1 Rhysida immarginata | reverse complement strand
GGTATAACTAGAAAAATTTCAAAATGCAATTTGATTTACGTACACAATTTCGTTTCACAGCAATGTCTTAAACTGTCAATTACTGGTACATCTACTCTATATACTCTATTAACCTGGATTAATGTTATGATGCAAAAAAAATAAAGTCGATTTTTTCCGTGGAGTTTACCTTTAAGTCAAAGTTGACCACGTGAATAGCACATCTCAAGCGTATACCTGCTACCCATTTTCATTGAGAAGGGACAGGTCCAGTCTAATCTGCCTTTACTCTCAGGAAAAATACCTGATTTTGCTACCGATCAACATCCGGTATGCTCAGTTCATACGGAGCAGGTAAAAACCTTTTTGCACCCGACATTACATATAATTGATTAATTTCATAAATTCTGAAAACTTCAACAATCATGTCTAAATTATTCCTAAATTATCATCAGGTTATATGTCAAAAATGTTATTAGGCTATACATAAAATTGTTTTAATATAAAAATTATTTGGTGTATTAAGAAATTTTTATTAAACATTTCATTTTATGTTTTTTTCTTGTTTTAGTTTTGTTTATTAATTATTTTGTTTATTAGGAGCTTTAGTATAAAAGCTACTTATCCTTGGTCTATACGTTTATCCGGCCGTCCGTCCGCCGTTTGCACGATAACTTGAAAACGGATTTACTTTTTCAAATTCTGTTTTCAAATATGACCATCAAATTCTTAGCTCGGCCGTATCAACTTTTCAGAATTTTTCGTGGACCCCTTCAAGTCGAATTCACGTGCTAAAACAGTGAGTGCAAAGAATTCAAAGATACTGGCGTGTCATATAACAATCGATTTGTCAAGAAGGATTATATATTGTTACTTTCTGTTCATCTTTTAGCTTATAAGCTTATTATTAAGTAGAGGAAAAATAGAGCTACTTATTGATTTCATTTTACACACGATTTGAATCACCCTTCATCATTTCTACATTTTTTGAGGTAGAAGGTTGAAATTCGGAATGTAGCTTTCTATGGACATGTACACCTTCACTATTTAATTTGATTTTGATCAGCCCACTAAGTTTTTGGAGTTTTCGGGGTGAAAATTAGAGGGGACCAAAAGGTTCATGTGTATTTATGCATATAAAGGAGTGAAATTCGGTATGCAGATTCCTATAAGCAAGATCTCCATTATATGAAGATATTTTTTTCCCGAAGTATACCAACTCGGGAACCAAATGCATTGAAAAATAGTGTACCAACTCAGTTTATAATAAAAGAGCTGTAAAAACATTTCCGATTTTCATTTGACTGATCTTGTAAGTAGGATAAGAATGGAGCTACCTATAGGTTTTATAATGTCAGCCCGTACCCCTCATAATTTCTACATTTTTTTGAGGTAGAAGGTTGAAATTCGGAATGTAGCTTACTATGGGCATTTCCATATGCACTATTTAGTTTGGTTTTGATTGGTATACGGGAGTCGGAATTACGGCAGTGGGATTCAGAGAGGGCAACATATCTGTGTGCTATTTAGGTACGTAAAGGCGTAAAATCCAGCATCCAGATTCCTCTAGGCAAGATCTACATTATTATGAAGTTTAGGCCCAATTGTTCCAGTGGGATCGGATTCGCGGGGGTGGCTGTCACTTTGTTCTAAGGCATGTGATATATCATACGTTCGGAAATGATGAGAAAGGAAAAGAAGATACGAGGTTTTTTCATTTTTACATGTTATGTTCGAGAAAATCAATTTATTGATTAAAAAAAACTTGGGGAGAGGTAAAAAGTGCAGATAAAGGGGTAAAAATAGATGACTTGCCTTATCCTACTCGGGAGGCGGGGGGGGGGGGGATTAATTTTTTTTTAATAAACGTATAAATGTATTTCTGCTTCACTGCTAAAGCTCCTCCTTGGAATGTTTACAAGATTTTATTTGTTACTATTAAGTCATTGTTATTTTGAATATATTTTGCCAATAATCTAGGGATCGCAAATGAATCCTTGATAAATAAAAAAAATTGTGAAACATCATATACATAACGCCTGTTTGAGACTTTCTTTTAATATTGTCTCTCTCGTATTTCCAGAAAACGGAGAAATTAGAAAATTGACAATGATGGTCATATCTTTTTTAATAACCAAATGTTACATGGTTGTAAAATTATAAAAGGCGTTCACAAACTCTTGACCTTGAGCAGCAACGCATACCTCCAGTGTCTTGTCACTGAATTTCTGAAACTGCCAAAAATCCATGCAGTATCTCTTTGACTGGCACTTCCAGTCACAATTCTCGCTATAAATGACCATGTAAGAGACACGGTTTACTGAGAGTACATTTTGAGAAACAATATTTTGAGAGCTAGCTCAACGAGCTTAATCTAGCCAAAACAATAATGCGAACAAACCTGGCCTATCATAAGCTAGCCCTCGTTTCACATAAGCTAGCTTAGCTAGGTCAGTTTCTTAAACTAGAATAGCGCTTGGAGCTAGCTCGACGTTGCATCTTGGATACCTATAATTCCAGTCGTTGTAAGTTTAAGTTAACATAGCGGCATCATTCGCTTCAACATCTTTTATGGATAATTCAATAAAAAGAGACGAAGACTGAAGCACGGACGAAGTTCGAACCCTGACTACAATTTGGGAGGAAATCATTGACAACATTACGTACGGATGCAAATGAAAAATACTGCATTTAGATTGAATGCACAGTCGACCGACGCACTTCAAAGAATGGGGGAGAAGGCTTTTCTTAAAGATTTTGCTATCGAAAAATGGAAGGAAAAATTCTGCGACCTGGGATCGAACCAGGAACCTCGGCTGTCATGGCCGACGCCTCTACCGACTATGGCAGAGGCTTTTCTTGTTTAGCTCTGCCATAGTCTACAACATTAGAAGTTTTTCTTCTAATGTTGTAGGCTATGGCTTGAGATAGATGAAGCAATTTTTATTAATAAACAGTGAAAAATTTAAATGAATAAATGATGAAACAAATTTAATCAACAATTAATTTAAAACAACAATTAATTAATTATTTATTAATGCAATGACGAAAGGGTCCTAATAATTGTTTAATTGTCGCGATCTTCCGCCATCGGGCGCATGTCCTCCCTGGTAATACCTAAGTGACTCGAACCAACACCACCTGAAGAGAAAACGTCATACATTATTAAAACGTCATAGGTAGTCATCTTTAATCGCACTTCTACCAATAATAAGCCCTAAATTATGACCAGGTATGATGATGTAACAATGTGTGAAATTTTCGCGCTCAGGCTTTGAGTAGAGGTGGTGTTGCTCGAACCCAGATTCTCCATGTAGTCTAGCCACCTGGTTCTAGGCCGACCGTTTGGTCTCTTACCCATCGACTTGGAAAATAACAACTGCCTAGAAGACCAATTTACGGCATCGTATGACACAACCATACCAGCGCAACTGAGATCTCTCAATGTGGAGAAGTAGCGGCTCAACTTGTGCTGCTGTGCACTCTATCTAGTAGGGTAATACCTGCCATAACTGTCAGAAATCTCATTTCGTCCACTTGTTCCCGCGATCGCACTCTTTCGGTCATTATCCAAGACTCATGACCATAGGTGAGAATAGGGGCAAAGATAGATTTGAAGACGGAGAGCTTGGGACTTTCCGGATCGCCACAGTTCACGTCTGACACAGCTTGCTGCACCGATCCGAGCACCGACACAGCTTGCTGAACCGAAGTATACATTTATTTATTTTTTTATATTATTAAATAATTATTCACAAGGAGTCTATTGTCATTGCATTACCAAATAAGCATTATATTACTCCTAATAATCAAAAATTAATTATTTAATTAAAATTTCAATTAAAAATCTATACATATAAAAGGCAATGTAAGTATGTTTGTCCGGTTTTAAAAGGCAACTTAAAAGTAAGCTATAAAGTTACAATTTAACACACAGCCGTGTAATACTACCACAATGATTGAAAAACTCTAAAACTGGAGATAAGTCTCTTAGAAACGTAGAAATTAATAATCTTAGCTTACAAGCAGTCACACTGCACAAGGAAAACTGAATGTTGATATTTCCACCATGCAAATCAAAAAATTTACATAAATTACCAAACTCACATTCACTTTCATGCGGAAAAGCAAATAAAAGCTTCTTTCAGCACACAGAAGACAGAACAATTCCAGGATGGCACGCTACACTGTTCCGGAAATGGTCAACATGATCTTCTGCTACAAACAGTTCACCACATGATTGTGGGTGATTGGTTGGTCCGATTTGGATGATTTTTTTTTGTTTTGTTTGTTTTTTTATGCTGAACAAGTTTGCAATTGGGTTTTTTCCTCTATCCCTTACGGTTTTTGAGATAAATTTTTAATGTGTCCTAATTTGCATATTTGGGATGATGAAAAGTGCACCATGGGATAGGCCACCCACAACTTCCTATTCATAGGATTCATCAAAATTGACACATCTGCTTTGGTTCAAAAAATAAAAGGGGGGGGGACAGATTTATGGACCACCCTATATATAGACTTGGGTTTATATATATATATGAAATAGACTTGGGTTTATATTTGTTTCCTTGCATGTGTGAACAATCCGCCCGTACGTAGCCTACGAAAAAGACAGGCCCCGGCGCGGAAAAGTCACCTGACCATGGTAGGCTGATCAACAATTCAACTTTCATTGTTTTCAACAAACGAAAAAATACTGATTCTTAAAATCCAAGATGGAAACAATGAGGGTTGCATTGTTATTCAGCTTACGATGATCAGGTAACTTACACTGTTTTCATCTTGGATTTTAATAATCAGCAATTTTTCGTTTTTTGGAAACAATGAAGGTTACATTGTTACTCGGACTAAGATGGTCAGGTGACTTTTCCGCGCCAGGGCCTGTCCTTCACGTGGGCTACGATCTTCGGCGGGGCCAACGATATAACTGGCCCCAGCCAACGCCTCCTATAAAGAAAGCCTCCGCACTGAAACGTCATACATTGTTACATCATCATACTTCGTCCTTTGTTAACCGCATTTCTACCAATAATAAGCTCTAAATTTGGTCGACTTATGATGATGTAACAATGTAGACGTTTCAGTGCCGAGGCTTTCTTTATAGGAGGCGTTGCCCCAGCGCGGAAAAGTCACCTGACCATCTTAGTCCGGCCAACAATCCAACCTTCATTATTTCCAACAAATGAAAAAAATACTGATTGTTAAAATCCAAGACGGAAACAAAGAAGATTACATTGTTACTCGGACTAAGATGGTCAGGTGACTTTCCCGCGCTGGGGCAACGCCTCCTATAAAGAAAGCCTGCGCACTGAAACGTCATGCATTGTTACATCATCGTACTTCGTCCTTTGTTAGTCGGATTTCTACCAATAATAAGTCCTAAATTTGGTCGACTTATGATGTAACAATGTATGACATTTCAGTGCTGAGGCTTTCTTTATAGGAGGCATTGGCTGGGGCAACACCTAGAAAGTCACTGCACTGAAACGTCATACATTGTTACCTGATCATAAGAAGTCATAATTTAGGGCTTATTATTGGTAGGGCAAGACCACCTAAAGAGAAAGCCTGAGCGCGGAAACGTCATACATTGTTAAAACGTCATAGGTAGTCATCTTTAATCGCATTTCTACCAATAATAAGCCCTAAATTATGACTAGGTAGGATGATGTAACAATGTATGAAATTTTCGCGCTCAGGCTTTGAGTAGAGGTGGTGTTGGCTCAGGCCTTATCTCTAGGAGGCATTGGCCGTGGCCTGTCTTTTACGTCGGCTACCCAGACCGTAGCAATGACGTATATTAAAGATAGACTCCGAAGCAATTGTTGTTACCTGAAGCAAATTGGGAAGCTCCATGCCCAGAACTGTCATGGTCGATTACGGAGTGATAAGTTTATCTTTTCGTTTACTTTGTATTTGGAATATTTTATTATATTTTATAAACAATTTTTCGATCATGGTTTCAATTTTAATTTCGTTTCGATCGTCTTTCAGTTATGTATTTTCATTTTAGTTAGGTATTTTTGAGTTATGCTTGTGGAAAATGATTCCTGATCCTTTTTCGTGTCTGTCTGTACAGTTGTACGCATAACAACTTTGAGGAATGGTTTTGAATTAATTATTTCTCGAGCCCAAAATCTTCAAAAACAAAGCAGCCAGACAGCTAATTACTCCACGGCTCACTCCTGCCCAGAACTGCCATGGCTCAATTTGCTTCACTTTTTGCCGCTGTCAACAATAGGATTCGGAGTCTATCTTTAATATACGTCATTGGCCTGAGTGAACAATGGTTGATGAAATTGATACATGCCGCAGCCGACGAAAAAGACACGCCCTGGCACAGAAAAGTCACCTGACCATCTTAGTCCAAGCAACAATGTAATATTCATTGTTTCCATCTTGGATTTTAGCAATCAGTATTTTTTCGTTTGTTAGAAACAATGAAGGTTACATTGTTGCTTCGACTTAAGGCTGTTTCACATTACCACTTTTGCGAACGAAAATCGGACGACAAAATATAGGCCGAATTTCGGACGGCAGAAATCTCGTTGGCACACGACAATCGTCTACGAATCAGGCGTCCGAAATTCGCAGGTTGCTTTCACATTGACATCGCTGTCGGCATGCGCAAATAAATGCGCAAAGAAAACAAACATGTCTGCCATGTCTGTCGGGTATCGTGATTATCGATCATGATCATCATTAATTTTAAGAAAGAAACGTTTATTGTTTGCAAGGCGGTGCATTCTGCTACGCAGGCAAAGAATATTAACATTTTTAAAAGCATACTGATGTTCAGGGAAATAATATGGAGCTATTTTAGTTAACTTCATTAATTTAATTAATCTCAACAATTAGACATTTTATAAACCTAATTCATTTTCAGTATCTCTTTTATAACTGCAAACATTCCATCCGAGAAAAACACTGAACAATGATAGACAGACACAATATTCTTCTTCCTCGAGCATACGTAAACAATAGCTTTAAACGTCATTTTTGATTGGCTCTCGCATATGGTGGAATTGGTCCGATGCGAAAAATATCTAATCGAACTGGACGCATGATTTTCGCATCGTATGCACCAGTCAATCGACAGTCGGTCGTTTCGCATGTAATGTGAAAGCTACATCGGGCTGCGAAAATGCCGTCCGATATTTTTTCGTCCGATTTTCGTTCGCAAAGTTGGTAATGTGAAACGGCCTTAAGAAGATGAGGTGACTTTTCCGTGCCAGGGACTGTTTTTTTCGTCAGGTACAATGCTTGCCTTAATGATTCACGTTTTAAGGGGGCTAGTTATAAAAAGTAATAAATAAATAAAAAAATCATTATTATTTCTTTTTTTATTAAAATCTTTGGAGAGATGTAAAAAATTATTCTAAAACAAATAAGAGAATACAACATTTAGGCGTGCAGCTGCTCAAGCTTTTGCTGAAAAGATGTAGGTACTTTTCCACATGAGCTAATAACTGGAGAAAATTTATTTTTCATATGGTTTTTGCAATTTAGTAAATTCCTTTAGAGAAGTTATAGATAATGTTTATCTAAATATATTAGAAACTTCTAAAGATCTCAACTGATTGTGTGAGACGCCAGTCCTTGCTGCTAAAACTGATACTATCAATATAAACGACCACATGCAGGACATGATACCACGCTCTATGACTGAATACCGCTCTATTGAAACGGTTACATGTTGATGAGAGATGCTGATGAGGCTGTAAACAGAGTTCTTTAACTCTCTCAATCCATCTATTAAGTATTTTTTAATATAGACGGAAATAAATCAATACTCATAGCCTTTCTTTGATATTTTAAAATGTTAAGGATGCAATGTCGAATTTTCCTGGGTGAACCTAATTGGACAATGCACATCAACCATCTACCATTCATTTACAAGTCTTCAATTCTCTTCATCATTATTCATTGGTGAACTTGTTATTATTTATTCTTATTATTTATTATTTTATGTTCTCTATTTATAAATGAGTATAAAATCATTCATTAATAAACAACATAATATACCACTTCGTTAATTATGGTATAATGCACAAAACAATGAAAATAAGCTTTTAAATTGGACACATCCATGCTAAATTGGCAACACTGCTTGTGAACGATTCAAGATATTTTTTTCCTTTTCGCAACCTCCGGAGTCATCAGAAAAGCATGAGCAGTGCCGACGGCACTTTTGGTTATGGGGCCCTTTAACATTAAGTAATTTTTTATTAACATCAATAAACAATAATATTTTTTTATTTTTTATTATTTTTATAAAAACAAAAGTTCTGGTCATAATTGTAATCTTAATTTACTATCACAGAGGCTAGGGTGGCATCTGGATCACGGGCCCTGCGGCCATGCGTAAAGATGGAACTGAGATTGAGCATATAAAAATTAATAATTATGCTGAAGAAATTGTCTCGAATCAAATTTTCGATCAATTTAAGCTAAATTTTCGTTTGTATCTGCCAAGCCTACAACAATGGAAGGCTAACCAATTATGGTAGGCTATGATCGTGCACTTTCGAAAGATAGAGGCGGCCATGGTGATGATTAAACAATGAATGTGCCAGCTTGAAGAAATAAAGTCTTCTCTTATCTTGTTTGTGTGGTTGCCACGGCCGAAGCCGACGCGATCTATACAAAGCCATGGCACTACGTCACTTGGCATTGTTGAAATCCCATCGGTTTTCGTGACGTATTTTAAATATGAATTTTTTATTTTAGATAAGTAAATACAGTAGAATAAAAATCATTAATGTCAAACATGGGTCATTTACTTTTTTAATAAATCATTTTACTTTAAATTTTAAATATCCTTATTTTGTTCTTAAATTTATTTTTGCAAGACTTTACAAAATCCATCTGTTTGCATGATGTCACAAAATCAGTGCCACGGCTTGATTATATCACGTCGGCTTCGCCATGGCTCCTAACAAGCACGCTCGCAAACGTTATTTCATTGTAACAAAATTTATCATCGTTGAAGTCGCAACTTTGTTGGCACTTTTCATTGTTGCGTCGTCTTTCTAATTAAATTTTTTGACTCCGATGAAGCAGGATTTAAAGGAGTTAACCCGAGTCGCACTCCAAGCGAATAAAGAAACAAACTCCGAATGACTCCGAGCGTACCCTGATGTTGGAGGTCAAGCGAGCGTGCGAATCAAGAAACGGATACCAAATGACTCACAGCAAATAAAGAAACGGAATCCGAATGACTCAGAGTCACGGTACAGTGGCTATAAGTAATAGTGTGTCTGAGAATAAGTAATAAGAATACTAAATCATGACCTCCTTTATTATTACAGACCTGTTTTACTGAATAATTCCATTGTTGCTTTTTGCGTTTCTCAATTTTGGCATGGCGCTGTTTAACCTCCCTATCTGATTGTTTCCAACAATGAAGGTTACATTGTTGCTTGGACTAAGATGGTCAGGTGACTTTTCAGTGACGTTAAAAACAAACTGAATAAGCATTCATTTCATCAACCAAATTTAAGTTTCTTTTTATTCGATATTTAACTCCTTTTTAAAATAAAAGATTCTATGCAAAAAAAAATTAGTACGTTATGTATCTTTTTTATTTTGTTTGCACTACATTTTATTTATCTCAGATGGTAACCAAAGGGAGGTTAAACAGCGCCATGGCAAAACTGAGAAATGCCAAAAACAACAATGGAAATTCTTCAGTAAAACAGATCTGTAATAATAAAGGAGGTGATGACTAAATGCAGCATGAGAAATGTAATGATGACTGATGACACCGCCAGATGGCATGACTATCTAATGCGCCGACAATTACTCTATAATGCATGGCATCCAATGTAAGTTTAAGAGCATTAAAATACTTGTTTA
Organism: Rhysida immarginata; assembly: GCA_023313115.1. NCBI lineage: Eukaryota > Metazoa > Arthropoda > Chilopoda > Scolopendromorpha > Scolopendridae > Rhysida > Rhysida immarginata. Next base: position 23,695 of record JAHWFO010052261.1, on the reverse strand, counting down.
ATAAAATAAAATACGATTGTAAACTTGAAATAATATGCAGATAAACCAATTAAATGAATTTCAAAGCAGTATTCGCTTTTTTTTTTTTATTATTTAACCGAATAGCCATTTTCCCTCATTTCTCGGTTGGTTTTCATTTGTTTTACGGTTTCGTTATACGTCTCTAAATTAAAATTTAAAATATAATAATATAACCTAGGACGATTATTACTAATAATTCGAGTGGAATTAAAATGCCGAAGTATTTGATTTGATTTTGAAAGTTTTATTATTATACAATTTTTTTTACAACAACAATATAAAAGAAAAATCAAATAAGAAATTAAGTAATATTTTATCCAAAGAATAAAAAGGCGCCCAAAAGGCCAGTGGACCTGTCCAGGGGCATCCATAAAACAATTATAAAATAATGATTATCGATGGATCGCACACCACTAAAATAATCTAAAATTATATAAATTTGTATAAATTTGTATGGCATTAAACGGCAACGACAATATCAACAACAATAATAATAGTAATGATAATTTTTTATAAATAAAAACATTACAATATAACCAATAATAATAATAGTAGTAATTATGATAATAATAAAAACAGTAAAATAAACAGAGGACTGTGTAAATCGGTTTTAATTAAGAGTAAACAGAAGTTAAATCAGAAGTTATCAGGCCCGAGCGAATGTTTCTAAGGAGCAGTGGCGGCTCGTAGCTAAAATTTCTGGGGGTGCTGCGTCAGAAAATTGTAATTTTTTCATGAACAAGGGAATAGCTAATGACATTAAGCTTAAGGATGATATAACATGCATGTATAAGAATAGTATTAAAGAAAAAAAAGAACATTATATTGAATTTTATCGATATAGAAAGTGAAACTGGGGGTGCTGCAGTGCCGCAGTGCCTATGGACGAGCCGCCACTGCTAAGGAGACGACGTTTAAAAAATTGAAGAGAAGGTGCCTCCCGAAATTCCACAGTTAATTTTGACCAACAAATAGCGCCGGAAATCGAAATTGATCTTCTTAAGTAATTCACTGTATAAAATGGGATTACTATTTTTTTTTCTGTTGTGAGATAGTGATGATATGGACTGATTAACATAGGGGGGTTTCTAATATTATATACGTTATGCGTGAGTTTATATATAAATTGAGCTAATTGAATAAAATAAAGATCATCAAATTTTAATAAGTTGAAGTTTTTAAATTCTGAACTTACGGAAGAGAAAGCGGGCCTATTTAACAATATTCGTAAAAAACGTTTTTGAAGTTTAATTATAAGATTTTTATTTTTCTGTGTGGTCGATCCCCATAAACATATTCCAAAGCATAAATTTGTATAAATTAGGGTAAAATATAAATTTAGTAAGATATTACGTGGAAGATGATTGACTCTATAAATAATGCCTAAAGAACGGGATAGTATAGTAGCTAAATGTTTTATATGAAGGCTCCATGACAAATGGGGGGTAAAATAAATTCCTAAATATTTATAGGAAGAGACTCTAGATAAGATTTTATTATTAACGCAAAGCTTAATTTTGTTATAGTCAATCAGTTTATTACGCTGATGAAAGATCATGCAGTATGATTTGTTTAGATTTAATGGAAGTTGATTTAATAATGACCAATTACAGATTTTAATTAGTAAAGAGTTCACTATATTTTCAAGTTGTTCTTCGGATTCGGCTGAGGCTATATATGTTGTGTCATCAGCAAATAATACGCATTGAGCATTGTCAGTAATATAAGAGAGGTCATTAATAAAGAGAGAGAACAGTAGTGGCGACAGAATAGAACCTTGGGGTACACCCTGATTACTAATTAAATTTGGAAAAAATTTTGAATTGATATTAAGTGAATATTGTCTATCTAAAAGAAAGGAAACTATCCAATTCAATGGTAGCCCTCTAATGCCATATAATGAATTTAATTTATTTATTAATAAAGCATGGGAAACCATATCGAATGCTTTTTTAAAATCAAGAAACAAAGTTAATACAATTTTTTTTTGAGCCACCTGAATATTAATATATTCGGATACTTCATACAGAGCTGTTGAGATGTTTTTATTTTGGCGAAAACCGTGCTGTGCATGAGAAATGAAATCATGAGAATGAATGAAATTACTTAAGCGAATAAAGAATAGCTTTTCAAATATTTTGGAAAAGAAAGGCAGAATAGAAATAGGTCTGTAGTTGTTAAAATCATTGCTATCTCCTTTTTTGAAAATCGGAATGACTTTTGCGCATTTGAGTAATTTTGGGAATTCTCCTTTACAGAGAGACATATTAAAGAGAGCACATAGAGGATATGATATATAGGGAGCGATACTAATTATCACATCTTGTCGAAGACCATAAATATCTGTTGTTTTAGAAAGTGGAAGATACATTCACACTGTGAAACAGAATTGCATTCAAATATGCTAAATGATATTGCAAAATGTTTGTCTAAGAAACGTATAAATCCTGTTGGGTGTGTAAGAAAATGGGGATACAATATCCCGATATCCTGACGCACTGCGCCAGTTAAGTAAGGTTCCTGGGGGATAATTATGGAAATAAGTGGTCGAATGAATAATTAATCATTTATAAAGGACTGCGCCAGTGAATTATACTATTCACAAAGTTTTATGATAATTTAGGACTTATCCCATTAGCTTACATACTAAAATCTCCGCACACAGGCCGGCCAACGAGGGAAGAAATAGGCACGTGAAACGGTCTTGAACAATTAAATAAGTTGTTTATTGATCATATAACAAAAGATATATAAAACAATAACGTTAGGTAATTTGGAACAAAAGATGTGGATAAATGAATAATGAAATTCAATTAATATGATGTTCAATTTAGGTATGCAAATTGGGAATAATTCAAATTGTAATAATGACAGACATTGTATCAAATTGTATCAATCTGGATCATCGTAAAGTATAAATAAGAAAACAATTTTCATGTAAAGACTTGGCAATCAATTTATATAATGTACAGTAAGGTAATCTATCAATTTAAAGAATTGAATAGATAAGTATTTACGAGGTAATGATTGGTAATTTCTTGAATAATGGTGATTATAAATCAGAATGAGTTTTGTGTAAATCTTTACTTAATGAGGATAATCAAATGTAGAAATGTTTAAACCATATCTAAATGCGAAACTGGAATGACTGATTTAACAATTACTGAGTACAATAAAGATTAACAATCTAATTTCTAAGATTTAATGGAATATAGCAAATGGTCTGTCTGGATCAGATAAGAATTTAGGGAGAGTATAATTTAAGCTCTCTATGAAAAATATACTGCTTTAATGTAAAATGTATCTGTCTTTCCCACTATCTGTCTGATTAAATAATCCGTTCCCAAATTTTGAATATAAAGAAATGAAACAGAAAGAATGGCCATTGAGACATAAATTTGGAAATGGGCTATACCGTGTCTTCTCAATCTGTCCGCTCTTGGATGTCTTTCTCGCTCTCTGGCTACGTCGAAACGTCCGGGGGGAGGGGGTGGACTCCTCTTCCGAAGTGGCTGGTAGATCGCTTTGCCAGGCTCCTTCTTCCTCGATGAAATTATGTACCCTTTGGGGCTGGATACTTTCTCTCCAATTAATACTGGCAATCCACGAACTATTTAAATTGATGGAGTTGGTTCTCAGCTAGACGGATACTCTTTAAAATCCTCGACTCGAGCGAACACAAAAATAAATTTGTTGTGAACTTAAATTAAACAACTAAAACTTAAAACATTTGAGTTAAGCCTACTTTTTAGAATTTCTCATCTGGAATCATTTGAATTACCAGATGAAGGCCGAATTAAGCTAAAAATTGAGTAGCGACGCTGCACAACCGGCTATCACGAAAGTTAAATCACTACTGACGTCTTCTTCACTTAGAACTACGGAAAAGACAGATCAAACTTCAATAACCAATCAGGCGTTTAGAAACGCTGACCATCCACCAAAAAAAAGGTGAATCTCCCTGTCAATCAAAGTCCGTCGACACCTCTCCAACTATTCCTATACTAAAAAACTCTTGGCATTCACGTGATCATTTCTTGTCTCTTTGCTCACTTCAGATTCCAAAGTTCAATCCTTACCTTGTCTTTCTCGTTGTCTTTCTATCCCATATCCTGTTCTCAAATTCGTTTCTTGTTTACTTAGCTATCTATGGCAATACTCTTTAGGTCCTTGAAAACAAGACCAACAACTAAAACAATGAGATGTAAAATGAATCTCACTTTCTCCCCCTGCGACTAATGCCAAAAGTGACACTTAAAAACGATTCTTAACAAGCGCAGAAAAAAGAAATAATTAAAATAATAAACTTTATTTAATTCTACTCTAAGTTAAATCCTTCTAAAACTTTATAAAATCTTAATTCCAAATCTAAATAGACAATTATGAACGCGAGTATAAAATAGCTCATCTACATAATTAATCTGAATATTCTAATTCTGGCTAATTAATCCTCAAACTTTACAGGTGCAATCTCCATAACACTGCAGTATCAAATAGCATTATCAAGTTCTACGTTCTTACGCGCTTGCACTTTCTAGTAAAACACTAAACAAAGGAAAAAAAATACAGTACGTGAGAAAAGTAAACTTTTAAAGCTCAGACGTACACAATAAAATATTGCATATTTGTTTTTTAGTGACCATATGTAAAATGATTATAATAAAAAACTAACCACACTATAAATGATTAGATAGGTTTTATAATTAGATCGTAAAAAAAGTGTTTAGAACAAAATGAGGAATTAACAGTATTACTGTAAAAAACATAACTTATAAAATCACAGAAAACATAATTATAAATATGAAAAATTGTAAAATATAAAAAGAACATTTCAATTTAAAAACCATTACACTTTTCCATATACTTATTTTCTGCGCTTAACTTTTTGTAACAATTAAATAATACTTTTTGTAATTCGATTAAATTAAATAAATAAAACAAATACTGTTTTGAAATTCATTTAATTTAGTTTATCTGCATATTATTTCAAGTTTTCAATTTTATTTTATTTTATTAAATAAGTATTTTTAAAGTGTTAATGCTGTTAAACTAACATTGAATGCCATGCATTATAGAGTAATTATACTAGTCAACACACATTTTGTAACTAAGACCACACATAGTGTTCTTAGTAGTAATTTGTATGTAGAATCCGAATCTGTTTTTAGATTTATTCTATCACGTCACATTTCCAAGTTATGTCTTCGAGACTTCTATGTTAAAGTAATGGGTGTGAAGAGTAGCGTCTGCAATATTAAACAATCCATATTTCGGGGCCGCAAAGAAATTTTTCAGGCCCCAAACACTGAATAATTTTAAAATGTTTCATTGAAAAAAAAAGAAATCTGTGCGTGCTAGAGAAATTTCAAAATTATATTAGTAATCAGCTTAAAAAATACTATCAAAAATCACCCACTTGCATTTGGTTACAAGAAAAATCGTAAATTTTGTTGGCCAGTGTTATCGGCGCATTAGATAGTCATGCCATCTGGCGGTGTCATCAGTCATGATGACGCGAAATCAGCGACAATTTTATTTATTTATTTATTTATTTATTTAGTTAAAGTGTTACATTGGGCCCGTGGGGAGCCAGTATGGTCAAAAGTCTGACCGACAAAGAAGGCTCCCCAGGGCCAAAGTACATTAAATAAATTACCCAATTCGGGACAGAAGTTAAACACGGGGACAAATTAAATAAAACAAAACATAAAACAAAGAATAACTAAAATGCCAACACAGAGTTATCTGACTATAACTGGTCATAAGCATAAACAGTTACTATTACTTACCAAAAAAGTACAGCAAATCAAAAAGCAAATTATACTGGTAATAATAGTAACGTTCTTGGACTTTAACAGACAAATACTAAGATAAAAGTAATTAATATAAACAAATCCCAAAGTAACAGTCCTATCAATCTACATTTAAATCCGAATAGCCAAGGGTAAATGAGAAACATAAAGCTTTAAAAGTTTGTAAAAAATTGGATAAACCGGTATTGAACGTAACTCACGCGGTAAAAGAGCCCAACATCTTATGCCTACATAAGAAAGACAACATCGACGGTAATTATGTTTAACTAACGGAATATTTAGATCATGAGACGCTCTAGTTGGATAATGATGATTATCAGCAACTTAATAGGAGTAGAAATTGTCAAAGTTGAATTCGCGGCTTTAAAAACAAAGACACAAACGCGAACTAAAAATAACTGAAAGACGGTAAGAATGTAAAAATCGCTAAATTATCGAGACACTGATGAAAGTTTAGGAATTCTGTGGAAGGTTCAGAGAAACCATTTCTTCACTTTAAATATATGTGTAAGGTTCCATGAGGTAGAGGATCCCCAGAAATCTATATTGGAACACAGAGTGGAGTGAATCCACGCATAATATATTAACAAAAGAATTTTAGGAGGCAAATAGTATAATCTAGAGATAATGCCTAGTTTTGTGTTCAAATTAATTAATAAAGAATCAATGTGCTGGTCCCAGTTAAGATCGTGGGAAATAATAAGACCTAAATATTTAAATGAGGATACTGTGGACAATAAATTACTCTCATAATACAAAGGGAGAGAGTAAGGTACTCCACGTTTATTCCTCTGATAGAAGACCATGGCTTTTGTTTTTTCCGAGTTTACTTGCATCGAATTTTTATCAGACCAGACCTTCAATTCTGTAAGCACGATGTTAAGCGTAGAAATCATTAGGTCAACAACTTGGCTTGCAGCAATAAGCGCTACGTCGTCAGCATATAAGATTATTCGAAAGGGAATACTAGATGATAAAGCCAGGGGTAAATCATTTATAAACAGAGAGAATAGTAAAGGTGAAAGAATTAAGCCCTGGGGCACTCCTAAGTTCCTAGTTAGCAGATGTGAGGATATTTCTGAGTAGATGAGAAAATAAGTTCTATTGATAAGAAAACTCTCTAGCCACTCTAAAAGGAGCCCACGTATACCACAAAAATTTGATAATTTATATAAAAGCAAGTCAACGGGTACCGAATCAAAAGCTTTCGCAAAGTCAACGTAAACAGTTGCAACATAATCGTTAGAAGCCATGTGAATTCTACGTATAAATTCATGACATGCAGTTTCTACGTTTCTTTTTGGTACAAACCCGTGTTGGCAGGGATTAATAAACGCGTTGTCGTATACAAATTGTGAGAGACGTTGGTAAAAGTTTCTCAAAAATCTTTGCAAATATCGGTAATGCTGTAATTGGACGATAATTCGAATAATCAGATGGTTCGCCTTTTTTAAAAACGGTGTAACTCTGGCTATTTTTAACACTTCGGGGAAAATCCCAGTCGATAACGTCTTATTGAATAGAAAAGCAAGAGGATGTGAAAGCTCTTGATGTAAGAAAATCACAGCATCTGGAGGAATCCCAAGTGGATCGAGGGTCGCTGACGACTTTAAACGAATAATGGTTTTACTAATCTCTTCGGCGGTCGTAGGAGCGGCGAAGAAACTTGGGGCTAGTTTAGCGGGCGAAATATCATACGAGACATTAGAATGATCACTCAATCGTTCATTTCCTGGTAATAGCACTTGCAGAAAATCAGTAAGAACCGAGCTAGATATCTGATCTGAGTGTGCAAATGGGGACCGAGGGGTACGAGAACCAGACGATAACTTGTTTAAAAGGTTCCATTTGTCTTTACTTGAGTGAAGGCGTGCAAACAAGCTTTCAAAATAGGTATGCTTAGCCTTCCTAATCTGTGCTTTTACAGTGTTAGACCAGTCTTTAAATCGCTTTAAATTAACAGTAGTTGGGACACGCCGAGCTTTCACATAATAATTGTTCTTTTTCTTTATAGCTGTCAGAATATCAGGCGAAATCCATGGTTTCCGAGCTACGATGCCAGAATTACGTCCGTTAAAAACACGTTTGTAGGGAAGATAGCGATTACATCCGTCGCTAACATGCTTTAAAAAATATCAAACAGCTTATTAGTATCGAAGGCTTCAGGTAATAAAGAGACCCAATTAGTTAGAGTTAAATAAGATTTAAAAATCTGAACCTGTGATTGGAGATTACACGCTTACGAATGGTACTTGGATGTTGAAACACCAAAGTGCTCGAATCAAGAATTGTTAATAGAGGGAAATGGTTAGGTTAGGGGGCCGTTAACAATAAACCTGAGCGTAAAATAGGATCTAAAAGAAGGTTCAAACTAGGAGATGGGGAGCTTAAATCGATATTAAAGTCTCCTATTAATGTCAAAGGATTACCGAGATGTTGTAACTCAATCAATTTAGAAGCTAAATAAGAACAAAACTTGGATATCAACCCGGAGGGTGGACGACAAACCGTCATAATAATATATTTGTTATTAATGATTATCGTTAAGGTTTCATAATCTTCAGTGCCACCACGTTTCCTAGTGCGGTTAACGGAGACGACATTATAACCATCAATGGGTTGAATCTCGCTTTGATCGCGACACCAGGTTTCAGCAAATATAAGCAAACTGGGGACTAATTCAATCATACTTAAATTAGCCTGAAAACAGGAAAGGTTAGCATGAAGACTCCTAATATTTAAATATAATAAGGAAAGACTTGTATTCATGGTCGAAGCAGTCGAACTGGTAATAGCAAAGTTTATATCCTCTATGGATATCGGATTTCTAAAAGGCAACATGGCTTAAACTGTTAAAAAAGTATCAAAATTTAGACCCAAGAGCAAGATTGAATACCCTAATGATTTAAACTTAAAAGTATGCTAGCCAAAACTAAAGGAATAGAAACTAAGAAAGTAAAAACTAAAAACATACAAAAACAAAAAACTAAAAACAAAACAAAATGTAAACTACTAACAATCAAAATAAATAAAACAAACAATATTAAAAGTTACTAAAATTGAAAAAAAATAAAAATTAAGTCATATTAAAGAAAAAACAAATAAATAGAAGAGAGAGAGAGAGAGAGAGAGAGAGCGAGCTAAAATAAAAATAAACAAAGTCACCCAATAATCAGTAACGAAAAACTGATAATTAATTATAAAATTAGTACATATATCTTGGACCTGTCAATAAATTTACCAGAGAAAACACATGGACTTAAGAAATTAAATTAAACACAATTATTAGAGCGAAGCGTTAGCGAAGCTCTGTTATCAGGCGAAAATCAAAATTCTTTGTGCGCATAAAACTTTTGAACCAGAGAACATAGACAAATGAAATTTTGCACACAGCTGGACATGACCATCCTGATGGTCACTAAATAAAAATTTTAAAAATCGGTTCAGCCATCGAGGAATAATCACCATTTAGCTGTTCCCATTGATATGCATTGAAAAAAATGTAAACAAACAATTGCACGCGCTAATAGAATTTTCAACATAGAAAATATGGCGAAGCCCTTCGCAAATTTTTTTCTGCACCATCGATTTTTGAGACCATTTTATCGAGTTCTTAGAACTTTTATCACCTGTTTTTTTTTGATTCATCGCTTCTTGAACACATAATCTTCGATTTAAGGTATAAATTGCTTAACAAATACATAAGAATGACTCAGTAACCTTGATTCTTTTTTACGTAGACTTGCATAGTAAATTTTTTGAAAGAGATTGTCATTTTTTCTGTGTCAGTATGACAGTGTCGTTCCGATTACACCTGTCTCTGTTGGATTCAAGAAAAATGGCGTGAGTTGTTCACGTAAACAGTTTCCGTTGAAAGTGGCGTACGCAATTACTGTGCATAAAGCTCAAGGAATCACTGTCGACAAAGCAGTGATTGATATTGGTGACACTGAATTTGGGCTTGGTTTAACGTATGTTGCGCTTTCAAGAGTGAAAACCATTGATGGTCTTCTAATTGACCCAGCTTTTCCGATTTCGCGACTGTTGGCAATCAATAAGCATTCTTCGTGGATCGTTCGGCGCGATGAAATTCAAAAATTAAAGTCATTACTCTGATCAAACCATAAATAAACGTTGAAATTTGACAATAAAAGCTTCGCTCTTTTATTGGATAAGATTATCGCGCTCCGCGAGTCGCAGTCCGCCCTAGTTATATAAAGGCTTGTATTCTATTATAAACGATCAAAACCAAACAGAAATAACATCCAGTCAAAATCGGCCAGTAGTTAAAGGAAAATCGACGAAGTTTAAAGGCTTAAGGGGCACTGGAACAACAGAATGTGAAGGTCCGAGGCACTTCAGATCAGTGTTGATTTTCCTTGAGCGTCTTTGCCGAATATTCTCCCATCGAAGCTCCATGCATTAGAAACCCCAAGCTTGGATTTGGCATCTCGAAGGAGTTTATATCGAGCCGTAGTGAGATCTTCTACTATTGCTAGTCGGGGCTCACGGGTTTTCAACTTGTTCCTGTTCTTTAAAATCAAGTCTCTAGTAGAATAAGTAGAAAAACGCACAATAACAGAACGTGGGGTATCAGACGCTCGAGGAGCCAACCGGTGCGCTGCAACGATGTCTGAAGGGTTGACCGGGACGTCACACTTATCTCGGAAAAAAGCCGACATAACACCCGCCAGCGACTCAGATGGCTCCTCCGCCAGTCCAAACACACGGAGATTTGCTCGGCGAGAATGTTGTTCAAGAGTATCTATTGCAGTGAAGGCCTCGTCGATCTTTGATTTGCCGTCGGAGAACACATTATCTTCGAGTTTAGACCATTTATTTTGAAGTAATTTATAATTATTCTCCAGAAGCGTCTGCTGGGATGCTAAGGTATCGATACGAGCTGTAACCGTATTCAATTCAGCTGACAAATCGGCAAACTTACGTTCCATACGAGCCATGAATTTATTAGTCAGCTTGTCAGTCAAACGTCACTGACACCCTGTTGCTGACACCCTAAAAATCCTCGAATGCCGCCTACACTCTTCTCCCCTCCCTACACCCGATGTTATCGACCTTCTATCTATCCTTTCTGTTATCTCTTCCCAAAATTACTTTACTTATAATAACTCCTTCTATACCCAACCGACCGGATTAGGTATTGGCTTTCCTCTTAGCAGTTTCCTCTCTGAAGTCTATTTACAACATTTAGAACTAACTTTTGTTACCCCCCTCCTTAACAATATCACTATCATAGCCTACTTCCGTTATGTCGACGACATTCTCATACTCTTCGATTCCCGTTCTACTTCCCCTTCTGCCATAGCTGACACCTTTAATTCTTTCTCTACCCACATCCAGTTTACCTTCGAAATCGAGTCTAACAGATCCCTCCCTTACCTGGACATACACGTCACTAACGACGTCCCTTCCAACCGCCTCACCTTCTCCGTTTACCGCAAGCCTACTACATCCTCTAACCTTATCCATCGTTCCTCTTCACACCCCCCGATACACAAACTAGCATCCCTACGTTGCCTAATCGACCGTGCCTTGAAGCTCCCCCTCAACCCCTCCGCCCGCTCCTCCGAACTACGCATCATCCGCTCCCTTGCCCATAGGAATGGGTATTCCAACTCCTCCTTTTCCCGTTTCCTCCACCGCCGGCAACACGCCATCTCCAATCCTACCTCCCCCGATGCACCCCAGTCCAAGAAGTGGGTCTCCTTAATGTACCTAGGTCCCCATTTCTCCCAACTCTCCCGTTTTCTATCTTCCCTCGGACTCCGAGTATCCTTACGCTCCCCCCTCTCGTCCACCCGCACACTGAACCCCTCATCCGCCGTCGTTTACGATAAACTCGCACAACCAGGAGTCTACCGCCTCGATTGTACGTTGTGCGACAAATACTACATCGGTTTATCCTCCCGTACTTTCACAGTACGTTTTAAAGAACACGCCAAATCATACACCAAGAATGACAAGCGATCACACTATGCTAACCACCTAAGGAGAACCGGACACCCCCTTAGCACGCAAGATGAAGTGATGTCCGTCTTACACATTTGCCACAATCCTTCAAAAACTACCACCCTCGAAGCTATCGAAATCTACAAGGCCAAGAAGACCAACCCCGACCGATTACTCAACCGCCAGACCGACTTCGACATATTTACCCTACTTAATCCTCTTTCTGATTTACTGTAAACTGGTTTTATTTTGTCATTCTCCCTTTTCTATTTTATTTTTGTCAATCTCCCCTGTTGACAACCAGATATGTTCTCTTTACGGTCCGCGTTTTTTGTCGCATCACTTTTGTCATTTCCTATAGTTTTATATTTTAATTTTTATGCTTATCTCGCTTGTTTCTCTTATTGGCCATTTCCTATGTATCTTATTTTTACGCTCATTGGTCCATCTGTACCATTTTTCTGTATATAAGGCCTGCGAGCCTCTTGTTGTGTACCTTGACAAAGCCGGGAATAAATGGCGAAACTAGTTGGTAATTCTATTGTCCATCTCTTATACTGTAAGGCCACTACACACATTGTAAATAAGCACAGTATTATGATCCCTTCTGTATCCGACTGATAGAACTGCCAGCCAAGATTTCCGAGTCTACCTGTAACCTGCAATGAATGTAATGTTCCGGCAAGAAAATATCGTGAATGAAGCCAATTCTCGTTGCGTATTTAAAATAAAATTGACACACTATTTCTTCTAGCCACTGTAGTCATGGGAGTCACTCGGAGTGACTCCAAGTAAATTAATGAACGCACCCTAGGTGGTGTTGCTACGGGTCGACTTATGATGATGTAACAATGTATGACGTTTCAGTGGCGAGGCTTTCTTTATAGACCTTTATCAGACGCGCATTTCGCCGCTAGAGGGCAGAGCAGCGCTACTTTCGTCCGCCATTATGAGATGTTGACATTTAGAGTTTCAGGCTAGAGAGTGTATGGGACAAGAACGATTTCGGCACTCGCAGGCAACCCCTTTTCTATTTCTAGTGTTTTTAGTGCTCAGATGGAAAAGCTAAACAAGCAGGGTTCATGCTGTGCCGTGGTAGGTTGCTCAAATAGCTATTTTCGATTGCGACAAAGGAAGAAACAAGTTTGTGTTGCTCACGCGCCTTTACAATATGAAGACTGCTTTTGCTTGGTGCCTTTTTCTTTATACAGGATGTTTTTGAATTGAGTACAGATTTTTTGGGAGATGATAGAAGAGGTCCTTAGAAGTATTTTTTGTCATATGAACATGGGGTCCCCGCAGCTCCGTTTACTTACAATACTGCATTGAACAATCAAATGACACCGGGACGCAGTGTGCATTGGTAGGCCTAGATTATTTTATTTTTAACAATTAACACAAGCAATCTACTGTAATAACCTGTAGATACCGAAGAAGAATTGGCGGCTCGTGTTGTCGCGGCAGCAGGTGACATCAGCGACCGTGCAAATCAACTGTTTCCACGCGTACATCAATCCATCATAAGGCGTTACGAATTGTGCTATGAAGTAAATGGCGGTCATTTCGATCAATTACTGTAAAGGTCATACAGTATATATAATCTATAGTCTACATACATTTTGTGTAAAACATGTGCAATAAAGTTATACGAAAATTCTTAAGTTTACTGAAATATATATTTCTGCATCTTGAAATTTATGTAAATATTAAACTAACTGTTTAAATGAGCAAACATTTAACATTTTTGTATTTTAAATGAGTTTTTATCTTATCTGGGATTAAATCAGTCATTTTTTGATCCAGAACAAAAGCTTAATCCAAACGCTTCGTGCTTATGCTGAGTCAGGGAAGCTTCGTTCTCCCTATTCCCTGGCTGAGTTCTCAAATCAATCAAATCAATATCTCGTAATGGCGGCCAAGTCACGTGACCGCGCGAGCACAACTTCCGCTGAAAAAGGTCTATAGAAGGCGTTGATACGCTGTATGTATGATTTTTACGGTTCCCTGACACAACGGGACATGACAAATCGGGACAAGACAGAACGGGACAGACAAAACGGGAAAGGACGGAACGGGACGGTGACAAAAAGGGACAATGACACAACGGGACATAGGCAAAACGGGACATAGACAAAACGGGACAGAATCATGATGTTTAAAATCATCGATTCATCGTCACACAAAATCATCGATGTTTCGTTACATCGATTCAGCGCCACACAGAAACGTTCCACGAAAGTTTATAAAATTTTCACTAAATGCTCACTTATACTGAATAAGATATCAGAGGACAGTTACCCTTCATGGCAAGGAAAGGACTTAGTCACATATAGCCGATGACTAGTATAAATGGATCCCCTGAGGTCGCTATTTGGTTTCCGATAGCACAGAGGTCCCCTTAGCTTTTTGGGGACTCCTCCCGGAGTCCTATTGATCATATGACTAACATGACACGATGTGCCACCGCATGGCGTGACCTCTCCCGTCACGTATAATTGGCGTAATTACATCTTTAAATATACAATTACAATCAAATCCATGTCTTAATATTGTCAAATATCAATTGACCTTACCGTCTTGTAAGTATTTACAAAATGAGTATACTCTTCTACATCCCGCATACTACATGCATTTTGACCAGGATAAACGTTTAATATAAATATAAGTCGTTAATTATTCAAAATGAGATAATTTAATCAACATTGTAAAATTATTTACATTCAAACTTTCATATGTTGAAACTTTTGGAAAACAAAATGCCTGATTAAAGGATTATTTCGATAAAATAATTTATGTATTTTATACTTTTGTTACAATATTCAGAGTCGAACTAATCCTCAAGATTCAAAATCTTGCATGCCCCGTATACTATATCATACAAAGATAAGCTAACTTTTAAGCTATTGGGTTCATACCCCACTCATAGGTTCTACCTTCTCAAATACTTATTATATTAACATTCACTCATACATTAATTGCGGGAACACTAATTGCAGTTACCTCCTCTATATGATTTACAATCTGAATAGGATTAGAGCTAAATTTAATATCAATAATTCCTATTTTAGCTTTCAATTCTAAAAATGACACACCAATAAAGTATTTTATAACACAGGTTCTAGCATCGTCTATGCTCCTGATTTGAAACAATGATTCTGTCCCGTTTTATCTATGTCCCGTTTTGCCTATGTCCCGTTGTGTCATTGTTCGTTTTTGTCACCGTCCCGTTCCGTCCTTTCCCGTTTTGTCTGTCCCGTTCTGTCTTGTCCCGTTCTGTCTGGTCACCGATTTTGACAGTTTTTTAATGTATCAAGGATTCAATGCGACCCCAGTTTAATTGGCAAAATTTATTCAAAATAAGCCCGACTACCACCCCTAAAAGTTTGTGCACAGAAGTCGTTGGTTGTTTTAGAGTTTAAACATTTTTAGTTTTGAAAAAATTTGCACTTAACTTTTAAGAATAATAATTGCCATACTTACAAAAGATTAAACTGTTTTCTTCATTAAACCGCTCATTGGTTTGCAAAATCAAGACGAGAATTGCAAATGTGACAACCATTCGAATGCAGCCTACACGCCAAATATCGTTCAATACATCCAACCTAAAGAAAAAACAATTTCTGATTAACTTTTATTTCAATGCAGTAGCTGTGAAAAAACAACATGTTTATAGTTATCTAAAAAATTTACGATGTGAAAATACAATATGCATAAAAACCTCGCACAAAATAGTAAAAAATAATTTTTGGTGTCTTTTTAAATAACAATTCATAAAATTATAAAAAAGGCAAATATGTGGCGGCGTGCGTCTATTATTAAATTTTTAAATTTTAATGGAAATACTACGATATTACGAGCCGCCACGCATTTAGCATTGTATGTTCAATACATTGTTCTAATCCTTAAAAAAGTTAACTTTTGAAGGAAGCAAAACGGAAAAGCGTCAGTTGACATTCATAATAAGTGAGTTAAAAATGTAAAATATTTAAAGAAATAAAGGCATCGGAGCGCGTGCAATGGCATCAGCATAATATGGCCACTGAAAAATGAAAAAAAAACAGAGGGTTGAGTACGTTACAACTAAACGATTTCCATATGTAAATTCTCCAGCCACCTGGTTGATAGGGCTACGTGGTTGTGAGGAGTTATAAAGGGGACATCGCTTCATCATTCTTAATCGCTGTAAACGCTAGCTGCGAGAATGCCGCCAAAAATAGATAGATACCGGGAAGAATATATAAATGTACTTGCGAAGTGGTCCTATTCCATGATTATAAAGCAATGCAAATCCAGGGGTGTCACCATTTCGAAGGCAGGAATCTGTAACACACTAAATAAAAACAGAAAAACCGCAATACGAGCAACGCTGGACGAACCTGAATAACGACCCACTACACGCAGAACACCGGATTGTAGCCAAACTCAAGCGTCTCATCTCTGCAGAAAATCCCAAAACTGGAAGGGCTGTCGCAAATAAGGTTGGGGTATCACAGTCAACGGTATGCAACATAATCCACAAAAATCTCCGACTGGTTAAGCGTCCGAAACCTGGTATGGGTGCATCATGATAAAGCTGTGAGTCATACGTCCAAGTCAAGGTCCCCCATTTGCGAACACTGGAACAGGAGACGGGCATACATTCAATTCTGTTTGAAGACATACTGGTGAAATCTCCAGACGCATCCACTATGAATTATTACGGTTTTGGGTTGCTGAAATGCGCCCTTGGAAATTGACGACCTCGTACATTGGAAGGTCTATGGAAAGGCTGTGAAGGGGGGGGGGGGTATTAGAACGTAACCATTTCTTAAAGATCTTTAAAAATGGGCAGTAACTGGATATAATGGAGAGTTCGCAGACTATTGAGAAACTGAGGAAGTGGTGAGTGACCAACTGGTCATCAAAGTCCCAGGCGCCATCTACGATACAAGTGTGTCGACAGAAGAAACGGTGACTGCTAGACCACACACAATGATGAATGGCCAAATTTTGCTTTAAGACATCGAGAGCAAAGTGCGAATTGCAATGACAAAGTACCAAGTAGTGAATAACCCCATTCAGATTGTTGCGATCGAGAGCACACAGACAAGCGATTATGTGCATCCACTGCCATCATCGAAGTTTACTAAAACAGGGCGAGTGTACATGTAAAGTAAGATTACGTGACCAAGAAATTAATTAGGTAAGCTTTGCCATACTTAGGGAGATCCATCCATTCGAAGCATTTAAAAAAAAAATTTTTCGGATTTTTATTATAGATATTTACTATTAAAATTCTAAGCTTTTCCATGCGTTCATATTTATTGAATATTCCCATTCGGATATTGTAAAATTTCATTAAAAATAATCCGAGCAACGCCGGGGATATCACCTAGCTTATTTGGTAGCACAGCAGATCCGAACATCTAAAAATTCCTGATATATTTTGACTATAATCTGTGCGAGTATCAATGTTTTGGAAACCGATATGGTGTTGATGCTATGATTGAACATTCATTTCCAAGAATTATTAACAATGAGCATAAATGAGTATAACAGACGATATAGATAGCGCAGCGACTATCGAGGAGGCAAAAGAGATACACGTTTCGTCCTTGAGCTCACTAACAAACGTCCAGACGACTAGAGAAAGTTTGTGTGTTTGTTTGTATGTTTGGAAAGGAAACAGAAAGAGAAAGAACGAGTATTGTTCAGAAAAACTCTGCAGCTAAAAGACAATAAGCAACGGGAGCTTCGTCTCTAGAGCAGGAGGGTATGTCATGGGCAAAGGAAACTTCAAAGGAAAGATGGGTCTAAACTTTCCAGTGATATTCCCCGGTGGTGAATAACGTTCGTATAATAAACATTCGTCTGTTTACACTATTGAAAATTAATATTGCATATCAGCTAAAATTATGTACGTAAACTTAATTTATGTGTACACATAAAAATAAATTAATAAATTACGATCACATTTATCATATGCTATTTCTCAGATAAATTTTTAAAACACAGAAACCGAAAAAATATTTTATGGATCAAATCAAAAAAATCATGACCGCTAAGTTATAAGTAAATGCATGCTGTAAAAAAAAAGACGTATCAGTTGGTTTGTTTTTTAAAAAATTTTTTTTAATATATATGCTTTATATAAAAATGGTTACAAATTTACGGTATGTAAAAAATGCTTAGAAATTATACACATTCAATTCATTAAGATACAACTTAACCAATGTTATTGTTCTTAAAATGCAAATATTGGAACATCAGAGGCTTTTGGAGAGGAAACTGATGAAAATTCCAACTATGAAAATATTAATTTTCTGTAATAATGTTTACATGCTAATTATGTATATATGGTAATTTTACTTTTCAGGTGTAGGAAATGGGTCATTGCATGTCGACGAAAAGATTTTGATGACAAAGACTCGTCATACCTAAATAGAAACTGTGTGTTATGTGCTGATCATTTTGAGCCTTGGATGTTTCTAAATGATCTTAGAAACCTTCTTCACAACCATGCTGTTCCCTCAATTTTCAGTATACCAAATCCTCCTCCATGTATACAGTCAAGAAGAAAGCCACCTACCAAAAGGAAAAACGATGAACCCATTCCTGTTGCTAGTAAGTAGATATTTCTATTATTTGATAATTTAATTGTTATTTGTTATTAGAAAAATGCATTGAATTTTTTATATTATCTTTATGGTTAGATGTAGATGAATACTCAGTGAAAACTAAAATGCTTTATATATGTACCTATTTTTTTTTTTTTTTTTTTTTTTTTTTTAGAACGGAGAATACTGCATGCAGCACATCTTCCCAGCCTTGTGTAATTTCTGTACCAGCATCAGACAGCCCTGTTTCTTCACTGGAAAATTTCCAGTCAATTATTAATGACGGAGAAATAAGCCAGCCCTCAATACCAGATGACGACAATGAAAATAAAATATGCATACTTAGAAAACTAATTCGAAAATGGAGAATCAAGACCTACAGATCGTCGAAGAGAAATGCTCACCTTGAACTTCCAGGCCCTCAAATTTCTTCCTGTCTTCCATCCAAATTACAAAGCTTCATTCACATGTTTGAGAACCAGAAAAACAATCATTACAATAACGAGGTGAAAAAATTTGCATTGACATTGTTTTATTTTGGTCCAAAAGCCTATGAATATGTGCGTACTTTTCTGCCATTACCTACGTCAAGACTATTACAGTCAATAATTTCAAAATTGACTATTCTACCAGGAATTAATGATTGGATCATCCAAATTCTGAAAGTTAAACTTCGGACATTCCTTGATCTAGACAAAAATTGCATTCTGTTAATTGATGAAATGTCTATAAAAAAGTATCTGTATTATAATATCAATAAGGATAGAATAATTGGCTTTACAGATTATGGAACTGAAGCATCAGATGATCGCCCTGCAACTGTTGTTCTTGTTATGATGATCAGAGGGGTTGCATCAAACTGGAAAATGCCACTTTTATCTTTAAGTGAGAGTTGCCCTGCTGAATTTGTTCGTCGAATATTGTATGAAGCCATAACCGAATTGATAAATACTGATTTAAAAATCCATGCTGTGATGTCTGACATGGGTTCAAATTTTGCACAGATGGTTAACCGCCTTGGCATAACCCCTGCTCATCCTTTCTTCGAAGTTGCAGGGCAGAAAATATTCTATATCTTTGATGTCCCCTATTTGTTGAAATCTATAAGGAATAACCTTATGATAAACACGTTTATGTTTCTCGACAAAAAAGCTTCCTGGTCTGATACTGAATTAGCTTATATGCATGATTTGAAATCACCTTTTCGCCTATTATCAAGACTGACAGACAATCATATTAATATAAATGGATTCACAAAAATGAAGGTGAAGTTCGCTGCACAAGTATTGAGCCATAGCGTTGCAGCTGCTATTTATGCAAACATCGGTCTCAATCAACTTCCAGTAACAGCAGTAGGAACAGCAGAATTTGTGGATCGATTTTACAAACTCTTTGATTGCCTGAATAGTTCTGATGTGACATCAGAGAAAAAATATCAAACTGCACTGCGTCAGGATTCTCCAGTGAAGGATTTCATTCAGGATTCACTTGTGTTCCTTGATGCCTTGAAGGTACAAAACAAGAAAGGAGCAGATGTAACGAACAACATCAAATGCATACAAGGGTGGAAAATAAC
This sequence comes from Rhysida immarginata, assembly GCA_023313115.1. NCBI lineage: Eukaryota > Metazoa > Arthropoda > Chilopoda > Scolopendromorpha > Scolopendridae > Rhysida > Rhysida immarginata. The sequence continues at coordinate 3,719 of JAHWFO010052261.1, read as the reverse complement.
TATCTTCTGTTCTGATGCTATGGAGGAAACTTAATGAGTCATATAATTTTAAATTTCTGTTTATACGCAGGCTGAATCAAGATGCCCTGGAAAACGTTTTTGGTAGTATTCGACAGCAGGATGGAAATAGTGACAATCCAACAAGTATTCAGTTTATATCAGCATTTAAAAAATTAATTCTTAATAATCATCAGTTGATATCAGAATCTGGAAACTGTGAATAGGATTATATCAGTGTTATTACTGACATGAGTGATATTTGCAAGCATGTTCCTAATCTAATTGTTCCTGCCACTGAGGGTGCCAAATCAGATTTATTAGTTCACACTCACGATTATCGTGAACTTGCAATTCCATGTCAAAATGGACTGGTTTATGTAGCAGGCTATCTTCTTTATAAAGCTCTAAAGGTTCACAATTGTGAAATTAATGACAAGTACTGTCCGCTTCCCACGAAAATGCCCATGAAAGTTGAAAGTGGTCACTGCGCACTGATAGGGGGGGGGGGACCTTAACCACGTGCAAGTTAACAGCAGGCTCCAGATGCTGCTTTCCTTGCCTACCCTCCATGCATTTTCGTATTTGTGTTCCCTATCAGTGCTGTGTTCCCTACTCTTACAGATCCATCACAACTGTTTTTATATTTTAAGCTTATGAGTGCTCCAAAGGAGACTTTGGAAACTTGAAAAGCCCTCCAAAGGAATTTGTGGATTTTGTTGCACAGATGCATTCAGTGTTTGAGAAAAATTTTCAGCTTCTCAAACTTCACCCACTTGTTGGTAAGAATCTACTGCTGAAATGTTCAAATATTTTAATTGATCATCCATGTGAAGAATTTCCTGTACTATATGTAAATAAACTCTTCTTAAGAACAATGATTTTTCATAACTTGAAACGTTTTAATAGAAGTTTTGGGAAACGTTTTAAGAGAAAAAAATAGAAAATTAGAAAAAGTTACACATAAATAAAGATTTTCTTTTTCCTGTTCAATTATTAATTCTTAAGTTTATGCCAATTCATATTCTTGCTTTTCAAAATTATATCTTTGCTTTTTTTATAATTCTATCATATGATTGTAAACATATATGCAAAAATAAAAGAAAAAGAAAGAAATGTGTAAATTCATTTCACAGAATTATGTCCATATATACATGTATTTTTTTAGCTAGGAAAATTCTTAGGAAGATTTAAAACAAAACAGAAATAACTATTAGATTTAACAATTATTAATAATCTAGTTTAATTACCTTGAAATTATTACAGCTTCACATAAGATGAATTTATTATACATCAATAAATATGATGTGTAAACAAGTATTTAATTAATAATGATAATCTGAATTATCTTTTAATTAAATAAATGTATAAATCTTCTTTTTAATGTATGTACAGGGTGATTCAGTCAATTTCTGACAATTTCAGTACTATGATTTATTGACCCATTAATGTTTACAAACTTAGCATTTCAGTATGATATTTTAGGCAGTTCGGAGTTTTTATTCTCTTGGAAAAGTCTTGATGATATGCTCAATGTGGCCACCACGAACGTTTTGAACTGTTCGCAGCCGAATGGTGAAGTTGTTCATAACTCTATCCAGGATTTCTGCATCCACAAGGGTGCAGCAGTCGACGATGCTTTGTCGCAGCTGGTCTAGGGTTCTTGGTGCTGTAGTAAACACACTGTCTTTAAGGAACCCCCAGAGATAAAAATCACATGGGTTTAGGTCAGGACTCGTAGGGGGCCAAAGAAAGCCACCCCCGAATCGATCTGGAAACCTGTTTGAAATGACACGATTTCCGAATAGTCTGATTGAGAAAGTCTAGCACTTCATTAGTGGTGGGGGGCCTAGCCCCATCCTGTTGAAACCATTAATGTCGAAGCGGTATAAGCCTCGTTCGCAGATGAAGAAGGTTTCCAACATGTTAAGGTAAGCCTGTGACGTTACGGTGCCCTTAAAAAAGAACGGACCAATGATGCCTCTTTTGGAATTCGCGCACCAAGCCATAACCTTTCCTGGATGAAGAGGTGACTTATGGATCTCATGAGGGTGCTGGGAACCCCAAAAACGAACGTTGTGTTTATTAACGTCACCTGACAGATGGAAGAAGGCCTCATCTGACACCCACAGGTTGTCTACAATGTCCTGATTGGCTTCCATTTCTGCTCCAAACTCCATCGCAAATTGTCGTCGCTTCTGTCTTCCAGTGTCTGTTAACTCCTGATAAACATGGATCTTATATGGGAACAGGTGTAAATCCTTTCTGAAAATTCGTCAAGTCGTGGTATACGACAGCCCTTCTTTAATGGATAGGCGGCGAACAGATTTTTTGGTAGGGGAATCGACCAACCTTGTACGAACATTTTCGACAACTTCGGCCATTCGAACACGAGCTTCGCTCTCGCCTCTTTTCTTGCCTTTAACACATCCAGTGGCGCGAAATTGCTTGACAAAATCCATGATTGCTTGCCTGCCTGGTGCGTCTCGACACTTATTCTCCTTCCGGAACTTTCTTTGCACGCTTACAGGTGATTTTTTCTTGAAATACCATTCGACAACCTTGCATTTCTGCTCTGTTGATAAAGCGGGCGCCATTTTTCAACAATACGATTTTCATGCAGCGCCGTTGCAACAATACAAACTCCAACTATTTAGAAATTCGATATGGCGCTCATATTCTTTCAATTGTTTATCCCTAATGCACATCATTCGACTGAAATAGTCAGAAATTGACTGAATCACCCTGTATAATGATATATAAATTTACTTAATTGAAAGAATGTCAAACACTCCTTTTTTATATAATTATATGAAATTATATTTTTAAATAAAAAAAAATCTGTTGAATCCAATGCTCATATTTTTCATAAATTTTTTTTTTTTAGAGAAAGTTATAAATTGCAATTGACAGAAATATTTAAAAATACTAAGCTATATATCAGTCCATTTAAAAATGGCTCAATAATTACTTTTTTTTAATAAAATTATTTTAATTTTCATATAACTAATATGTTTTTGCATATTAAAAACACTTTGTAAAAAGAGGTTTATTATAAAAAGAAATAAAAATAGGGTGATATTTTTTTTCCAAATTAAAAAGAAAATGTAAATTTTGAAATTTATTTTCAATTTATTTTCAAATTCATTTGTTTTGAATGTGTATTTCAACGAAAGAATAAATTAAATCGAACTCTGATAGCTGTCGATATCTATCTCAAAGTCATATTAGCCCCTTTTCAGGATGGCGACTTCCACAATCTAGTTACACCTAGATCAAAGGCGCCGACGCTTAACTTCGCCTCTGTTTCTTTCTTACTCTGTGGCTTGGCGGTTCATGTCCGTGGTAGCTGAATTGGTTAGAGCAGTGCCAATGACAGGCATGGTTCCTGGTTAGATTCTAGGTCGCGGAATTTTTCCTTCTATTTTTTTCTACTTGTTATTGTGATATGTTTGAAGAGTTTTTTCAGTTACTTTGTTATCTTCCGTTTGAGATCCAAGATGGAGACAATGATGGTTGGATTGTTGTTCAAACCCCGATGGTCAGGTGACCATTCCACGTCAGGAGCCGTCTCGTTGGCTTCGGGCCTTTTGATAATGATGTAACCATGTATGACGTTTCAGTGCGCAGATCTTCTTTATCTAGGTAGTCCTGAAAGAGGACGCTTCGAAATTCTACAGGGTGTTTCAAAATGAATATCGGGGTTTTGAGGCTTCGTAGTA
>JAHWFO010052259.1:0-15255 GCA_023313115.1 Rhysida immarginata | reverse complement strand
GCCTTTTGCTTTTATCTGTTTTACTTTTAGAAAAGCGTAATTATTAAATTTCTCCTCGCATTGATATTGATTTTAATGTTCCCTCACTTAGAAATTCAGTGCGCATTTATATTATTATTTATCTGTTGAGTTTCCACACAGGAATGGTTCCAACATGTGGAGATGGGCTTCGGAAATTGATTCTTTCCGGGACGATATATAAAAATAAGGTTTTCAAACATTTAGGGGAGAGAATATCAGCAGAGAGTCCCAAGAGTAGAGGAAGAGTGGAAGGGGGAGGGGAGGTGAAAGAAGCGCTTTGCATTCTAGTAGTTCTGTCGCCAACCATCAGAGACATTACAGCGCCAACAGTTCAAAGATGAAAAACTGCAGTTCAAAAATGTATGACTTTGCACCTTATGGGTGACGAGGGGGGGGTGGGGACCACTACGATTTTGGCGAACGATTCAACGATCCTGAATTTGCGTTGTGTTAAGGATGGTAAAGTCGTATAGTGTAGAATTCAGGAGGTCGAACCACTACCAAACTCGAGATGAGGAACAGGGGCGAGCAGGGGTACTTAAGACTAACGCTGCTTAGAAAAGAAACAAAAAAAGACCTTTAACGGGAAAAACACAATTTAATGGGCCGAACAATGTGGGAAATTAACAAATAGTAATAATAATAAGAAATAACAACAAAAAGAATAGGATAATAATAAAAAGGTCCGGCGAATCCGAACGGACAGCTAGGCTCGACCCACTAAAAAAAGAGAAAAGATAAATTTATATACCTCAAACAACTCACCCTAAAGTCCCCTAGCTTAACTGCGGGCGACGACGACTTCGCTTGCTGTGGCACGCAGATGAGAAGAGAAGGGAAGAGGGAGAGAGACGGGCCCAAGAATACGCCTTTATTAAATAGGCACGGAAAAGCACAAGAAGAGGCGAGCAGCGACCGAGTAAAAACAGGTAGAGCACGTCCGTAAAAATAATAATCGGTACGCACCAAATCCACCCAAAAGAATCTCAGATCGCAACTGGCCGCAAGACAAGAGGAAAGTTAGGAAAGCTTTCTCTGTCGTGTCACAAAGGGCGACAAACCCTTAAATATGGAAACAACCGTCCAATCAAGAATTAAGGGTTCAATGGATTGCCCCAATCAGTGCAGTCTCTCTCTCCTAACGTAACTCTAGTAATTCAAATAGGCCAATTAAGCGTGACTCCCTTGTCCGAGCAACGGTCGCCTCGCGGGGGCGAGGGGGCAGGAAAAGACTAAGGGGTGGCCCGACAGGGGGTCGAACACTTCCCGAGTTTCCCGCCAAAACGTCCCAGACAAAGAAGTGAGGCTTAATTACATATTCAGAGGGCCAAAAATCTATGAATATTACGAAAAAGTTAAAATATGGAACCAAACATCAGCTCCACGAGAAAAAGCTATCATGTGTAAATACACAGAGCGAAAAAAGGGAGGGAAGGACTGCACAATCACCATAACCTTGCAACTTTCACTACTTCCCAAAGAAGAAAGAGCACCTTAAGGGCCATGAGTTGCGTTCTGACGACGAGGTGAAAGCAATCCTGGTGTCGACAACAACCCCGGAATTCCTCTCCGACGGGATCATCCGACTAATCACGCGTTGGGGCAATGAGTGGAAAGGAATGGGGACTACGTCGAAAAGTGAATAGTGCATTACATAGAGGGCAAATGTAAGTATCAGAAGCAAAAAGAATTTTGAAAATCGGTTAACGATAAAGTTACGGACGAGGAGGCAAAAATTCTTGAACAACCCTCGTAGATTAAATTATTTAGAGCAGAGCTTTCCAAATTGGGTGTCGCCTGGTCGCTCGAAAATCGTTTAGTCAGCGGCACACAAGTGCAAGGAAGGTTGGTTGAACTTGTGAAAGCCAACACACAGGCTATTGACCAGTTGGCGTCTATATTTAACCTCTCTACTCAGACAACCAAACATTACAATGTACCACTAGGCGCATGCTCTTGCGGATATGATACAACAGCCGATGACATCATTGTGTACATTGGCATTCGAGACCACGACGACTGTGAAAAGGTCGTATAATCCGATAAGTTGAAGTTTCTGAAGCATCATCTTGACAGCAGACACAGAATTTGGCGATGGGATTGGATTTACCCAGCTTGGGAGAATGGATCTCTTCTATGATTATGGTGATACATATAGATCGTACGTAGGCATCAATGCCGACTAAGAATATCCATTCTTGTTGACAGTTTATCCGCAACAATGCATTAAGCCCGCATCACCATGACAATGACTTTTCGATGTCGCAGTGACCCGTCCAGTCGCCAGGTCTCAATCCGATTGAACATTTGTACGAGGGGCGTTCAAATTTGACCTGGACTTTATTTTTTATAAAATCAGGAAACTACACACATAAACACACAGACACTCACAAGCACATGTTATTTCTCAAAGAACTCTCCTTACTTCTCTACACATTTTTCCAGCGTTCTGGAAGCATCTGGATACCGGTTCTGTAGAAATCTTCAGGCTGATATAGTAATAACGTCAAGACAGCCTTTTCACTTCTTCATTGGAGCCGAACCTCTGCCCTTCCAAGAAATCTTTCAATGGTCCAAAAAGGTGATAGTCGCAAGGGGAGGGATCTGTGCTGTATGGAGGATGTGGAAGATGTTCCATTTGAGCTTCGTCAGTGTGTCCATAGTCAGTTTGGCTGTGTGTGGTCTGGCATTGTCTTGATCCCTGGTCGCTTTTTCCCAGCCCCTTGCTGGTCCACGAGTAATACTGAGTTATATTAATGAAGAAATAGCTCGATTTTAGCTTGGTAATTCAATTAGTTGTTTTAACTTTGTTGTATCAGAGTCAACTTTCTGCTTTACAGGAAGTGAGTGGTGGTTCTTTGAAATTTTGTTATTATGCCAGCTTCAGGGACGTCCTCAAAATGTCACTGTAGTAGGGTGCATTTATGGTTCGACGTTCTTGCAGAAAATCGACATGAATGATATCCTTAAATGTCCTAGAATACAGTCGCCATCAATTTCGTTGCCGAAGTTGTCATCTTGAATTTCCTGAGTTCTGGTGAGTCAGTGTGTCGTCACTCCATGCTCGCACGCTTGCTTTCAGGAGTATGGTGATGAAATCATGTCTCGTCGGTGGTCACAATACGCGTTAGGAAGCTGTCACCTTCCCTGTCAGAGAGTTGCTTAGTGACCCATCTGGCACAGATCTTGTTGAATTTCAGCTTATCGTGGATGATGGTCTCCACACTTCCCATGCTAATGTTCAGTATTGAAGCTAATTCTCGGACATGAATCCGCCCGTTTTCCCTTATCAGCTTATTTGTTTGTGCGATGATGCCATCATTGATAGCAGTTGCTGGCCTTGCCTTATGAGGTTCATTGCCGGCGGATGCTCGCCCTCCTTCAAACTTTTAGCACCAAGCAAAGACGGATGATCAAGACAAACATGATTCAAGTGAACTGTCTTTGAATTCTCTGATGTATTTCATGTGCTTTCACACCTTCGTTGTGGAGAAACTTGATGATTATTCGTTGTTCCATTTGGTCGACGCATCGCTGTCTACCATTTTGTTTAAACAAACAATCGGTTGTCATGGCAACCGGATGAGTGGTGCTACTTTTGCATGACAGGCGGCAGTTGTCATCCCAACAATCAAAGTTTAGATTCATACAGTAATGAAATTTACAAAAAATAAAGTCCGGATCAAATTTGAACGTCCCTCATAGTAGGAGCTCCACGCCTGTACTCCCATCAAATGTTGTAGAACTACGTGACGCACTCGTGTCCTCATGGTACGCAATATTTCAGGAACGTTTTCAGCGCATTCTTGAACCTGTGCCTCGACGAATTCAGTCTGTTTTTAAGGCTATTAGCTTCTACGTGGTTTCTTAAATTGGTTAGTTGCCATTGGAACTATTTCCCAATAAAAGTAAACAAATTCTCGTGCCACGCAATTCTTGTCATATCGCAGGGCGCCATTTTGGAATCGAGTGTTGAGTAATCGATTAAGTCGATTAATCGAAGATTTGATAATCAATAAATGGAATTTGAAATAATCGATTCATCGATTATTTGCCATAAATTCTCCCATCCCTAGGCCTCTCTCCTTTTGCACAAAGGATGAACAGAGTGTCGTTATCCGTTTTTTGTGATCTGAAGATGTACCGGAGTCGAAATCACACTTCGCCGTGGTAAAGCACTGCCCGTATATTATGCTGAAAGTCTTCCATAGATTGCCTAAGAGTCATAAATTGAGAAAATTCATTCTCACTCATTTGGATCGGCTCCGGTGAAGAAGCTGTTACATGGACGATATTGGGTCGGTAACAATTTTCAGGTAGGGGTCGTGGAACGCAACCTTCATTCCATGATTATCACGGACTATTTGGATATAGAAGAAATAGGCATGCTGGATCAGTTGCTTCATGGGGCTCCCGTCAAATTATCTAAACAAAACAACATGTATCGCGATTCGTCATATAAAATAACCTTCTGACAGTCTTCTCGTGTCCAGTCACGACTTTTCAAACACAACTGTAAACGAACTTTCCTGTTCTTTGCAGAAATCTGAACTTTTCTGAACGGATCGGTGATTTGGATCCGCTTCAGTTTCTAGATATGGGCCAGAAATAGCCTTGGATAAAATTGCTTGCTAAATGTAGCACATGTACAACTCTCGCTTTCGGGTGCATTTCAGAAAATTAAGCACAGAACAAGAATTTTCTACGGCAGAAATGCGATCCCGTCAGACTATGACTTCGGACTAAGGCAAGGAGTGATGAGTGGGTTCGAGCTCGGATGAGAGAGAAGCTGGGGAGATCATGATTCGAACCAGAGCGAGCACGAGAGAAGGAGGACTGAAAAAAGAGCAGTGTTGGGGGTTCGAACAATGACTTGCGATGAGGGGAACGATAAAAGGCCAAGGAGAACGATTCAGGTTAATAAAGAAAGTTTCTAGACGGCCGTAATAGATGGAAAATTACAGGAAAGTGAATTTTCGCTTTCGGCAATAGCCGTAGTTCGAGTCAACGTAGTTCCACGAGTTTGCCAACCCCCGAAGTATTTATATAGCAAGTAACATAACCGAACTGCAGCTAAGATTTTGGAACAGAGTTCGTAGAATTAATGGCCTTGAAACAACGTGGATTCTCAGACGCTGATAAGCATGTCTCCCGTTGGGTTTAGCTGTGGCAGGATTAATGTGCAGAGTTAAACAGTGCAAAAGCTGTCCAAGAATGTTCTGGATTCCTCTCATGTAAAAACTGTCTTTCTTTGCAAGTATTTGCTTATTTCATCGTGGGAATAGGTATTTTCTATCCAAGGATATTCTTAATATACAAGGTCTTTATAATTAAAGTTCCATTTTGACATGGCTATAAAAAAAACTACTGGACCAAAAGCTATAACACTTGGTAATATTATACAAGAGGAAGTATACCCACCAAAAAAAAAAAAATTAGTTCAAAAGGTCACCACCAGCATGGAATGGCGCTCTATGCAATATTCGTATACGAAATTAGACACGAAGACACGGGTTAACAAGTCTTTAATCATTACTAAAATTAGTTACATGTTGAATGTGGCCTCCACCATTTACTGAAAGCAGGTTACACCGGATTACTACGTTCTCAACTGTAGTTCGTAGCATATCAGGAGGACTGTTGCGTATCGCATCTTTCAGTTCCGCCAAATTCCTGACGTTATCACCATAAACAGTGGCTTTGAGGTAACCCAGAGCCAGAAGTCACAGGGGTTGATATCTGGTGAACGGGGTGGCCAAGAAAGGGGCAAGTTTCGGCCTATAATCCATTCATCTGTGAAATGTTGCTGAAGTAACTGTTTGACACATGTACCAACATGAAGTGGAGCCCCATCTTGCATAAAAATCGTTGTGTCTAAAATGCCACGTTGCTGAAGTTCTGGTATCACAAAACTTCTTAGCATCGACGCCATGCGAGCAGCAGTCACAGTGCATGTCACAAGTCCATCTCTCGACTGCTCTTCAAAAAAATACGGTCCAATTATGACATTTGCTGTCATACCATACCCCACGGTAACTTTAGGGAAATGCAATGGAATTTGGTGGAGAACATGAGGGGGACTGGTGGCCCAAATCCTGCAGTTATGGGTGTTGACATCCCCATTCAGGTAAAAATGGGCCTCGTCCGTCCACAAAATGTTCCATGGCCAATGCTCGTCCACCTCCATCCTTGCAAGGAATTCCAATGCGAAGGTTTCTCTACGAGGAAGATCGTTAGGTTCGAGTTGTTGGACAAGGTGGATTTTATATGAGTATTACCGCAGCACTTTACGTACGATCTTGTACACCGTACTCAGTGGTAAGTCCATTCGACGTGCAACAGCACTTACGCTGCACGCCCTTTGTGAGGTTTCCATTTTTGCTTCCTCTACGGCTACTGAAACAGCCTCCACGGTTGCCTCAGAGACGGGTTACCTTCCTCGGCCAGGTGCTACTGATAACAAACCTGTGGCTTCAAACTTTGTCATCATCTTCTTCAAACTCTGCGGTGTCATTGGCCCCCGACGTACATGTATTCGTCGAACGGTACGATAATGTTGCAAAGCCTGCCGTACATTGCTATTGCATTCATAATAACATTTAACCAGAAACGCACGGTCTTGCATGGTAACAGGCATCGTCGACTAGTAACAAATGAGGCGTACTGACAACGAGGCTCCCTTTCTTATATCTGAAAACCAAATGACTTGTAAAGCGCATGTGCATAAACCACATTGTTAACCTGTGTCTTCGTGTCTAATTTCGTATACGAATATTGCATAGAGCGCCATTCCATGCTGGTGGTGACCTTTTGAACAAATTTTTTTTGGTAGGTATGAACTTCCCATGCCCTCTTGTATAATATTACCAAGTATTATAGCTTTCGGTCCAGTAGGTTTTTTTTATGGCCATGTCAAAATGGAACTTTAATTATAAAGACCCTGTATATCATTCATCGGGATAAGGAAATATCTGTTTGCTTTGTCATAGCTCATCCAGAAACGATTTTAATATTTAATTAACGTCTAGCGGATTGCGTATTGAGCCAGCCGTTCGAATTTAAATTATCCTGTAGCAACGGTATTGTAATTGTACGTTGTTAAAGTTTATCCAGGAGCTTTTACTCAAGCCGTTCAACGGTTTTATTATTCTTTATCTCCGCTCAGCAATAATTATATTTGGAGAGACTTTTCAGTGTCTATGGATTTTATCTATTACATTTCTAATTGCTGGGATAGTTTAGAAGATACTAAATTTGGATTGTTCCATCCTAAATAGTATTGAAGTGCTTGTCAACGATGATTAACGCTTTTTCATCTCATTAAAAAGAGACATTCTTGTTATTTATCGATAGTTTACTGGCTAAGCTGACTTTATTTAATTGTTTGCAATTATCTTACCTGGACTGCAGTTTTATCAGAAAGCGTCTAGCGACCCCAGCGAGTTACTTACCTGCGTCATCCCAGCGTCATCAGGAATAAGTTTGAAAGCTATTCTTTCCATACGGATTAGTTTATTCACTCAGCTTCAAAGTTAGTTTTATATAATCGTTGTGTATATGGGTGACATCTGAAGAGTCATGTGCACTCTATTCTAATTTTATTTTACTTTCTGGTCATTAATTGTGGTTTACGAGCCGTTAACCCATTTAAGAGTATAGCAAGATTCATAACAGTATCATCTATGCTTCCACTACATTTTCAGTCAGTATTTCTTTATGTACTCTTGTTGAAGCCAACTATTTGATTAAAGTATTATTTTTCTTTAATTACTCAATACTTTGTACTTCTGTTCAAGTATTAAGTTACACGTAATTTAAAAATTTAAACTTGACGCCCGCTCATGATTAATTGTTTATAAGCCATAATACCTTTTTTAGACCAAGACTCTAGTTCATGTTTCAACCGGTTGAATATTCTGTATATAACATTTTTAGAGAATCCAATCAGCTGCTTGGTTGCTTTAATCGTGGCTCCAGCTAGACGAACACCAATGTGTCAGTTTTCGAAGTCCCAACTCCTTTAATAAATTAGGCGATAGATTTCAACATTTAATATTCAATCGGAGACATATTTCATCTGACGGCATTATTAAATTTGTGATAAGTACGTGTATGGATCACATGACGTCAAAACTATTTTGCTTAAAAACAAATAAAAACAAATTTAGATACGTGTCGTACATGTAATTTATTAGCCGGTGTTTGTAGTTATTAATTACAAATGAAACTAATACATGTGAAGGAGAGTATAAGGTGAATGTTTTATTTCATTTCAGTATAATGATATACAAAGAAATCTAATAAATTTTGTTTCTATCAGACTCGTATCGAAGAAAATATTTGCCTTAATAAAATAGCCACTTATTATTATGTAAACACAAATATTGAAAATATGACAATTAAGAAAACTGTTCGCCTTGTTAATTTTTTATTCATCTGTTTTATTAAAAAAGAGAAGGGATTGTACCTTACGAAAACCTAAGTTAATTAGTTTATTATCACGTAAGAGATGTCTAATAACATTCGTTAGTTTTTCTGTTTTGCTGTCAACACCTTCCTGAAGAAGACAGATCTCATTTTTAGAATAAGAATAAAAACAAATACATTTGCCTGGAATTGAAAAACATTCTAATTCATCCTCCTTTGAATAATCACAATTGAATTTATTTAATTTCCACTGAAAATTTTCTGGGTCCCATACAACGTATAAATTAGAATTATGCTTAGTGGAAAACATGAAAACGTACAGTTTGTTATTGTGAACAATGATTTTCTTCATCACGAAATACTTGTTAGTATATTTAGCTCCCTGATAGGGAGCTTCCTCAAATTCCCTATCGTAAGAGGGAATTGGGATATTACAAACAAATTCAGGTTCATCATTTTTCAGTTTGTATAGCTGATGATTATTAATCTCTGACGTGAAAATAAAATATAAAGTCTCTTTTAAAACCACACAACCAATGACAGTACGGACAAAACGGTGCATTCTGTAAGGTATGGTCTTCCAATTTTTCTGATTGGGTGAGTAAGAGAATAGTTTTAAGTAGCCCATAACTTTTACTGTGAAGGCATATATGTTATCCCTGACAACAGCAAAATGTACGTATTTATCAATGACCACAGGAAATGAGGGCTTCACATCGATTGTGTTTTTTTGCCAGTCATAGAGGATGAACGAAGTGTTTGGATTACTTTGAGGACTGCTCGCAGGAACTCCGCCAAAAATGTACAATTTACAGTCAACCTGAATAGGAATAAAGACACCATCACCGATGAGGAATGGAAGGCAACTGACGGTTTTGTCATTCGCTTCATTAAACAAATCAATAATTTTCAGAGAAGTTGACTCATTCAACAGATAGTCGTTCAGACGTTGTACGTAACCTTCAAATTGGAAAAATTTTAAAGACAGTTTGTGTTTTATGCTTAACACTGTTGCGTTTATGTTAGTATGTACAGGGTCACGTTTTACAGGTAATACAACTCGCGACAGAAACATTTGTTTGTAGAAGATTTCCGTAAAAATGGAGCTTTCCTTTTCCGTGAGTTCTTTCATGAAGTCAGTACTGAGAAAATCATAATTCATATGCAAAAGAAAATTCTGTAAATCATATTTCTCTTCAGGGTTATTCTTACACCACTTTATGATCCCTGCTAAAATAGAATCAGTGACTGCAACACTTTTTTTTTCTATTTCTTCCATCAAACGTTTGAATTGTGGGATTGCTAAAGCAATGAATTTATCGTTCTGCATTATCTTTTCTAAATTATTCAGAATAAACTGGAGAATAAGGAAAATTTCTTCTTCATTTCCGTAAAGAAGGGCTGCATTCCAAACTTCGATTACACTATCAATGTCGAGTGATTTCATAATTAATTCCCAGCAATGATTTGCAAGTTCATCAAGTTGAAATAAATGAGAGGACTGGTGAATTTGCAAAACATGATCCAGGTGTTCCTTATTTATTTTCTCTTTTGATTCGAAATAGATGTAATCCAAAATCGTGTTCATGACGTCCTGATTAATGTTAGGAAATTTTACTCGATTCGTTTGCGCTTCCGCAAAATTGCTTTGAAACATGTTCTTAAAGTAACTCGATCTGCAGGTGAGAATGTTTCGATGGCTCTTGATTTCTCCTCCGTCACACTCGAGAACGATGTCCGCCGTTTTTTCGTCCGTTCTCAATTCCTTCCACGCTTCCAACAAAGTAGACGATGTGCCGGTTCTCCTAGTGTAAACAAAGAATATATATTATAATAAGTTAATCTTAAAATACACGTAGAGTTAAGTTTTCATTTTTTTTCCTTTAGGCACGGCAGGTTTCTTAATGGAAATCCAAGCGTAACGAAAAAGTGATACGGAAGTGACATGACTTAATTTTAGCATTAAGAAACATTGAACAATTTGATTAGAGATTTTTATAGAATTATTTGAGAGATTTTGATATCTTAGCATTAATAAAATTAGCATGACCAAATGGTTCTGTCTTGTTATTTAAAAAGTCTCAAATATTTATTTATTTATTTATTTGAGAATTATATTTTGGAAAGTATAGGGTCTTGACCTCCTTTATTACTCCAGACCCGTTTTAACAGCGCGAGAACTGGGGTCAAGTGGGTTTCTGAAATCTGTCACCAGGGCGCTGCGTAACCTCCCTAACCTTAGAGTCACTTCTTATAAAGTGATTAAAGCTCTGGATAGGGAAAGTAACGACATTCTTTTCCCTGTCAATTTGCCGCCAAACTCACGCTATGATTGGTCTAGAGCTTGTCACATGCTCAAATCCGCCATTTTGGACCCAGCTGCTGAGGTAAACATAAGTGTGTTTGTGTAAGGACTGTTCAGTGTTGCATTCTTTTCCATTCCGAAATGCCGCAGTGTTGCGCTATAAATTGTAATAAGAGACAAAATTTTCCGTCTACCATTCGGTAAAGGAAATGAAGATCGTTTAAAAATATGCCTGCATTGAATTGGACGAAAAAACTGGAATCCAAATGCCGACTGTCGATTATGTGAAATAAGTAATGAGTTCTATTATTGTACATAAAATCTACATTATATTCTCAAAAAATCTAAGAAAAATACAGTAGAATCCTGTCATTTACGCTGCCGGTAATATGATATCCCACTTTATTCATAATTTTGTATCGTATTATTCTCCTAGTCCCGTCTTCGTGAAAGCTATTTCTATGTAATTACAGTGATTATTTTAAAACGAAGTGTTTTCCTCTCAAATCCCAAATAATACGATACAACATTATGAAATTAGAACGGCAGAAGGAAAATTCTACAATCTGCTGTACGTACCGAATGCTGTTCAATGGTCCATCCACAAACACAAAAGCCTGAGTCACACTGGCTCTTAGTTATTTTATTTGAGATTTTTATTTAAAAGATAAAACAGTGGGAAAAAAGTTTTCATAGTGATGCGGTTATGAAAGCAAAGCGGTTCAATTCTGATTTCTTCAATTGAACATAAACAACCAAGCATAGTTGTTGCATAATACTGTAAAAAAAAAAATGTAATTTCCACAAGTGCACGGAGAGCTTTCGATAACGGAGTCTATTTTCCGACTTATAGGACAATATCCCTTAAGACAAAAGCCCCAATTATACTATATTGTATAATGGTGTTATTAAACTACAAAATTTCTGTTAACATTAGAAATGATTCACAGAAGACCAGTTTGAGCAGAACAGGAAAGATGGAATAAGTTAAAGCCCAATGCTATACCATCAATATTTAGCCACAAAACACAAGTGACGGAGGAGAATTGAACAGAGGAAAGTGAATTTGCTTCAGACAATGTGGATAACAACACTGCTAATGAAGATCCCTCTGAAGATGCTGAAAATATGGAGCAATTTTATTCAGAAGAACGCAACTCGCTGTTTTACTTTGGAGGAAGCATTGTTAATTCACTAAAAAGGAAATGCACACTCTGTCACCTCTGTCACCTTCCTTAGTAGAAAGCGTTAGCGAAAACAAACATGCCAGGCTGACGGAAATAAAAAGTTATGCTAAGGAATAATATTGACAAGGATCCTCTGAATTACATATCAAAAAAAATGTATTTCAAGTCCTAGAAATTGCTGAAAAACAATTTCGAGCAAAATAAGTTGATGTTCGGAAATCCATCGTAAATGTGATCGATTTAACTGAATGGACAATTATTGTTTCGAACAGAATAATTTTTCCTGAATGTTGTGATGTGAAAAAAAAATATACTGTAATTCGCTCTTTCCATACTTCTCGATTGTTCTTGCTCTTGCGCAAGTATAATGAAAGTATTGGGGCCCAAAAACCTTCTGGAAAATGTGGAAGCAAGAGTGTTGGGATGCGAAATGTTGTAAAAAATGTAAAATATGTTTTGTTTTCACTTAGATATGAATAAACCAATTTTCATATTAAAATGTTATTAACAAGAAATCCTTATTTTCATTTCAAAGTAATGAGATGAATGTTTACGTCAGCATAATTCAGTTTTGAATAATTTATTTATTTATTTATTTATTTATTTATTTTATTAATTTTTGAAATTGACTCAGTACTAATTAGTAAAAGTTTAATCACAATAACCTAAAATTAGTCGATGAATTACGTTTTCCTCTTAAACGCAGGCAAAAAATGTAACTGTGGGCTTAGCCAAAGCAAGGTGAGTGGGTCCAAAATGGCCGCCAAAACTAGCAGACGCTCAACTTGTCGTTACTTCTTTCCCTATCCAGGGCTTTACCCTAAACTCTTAACATTTTTTTCCAGAAGTCATCTGGAAGGTTAGGGCAAATAACTGGCACTGTTAAAAAATTTTCTCGTTGGTTTCATGTAAAATTAAATCTGTCTTGGTGTCCGTGTGGATGTAAGGCGAACAACCATACAGAGATGCTAGTAGAGATTTTGATACCCCCATTAATTAAAATTTTGGTTGTCAATTTCACTCAACTGATAAACGATATGGAGGATTAAAAATCAAAATTAAACACAGCTACTGAGCAGAAAATTGCTAAAAATGTTACGAATCATGTTAATAACAAACTGAATAAAAATTCATTAAGAAAATTTTGTTCTTTTTATTCACAATTAACTCCACGTTTTAAGTAAAAGTTTGTATGTAAAGCTATTTTAATAATAAAGTACTTTTCACATATTTTTGGGAATTTTTGAAATTTGATATTTGATTTGTGGAGAATCCTGAGAATACTTTTTTTAAGAATACTTCTTACCCAACTAAATAAATGTTTTGTAAATATTCAAATATTGCGATAATGTTTGGAAGTGAAATAGGTAGGGGATGGGGTGTTATTATATCAATTCTATATTTTTATGATTTATTTTTTCATATTGTTGGGAATTTTTGAAATTTGTCTCTGCGGTACCCTAACAAGGCCTACTAACGCCATCTACTTCCGTCATCCGAGAGGAGGACAGCTGCTAGCATTGGGAGTGTTACGCGATAGCGACACTATTCATTTTAGCCACTATAGCTAGGCCAGCAGAGGCAATTTTATCGTCGGCCATTTTCCTTTCCTCCGTTGCTCGACTGTGATTGGATAAACACGGAATAACTAATACATGGAAGCGAAACTTCCCTAGTTTCAGTGATACACCGTTGAGTGGCGCAAAATCGCAAAACCCCTAGCGGATGGACTGAAACTCTTTCGTCCGTAAAAGAAGCGTTTTACCACTGATTAGTTATTATTTTTTTAAGAATTGTTTTTCTCAAGGAGTAGTTAAGATGGAGGATAATCAAAGTTCGGATTTCGTACCTTACCCTGTAACGGACTTCATACCTTCAGGAAATCAAAGTTCGGCAATAATTGTTCACATCATTATAGTAAACTATGCATTCGAATTGTCAATATTAACTAAATAATACTTTAATGAAATATTATAAAGCAAAAGTAAGAAATGAAGTAACGTGTGAGCTTCGTACAAGATGCAACTTAACTTAAAAAATATCTCGACTTCTAGTCAACCTATTATTGCCATGATTAATTAAAAAGGTGATTATAAAGATTCAATAATCCAATAAGCAATTTGTTTTAGATTAAAGTAATACACGAACAGAATGGTATTATTTTACTTTAATAAGTATAGAATATATTGCCAAATTGAAAAGCTATTGCATTTGTCATTGAAGCACGGAATAACTAATACATTATTATTATTATTATTATTATTATTATTATTATTATTATTATTATTATTTATTCCGTGATTGAAGCTCTTTTGACATTTCAAATATATGTAAGTAATTCCCGCAAGTACAAATGCAGCCAGTAAATAAACCCCACATAGAAAATCCCCAAAATAAAAGTAGAAAGAAGGAAATAACTCCCAAATGAAGCTGCAATTTTTATATAATTTTTTCATCAATTTTATCGAATTATCATAAAAATTTCAAACTAGATATATAATTTAAAAACTTTTTCTTGAAGAATTATTTTTCACAGAATAATTGAAAATTAGTGGAAAGGTATATAACTATTACAATAATTATTGAAACCCTTATGTAATTTCAGAAGAGAGTGTAATATACCTTACCATGATATATTCCTTTACCATGTATAAAGCAAACATTTTTTAATTCATTAAGAGACGATCAAGTATCAACGTTTGCTTATTGTGAAATCAATTCATCTTCTAGATGCTAATATGGATGCAGTGCGTTAAATAAACGCAAATGAAAAGGCAATGTCAATAATCAATGTATAGTGCATGTGAGAAATCGAAAGCAAAAGTTCTTTTTTTGTGAAATAAAAAATACTGAAAAGGAGAGAAGCGAATTATATATGTAATATGGAGGATACGTGAAGTAAACTTACGTCGACATCGTTATGAACAGTTGAAGATGAATTTTTTTGACTTTGCTTCGGCTTCTGTTGGAGCTTCCTGAACTGACTACATTGCATTCAACTGCAATCAGACGGCGAATCTATGTTTGCGCTGTATTTGCATTGGTGCTAAGGAAACGCTTCATCGATTTTTTACGCTCCAGCTACTGCGCAGTAAGTAGCAAACACTCTCTAATCAATTTTTTAAAAACTCTTTCTCTAAAACTTTATGATATCTTCAATGAATTGTATGATACAAATATAAAGTTTACCTCTAAAAGAAAGAAATGCTCAATTTATTTAGCCCCAGTTCGCTCATTTCTCTAGTTTACTTCTCTAGCACTCTTTCCGGCCTTTTGCTTTTATCTGTTTTACTTTTAGAAAAGCGTAATTATTAA
>JAHWFO010052258.1:315173-331461 GCA_023313115.1 Rhysida immarginata | reverse complement strand
TCGACAATCGAACAGTGAAGTGTACATTTGTTAGGATGGGACGAAAGCAGCGCTTTCACAAAGCTCATCTAACCAGAATAAACTCCAAATGAAATACACTGAGGTAGTCAAGAAGCCTAACCAACCCAAGCGGTCTTCCATATTATACAAAAAAGAAAATAAGATCGACGATTGTCAGAAACAAAAAAAAACGAAATAAAAAAAATACAAGGAGAAATAAGATTATCACATCTTCCAGTAGTCTGGGAAAGAGACGTTGCTAATATCTTCAAAATTGATGTCAAGAACGTGCCTCGGTTTACGATACTTCGTATGCCAGTTCATATTCATTGAGTTCTTCAGTATCGCTTTCACAAGCTTATTGTCGTGAGTCTTCATCTTCTGTATCATAATCAAAAGGAGATCCTGTATAAACTTTCCGATATGGGCCATGTTAAAATCCAAGTGGATGGATTGGTTTTTCACCGTCCTTCTGTCCAGCTGGGCAATGGTCCTCAGGGTAACATTCTGGAATGACTGAAGTTCACTCCATCTGGTTTTACAGATAGTCGCCCACGCAGGCATCCCATAAAGGAGTATGGTCCGGATAATCGATTTGTACAGAAGTAGCTTGTTGTCAATGCTGAGGGCACTGTTGCGACCCATGAGAGCTATGATACTGTACTTAGCCCTCTTCGCTTTATTCAGAGCATAGGACATATGCTGGTTCCATGAGAGTCTTGAGTCAGTGATAACTCCCAGATACTAGTAGTTGTCCACCCAGTCCAGTTTCTTATTGAACAGAACAAGAGAATCTGGGGGATGCTTGAGCTTCCTGTTGAGGTACAAAGCCTTGCACTTTCCGACGTTAAGGTTCAACTTCCAGCAGTTAAACCAGTCTTCGAACTGCTTCAAGGCGCACTGCAACCGAGTGATAACGTGAGCCGGCTGGTGTGCCCATGTCATAATGGCAGTGTCATCCGCATAAAAATACAGATTACAATTATCGGGTTTCGGGAAATCATGTACAAAGTAATTAAATAGCACAGGCCCGAGGACAGAACCCTGAGGGACACCGGCCTTTACAACACGGGGTGTGGAAAGATCTTCTCCAACTTTGGCTTGATAGGATCTGCCGTCGAGAAAGGATTTCACCATCAAAATCGAATCGGCAGGGAACCCGTCTCTGATCATTTTGTAGACAAGGCCCTCATGCCACACTTGGTCAAAAGCTTTACTGACATCGAGAAATACCACCCCACAGTACCTGGATAGGTTCAGGGGGGTGCTCAGGTCTTCAACGAGCCTCCATATCTGCATCGGACAAGAGTGGGCAGCACGAAAGCCAAACTGCTCTTCCCGAAAAAGGTCATTCGAATATTTTGGTAATTCTAATAATATGACTACAAAAATATTTATTAACAACATTTGCTTCTCAATTTTAGTCGGTAAAAGCAAACAATGAAAAGTACTAGATATTTGGATTTTGCAGCCTGATATTATTAAAACTGATTTTCCATCAAAAGTTAAATTCCATATTTAATTGAAATATATTCATTTCAATTTCCAATTTGTTTGGGTTTTTTCCCCTATTCTTTTCATTATCTTTACTTTTATGTACAGAAACTGAGAAGTAATTGCTGAAAATTATATATAAGTATTATATCTTTTTCTAATATAAATAAAAATAATAAAAAACCTCAAATCGATTTTAAAGTTCAAAATAAAAAAATAAATACCTCTTTACTTATCCGGTTAGTATTATTTGTGAATAAATTTATCTCAACTGCATTCCATGTTATTATTAGTAAAATATTTATTTTTATTTGAAAGAATGCCTATTTCTTTATTAGATCACTAATTTTATTCAAGCATTTTCAAGAATATTAAACTACAGTGGAAAAATGTTTTTATTAAATAATTAAAATTATAAAAACTGGGGGAAAGACGTATAAAACAATTGATACTTTAATAACATAAAATAAAACAAATTAATACAAAATAAATTCAGATACAATTATTCCACTAATAATGTTTATAATTGTAAATTGTGAGCTATTTCTCTTAAAAAGTTTAACACATTGCGAATGCCAAAGTCTCGTATAATGTTTGCTATCCTGCATGTGTTATCTTGATAACGTTTTCTTTTCGATGGCTCTGGATATCCTGCATGCATTTGGTTGATGGTGATGCTGTTCAATGCCTCCTCTCTCTTCAATATATCAAGAAATTTCCAGATATTTGAATAGAATGTGGTAACATTTGCTTGCATATGGTTATGCCATTCCTCCAAGGAGTTGTTCGTACGGGGTAATTCTTGAACTACCCGAACATGCATATTCTACATGTTTATAGGGAACTGTGGAGCTCGCCTAGCATGCCGACGTATCCTACCAAGATACACATCCTCAAAGTAGTCTGTGATAGGTTCAGCTTCAGATGGCATGGTCTCTTGCAATATCTCAAACGCATTAAGCACTTCATCTGGCGGAACGAATGCTAGAGCTGCCAACATGCGTATTTTCAGAGCAAAGTCAACATCAATTTGATATTACCTTTGCAATCCAACAGATTGTACCTTACGATATACATGTATGTTCTGCAGGGTTCGTACGGGTAAAAAAAGATGAAGGGTTTTTATTTTTTTTAACTATTGCTAACAAATATTCTATAAAAATTTCATACATTCTAATAAAGATTTAAACCTTTCTTTATGAGACCACACAATTGTTTACCGTCAAATTTTGACGCGTTCCATCTAGTATTTAATAATAATAAAATTACAATTGTGTCTGAAAAGCTATTGTGGAGACTTTTTTTTTTGTTTTTTTTAAATTACGATTTGGCCAGGGAGATGAGACCATCGATGTCAGGGAAATGGAACATAGATTTTCTGTGGGAACCCTGGAGGCCTTACAATACAACATCTTGTCGAAAATCACCCGACTAGTTTCCGCCTTTAATCCCGCCTTCTTCACGGTACAAGGGAAGGGGGGGGGTGATATATATCTTTTTAATCCTTATATCCCCTTTGTTTGTTGGAAGCATTCAAGCGATTTGTCCATAAGTGAGCTCAGGTGGGTTTCAGATGTCGATGTTTTTAAATTTTCCCTAATTAAGAAAAATAAGCAATGAATTAGCAATTCCACTGAAACACCTTTAATTCCATTGTGATGCCATGCTGCAACGGTTGCTTGAAATGGCGCCCGTCACTGTCCAAAACAGTTTGAAAGCATATGATAGCATGCTGTACAACCGCCATGGATATTCCTGGTACCTCGGCGTACGTTCTTCTGATAAACCCTGTCTTTTATATCAAATGAAAGCAGATCTTGCGGCCCATAATCTGGATATTTTTCCTAACGAGTTTGGTATCCGAACAATAAGTACTTTTTTTTATATATAAGATGGGTTAATAAGTTTAATTGCAACCTCCTTGTACATTGTATTAATACTTAAACAACCCGAGGGTTGTCCTCCAGTAGCCAGAAGTCTAACATTTGGTTTGAGAGTGTGACTTACTGGTTTTGAGAGAGGTAAGTGAAATGTCAATATTAGTGCCAAAGATGAATCGTTGAAATGATCAATCTGAGCTTATGGAACAGATTCCAACTGAGAAAATGGGCGAGAAAGAGTCACTAAAGGTCAGCTTGGGCTGGCCAGGTTGGCTGAGTTTCTAACACATTTGAATTGCAGTGAAGCAAACCGTTGGGAATTTTCTTTTCTTGAGCTACTCTTTCTCGCCCATTTTCTCAAAATCTTTCAAGGGGAAGCATGTGATTAAAATTGTTTTTAGACTAATGTGGTGTTGCTCTACAGGGCAGCAATTGGAAATTTTTCTCTATCTTTAATAGTTTTCGAGTTAGCAAATGGATGACCTTAAATTTGGGGGTCAAAGTCAAATTTGAGTGCGGCAATGAATCCCCCCCCCTCCCTATTCTCTATAAACCACACATATCTGTTCTGGCGTACCTGGCAGCTTTGAGATATCTGCCATGTTACCAGACTTTTTGGGGGGTTTCTAGAAATTTAGGCGTCGACTACTAAGGTCATTTTGCGCCTTTTACACAAGTTATATCTGTACGTAGCCCGGGACAAACACAAACATCCATGCCCACGGCGGGATTCGAACCCACGGCCAGGCGGACTCGAAAACTAGAAAGCCTGCTCCCTAGCCCTCTCGGCCACCTGGCCGGCAGACTTTTTGGACACCCTATGTAATATAATGCATCATATTGGTAGACTATCTGTAGTTTATCAATCACTCTTCATTAATATTTTAACTAGCACATTAGCAACCAAATTACAATTTCCTATTTCTAGGAGCAGAAGTTAACCTCTTTACCTACACGTGAATTATAACTTCTTTAGTTTTTTTTTAAAAGGAAATAAATATAACTTGTAACAACCTTTCAATTGAAGTAAAAGTAACCTTTGCAAATCGGAAATTTTAGGTTATGTTTAATTATAATAATTACTATATGCATTTTATAAAGAAATGATGGTAGCCAATTGGAAAATCAGAAATTTAAGTGAGACTCTTAGACATGCTGGATTGCAAGTATATGAACCTTAGTTTTCAACTCCGTGTTGGAGGCCCCCAAAGACTTTTCGTATTTGCCCCAAACCAAAGAACTCCAAATGTGGTTTATCCAGAAGCGTTTTCTAGAATATATTATCTGTGATTTTATCTGCTTAAAATAAATTTTCTCTCTTTTGTGATTAATTTATATCATTTAGCAATGCAAGGAATGCCTTTTCTTATTAATTCATAGAATAAAATGTAGATTCACTTACAACCAACTTGAGTTATTTTTAACTTCTTAAAATTGCTCTTTTTACCTACAACTCTAGTTATCCCAGGCAACGCCTAGCGCCTTTGCTAATTTTAAATAAAAGTGTAAATTGGTAATTAATAAAATACTCACAAAATTATTTTGCAAATTTTTATTCATCAAATGAAATTCCATTAATTTTATTGCAAATATTTGGAATACATTTATTGGGTAATTTTATAACATCCAAGTTATGTACATTTGTCTGGACTGAAGTAGCGATCAGTTGGACATCCCTGAAAAAAAAAGACAATATGCTTGAAATAATACGAAAGTTTGGAATACTGTAGTTTCTTAATTTGGGATAAGATTGCTAATTGACGACTAAACATACAGGGATGCTACTAGGATCAATAAATTTGGGGACTAGCCTTTCTGACGGATATGATGTATTGCTATCACCTGTTACACAACCACCTTGAAAGTATTCACATACTGCAACTATGCACTTCTGCCAGCGCTAGTAAAGTTGCTGAAAACATTCCTGGACCCTTTGGAGGAAATGGACTTCAAGGCGGCCGTCGCTGCTTCCTGAACCTCAAATGCACTCTTGAAACGGCGTGCTTTGAGTTCATTTTTCAGACGGGAGAACAGGTAAATGTCACATAGGGTGAGATTGGGTGAGTAGAAAAAGTATGGAAGGGTTGAGGTTCAGGAAGCAGCCTGCACCATAAAAGACAAATGTGCGGGGACATTGTCATGTTGCAGTACCCAATTCTTGCTTTTTCAGATTTCTAGCCTAGAACTTTTAGGCTTTCCAGCGGACAGCATCATGGATACGCGCCAGAATCTGTGTACCTGTACCTCCCCTTGTTCGCTGTCGTTTCTTCTGGTAGATCTCGTAATGCACCACGCTCTTCCGAAGAAGTTGAACAACTGCAATACGCATTATTTGGAAAAACCCTGCACTGCGGAGCTTTTTCCTTCTTATGATGTGTCGCGTCATGTGTCTCTACACCATAGTCAAATAGTTCCCCTCGGCTTCAAGCCTGATTGGAGATATCAGCACAAAATCCGAACTTATTGATCATAGTAGTCTAAATGATTCATTCGGTTTCAAAACACTGTACATATAAATGATATATGAAAAGAAAACCTTGAACCTAAAAACGACATTTTTCAAAAAAAATTTTTTTTTGCTGAAACAGACACAATGTTATGTCTAGACAACACTCATATAGCTCTTCTTCCAAACAGTAGTTTATAACTACCCTGTTAATCGTATTTTAAAGCAGTTTATAATCACTTTTTTTTTGTTTGATAATTTTCGAAATCGATCGTTCTGTTGCCAATATTTTTCGGTTTTTGAATTTTGACTTAAGACTCGGATAGAGAATCAAAAAGCAATTGAAAGTTATATTAGGCACGCATGTCCTATCTATTCAGGAACATATAATTCCTGTCCTTCGTGATTTTATTAGAATTGATAGTTATTAGAATATAACATTTTCTGTGAAAGCTATAAAAATGAGCAGTAACTGAAAATAATGGAGAGCTACCAGACTGTTGAGAAACAGTGGAAAGGTGGCAGAGAAAGAGATAGTCAAAGATAAGATTTGCTCATTCGATCCTGGTCACAGCACCAGAATGTTAAACTTCGAATTTCAAATTTTGGATTTTTCTTACTATAATGGGTATCATTAAATGGAAGGACAATAAGAACCTAATGTGATCCTTTGTATGGTGACAAACTTAAAAAGATTCTTATGCAAAATGTTTGAAACTCAAATTTTAAGTGTCCAAACATGACGCGAAAAAGCTGGCTCAAAACGTCATTTAATCTCAATAATTGCCGCAGTTTACACGTGGCATAGCGCAGTTCCTTACGTAAACAACTGGTACAGAAAGTTCATAAATGACGCAACGATGCGATATTTCTAGACCCTAAATTTTGGGTTTTAGACCATTTCGATTTCCTTAGACTGATGCATGGAATCACGCTATGAATGTAATTATTGCCCTTCCATTAGTAATATTTGTGCCAAGTTTTCTTGCAATTTATAAGTAAGAAAATTTGTTTTTTGCTATTAAGGATCCCCTTAAACGCAACAAGTTTGCATCGTAATACCCCTGCTGGTAGCACGAGTGCAGTGCTCTTACAGCATGGCGACCTAATGCAGGGAAACGTTTGTGTTTTCTAATATGCGAGGTGTATGTCTGTTAATACAGTGCAGCGTGCATTCAGAAGATAGTAGAGGGGACCTAACTTAACCTAATGTTGAAGCATGTTCTCCCGTTGTCTTAATTACTTTAGTTTAAGGAGGAATTACTTACACTGTCACTTACTAACGCGTTGTGCTTATTTTCGTCTTCAAAACAGCCTAAACTGGTCGACTCATTGATTAAACAAGATACTGAGAACCATTGAAACATTTGCCGGGGATGTAGGCGTGGAGCGAATTTTTCTTTTCAGCTCATGTCACAAATGTTCAATCGGATTGAGATCCGGCAGCTGGGCGGGCACTGCAGCAAAAAAAAAAAAATCCTGTTCCTGGAACCACTCCATGGCGAGGTGGGTTTTGTGCAACGACACAATATCTTGCTGGAAGTACGAGGGTAATTCAATAAGTATGTTACAAATCGAAGAAGTTGCGACCTTCATTTTTTAATTAAGTGCGGGAAACTGTCACCGCTAGATAGCAGCACTATCTAGTTTTATTGTGACGCACAACGATCGTTCTGCGCATGACTGTACAAGATGGTGGCGCTCCTGAGTACATGTACACGATAGAACAGCGTGCTGTTGTGCGTTTTTTGTGGGCAAAACATATGGAAGCAAAGGATATCCACAAGGAAATGCTGCCCATATATGTTGAACATTGCCTGTCACGGGTGCAGAAGTTCTCGGAAGGGCGGACAAGTATCGAAGACGAACATCGAGCTGGTCGGCCGGTGGAGATCGCCACGCCAGAAACGTTGCAGCGCGCCGAAGACATCATCCGAGCAGACAGGAAGGTAACCGTCGACGCTGTAGCAACCGCTATTGGTAGTTCACGTGGCCAGGCTTACAATATGATGCATGAGCAGCTAAGTTTCAATATTGTGTGCTCCCGCTGGGTGCCACGCCAGCTTACACCACAACACAAAAGCCAGAAACGACCAGGCCTCCTCAATAAAGTGGTGTTGCTGCTGCATGACAATGCCCGTCCTCATAAAGCTAATCAGACCACAGTGACGCTGAGGTCATTCAAGTGGGAGGTCCTCTAACATCCACCTTACAGCCTGAACCTCGCCCCGAGCGATTTCCACTTGTTTGGCCCTTTGAAACATCATCTTTTGGGAGAACACTTTCCTGACGATGAAGCGGTTGAAAGAGCAGTGCGTGCGTGGTTCCAACAGCAACCAAAAGAATTTTACGCCACAGGTTTCCAGGGACTTGTGAAACGGTGGGACAAGTGCTTAAATTTGTATGAAGATTATGTTGAAAAATAAATGTTGTTTGTATGTCATTATCTCCATTCATTTCTTTTCAATCACGATTCGTAACTTAATTATTGAATCGCCCTCGTACCTACCTGGTTGCGGATAAATTGTCAACATGAATGGATGCACTTGATCGACAGCATCAACAATCCAGACGTGAATCAACAATTGATCTTACGGGTGAGAGGTAAGCATTCTCCACAGAATACACCAAAGTGGTATACAGAGTTGATGGGTCTATGGATTCACGCTGTTTACTCCAAATTCATTGTCTGTCATCAACATGATGCACCAGGAACTTCGATTCATGGGACCAAGCGACATTTTTTCCAGTCGTCCATGTTCTATTGCTGGTGTTGCTTTGCCCACAGAAGCCGCGCTTTTCTGTTCCTACTCAGTACCCTATTCGCAACAACATACGTCTAGAGGTTAGTTTTGAGATGGTTGTCTGAGCAGCAAGATTAAAATCGGACTTCAATTAGGCAACTGTGGCTTGCCTGTCTGGCTTGCACAAATTTAGCCTGTCTCCGCTGACCTCTCTAATCAATGAGCGGTTTCCTTTCACTATATTGACGCTGACTGGACGTATTTTGTTTGGTGAACTTATTCTCGATAAACTATTAAAGATATTGTACGAGAAAAGTCCAGGAGAGCTGCCGCATTCAAAGTCGATTATATCTTTGCTCTTTCCCATTATCGCTCTGATCGTACCCTAAACTGCCGGAAGGTTGGTTATCTGCATTTGTATTTTTGCACATAGGCCAGACAATGTATTTTCCCCGTGTATTTAGTAAATAGAGTTTTCGTTTAATTTACATTTTAATTTACCCCCTTAAAATCTGTTTGAATGCAAACTTACGATCATAGATCAAAGAGAAACCGAAATTGCATGATAACTTACCGCTTCGAAATGCCCTAATACGCACTGGTATTGATTCTAAAGAAAATTAATAAATTAAAGCAATATGATAAAATAGTTGTGTATAAAATAAGTTTCTTGTAATTTTCTTACCTCCTCAGTTTTGCAACTTTCAATACCTTCGGTTATTGCATTATAAATCTATAAAGAAGAAATATTATTGATCTAAGGAGTTTAAATGATAAGTTTAAATTTAAAAGTGGGTAGTCTCCTTTTAATGGGGAAAATCGTAAAATTAAATTTTAATAAAAGATGTGTTTACAAACAATACAAAAACTATACCAATTCAACAAGAACAACAAAAAAGATATTCAATACAATAATAAAATTTTCCACAAATAGAAAAAAATATTAGAACAAATACCAAACATAAAAATCATACCAAAATTAACCAATAACATTACAAAAACATTAATAACCACCACCAACCTAAAAACAACAATCAATCAAAATAATAACACAACGACGTCACGATAGTTCACTACTAGGTTCGCCTCTATCTTTCCCACCGAAATGCATAAGGCATAATAAACATTCTACCGTATCACTTGTAAGACCCTTATTCTTTTTCTTTAGTTAATGTGATACTAGAGAACATGGAAATTATGAATGGCGACTATGTTGGAATTAGTGATGGTCGATACCAATAAAGTATTGCGATACTGATACTAAGTACGATACCAAAAAGTCCGATACCGATACTTTAAGTATCGCGATACTGACTGATACCTCCTTCTCTCCGTCATTAATTTTAGGAGAAAACACAGAAAAATTATTATATTAAATTGGATATCAATACTATCTCAACAAATGCAGAAGAAGATTGAGGAAAAAGTATCAGCAAAAAGGAAGAAAAAGAATCCAAATGCCAAAAACATCGAAAGATCGCAAAACTTCAAATGAGCCAATACCGTACAAGCTGAAATATTGCGTAGCTTGGGAGAAACATCCAAAGTTATAGGGACAATAGAAGATATAGAAACATCCAGTGTTGGGCAAGATAAAATAAAAACAATATCTAGATTAAGATAAAGATGAGAATTAAATATTTATCTAGATAAGTTAATAGATAATATAATTTAATATAATCTAGATAAAGATAAAAGCAAATTATCTAACAAATTAAGATAAAATTTAGCCTTTATTTAGCTAACTTTTCAAACTATCGATATAGCGTGATAAATATCGGAGTTTTTGCGATAACAGGCTGTTTGCGCCACGCTCTTTTCCAGTGTTAGCTGCTCGTTACATTCATATCGTGGAAATCTAATGTTAATGTCCCACATGAAAAAAAGGTCACGCGCAGAGAGGCTACTTAGTATGTATACACTTAGGATTGTGGGTAAAGGAAAAGGCGTTGCATTGCTTTCGAGTTTCGATCTACTCCAAAGTACTGAGAGATCACAATGTTGTTTCGTGCCTGGTGAAACGAAATCTTTTCTTTGTTCCCACTCATGGTTAATTATTTATTATACATATATAATTTCTTAATTTGTTTTAACGCTCAGGAAGTGACTTGGAGCTGGAGGAGTGAGTTTCGAAGCAGCGAAAACACAATGGCTGCTGACGGGAGCAGCAGGGGAGCAGAAGACTAGTGACGTCACTAACAGGTTAACTCTGATTGGCTCAGTTATTTCTGTATCGATCGTAAGTTTGATAGACTTACACCTCTCGTTAAGCATCTATCAATATCGGACAGCCTAACGTAACAGAAAATAGCATGGCGCAAACAGCCTATTATCAGCTGTTCAAGTGATATGATAGCAAAATACGATATTTTAGAAAATATCACCCATCACTACTAGGTACCTTCAAGAGCTATTTTCTTCGATACAGTCGACTCCGCTTAAAAGAGCCCAGTCAGTGAAATTGAAAAAAGGCTCTTATAAGCGGAATCGCAGAAGACAAGACAGTTATTTTGGGGAAAGGAAAAGTGGCTCTTATAAGCATTTAGCTCTTTTATGGGAAGCTCAAAGAATTTCTCAACTGGTCACATGATTACTTGTGAAATTCAGTGACTTTGTCTAAAAAGAAAGAGCCACAAGCCCATGACATTAGTCATGCATGCCGGAGCTGGATGCATGTCTCGCCTATTTAAGGTCAACCGGATCCTTACAATTTTAGAAATGTTTTTTCAGTAAATTTTTTAAAATCTAGATTCAAGTTTTTAGAAATTTTTGAAATAGATAAGATAAACTATGCTTAGATAAAGATGAAGATAAAAGATGACATAATTGAAAGTTTATCTAGATAAGATAAAAGATAAAAACTTTTCATCTAAGATAATTATGTAGATAAATTTATCTAGATAGGTCCCAACACTGGAAACATCAGTGAGTTAGTTCTTGCTCTCTTAACGCTACCACTTTCCAACGCAGCTGTGGAAAGAGCATTTTCAACATATAATAAAGGACAGACTTAGAAATAATTTTTCTGTAGATATGTTTAATGCCTTAATGAGTGTTAGATATGGGTTGAAAAGGCAAAGTTTCTCTTGCTTTAATTTTACTCCTACAAAGAGCATGATGGACAAATTTAATCAAAACATATATAATCATATTCCAAGTAGTACCGATAATGATAATGAAGTTTTAAGCATATTTCAAACTGCTATATGTTAAGTGTATTAATTGTTATTTTCCCCCCATTAAAATGCATTAAAAACTTTACAGGTCTTATGTTTTATTAAGTAAATAAACATTACAAAATTGTTTAGTAAAATTTTTGGTGAAATGCTAAAGATTTTAGTGATTTTTTGGTGACGAGATCATTCTGTTTTAGTGACGGAGCAGGCACATGACTTGGCAACCCTGATTTTTGCTTGCTGGTCCGTAACTATTTTATTATAAGCTTTTTATAACTTTGCTGTGTTAGTTTGTTTAGGTCAAATCTTGTAATCAATATTAAACCAACTTTCCGACAAGCTAGGGAGCTGCAATTGGACACACTTATACAGAATCGATGACAATTTATGATAAAGAAAAAATTTTTCAAATCGGTTCATTGGTTCGTGTTCTAATGGTACTAACTCATTACTACGAATTGATTGTTGTAACAATTGGACATTTCGTTATGGAGAGAGTAAATGTATCTATTGTTTATTGTTGCAAAATTAAGCTGTATTGTTGCCACTAAATAAAACATTATAAAAGCTTGGTTTGATAAAACCTTTTTCCTCTTAATTTGTTTGTTAACTGAATTTCAATTTTTTTTTGTATCTGATACTTACATTTATTTGTCCAGTTACGTACCAGCAGGCAAAAATTTTTGAACAAGCCTCACAATACCAATACTAATTTTATATAATGTGACAACTGATAATAATAATAATAACATTAAAATTGTGTCTGAAAAGCTGTTGTAGAGATATTTTTTTAAAAAAATTTACGATTTGGTCAGGGAAATGAGACCATCGATGTCAGCGGAATGGGATACAGATTTTCTGTGGGAACCCTGTAAACGAACCGTACGATATCTAAACATGCTACTAAATATGAATTCCAATCATTCACAGACTGCATAAAATGCAAAAATTCACATGCCACATTCATATAGATCTAAAAGATGTCTATACTGCGACGAGTAAAATTATTTTAAAATTTTATTAGCGTTTAGTTATCCAAGGTTAACCATATACGTTTGCTCTATAAAAAAACAAGAGTTTTCCAAAAGTAAGAATCGGTTAATCAAATATGCACTTAATTATAAATTAAGCATGACCTTTAGATGTACATCTTCGATGGTCCAGTACAGGTGTTGCTTTGAGAAGGCTGTTTTCCCATACCAAGTTAGCCGATGAGGCCGTCGGCTGCTGTGCTCTATCCTCAATAGCATGCATCTATCTAGTGATACGCTATGAGATGTTTGTCTGAGAAGCAAAGTTAATTCGGATACCAATTGGGTAACAGTGGGGGTTTCTTTTGGCTTGCATAAGCTTAGCCAGCTTCCACTGGAATAGGCTGATTCGACATTTATTGTGCAATGTACCATAATCTCCAGATAAATTTTTGAGACTGTTGTACGATTATGCCACGGTCAAAGTCGGTTAAACCTTTATTCTACCCTATTATCACTATGATTTATAGTCCAAACTGCCGACGGAAAGAGTGGACCAAACCATACCTTTTTTGACCGGACAGTATATTTATATGAATGCGAGGAGTGGTCATAAAGTCATCACATACTGACTGAAGACTGAGAAATGGGGTGACGCTGCAGTTGGTAGCGTCAGTCCTTCTCCACATATGCACCTTCCAGAGACACACACTTTTCCCAACGAAGGACGACATACTGGATGCCACTTTTATAGAAGTCCTCCTTTTGGCTGTTGAGGAACTGCTTCACCTCGAAGACGACCTCGCTGTCGTCTTGGAAATGCCGTCTACGAAACGAGGGAAGAGGAAAAAGTCGCTTGGGGCCAGGTCGAGTGAATACGGCGGATGGGGCAGTAATTCTTACCCCAGTTCCGCCGCAACGCGCATGATCTCATGTGTGGAATGTGCTGGCGCGTTGTCATGCAGAAGTCTGATCCATTTGGACACCTTTTCTCGCCGCTTTGACTTGATGGGCTTCCCTTAACTTCCGCAGGAGGTCCCAGTTGTACGCACCCGTGATCGTCCGGCCCTACCTTCACAACTTGTGGCTCGTCACAGATGGAGGGGCGTCCGCTCGTCTTTCACGCTTGTCTGGTGCATAAGAAACGTCGACACCACATGGCGACTGTCTCGTACGATGGGGCATTGTCACCATAAACGGCCAGTAAAGACGTTTGACGCTTGGTGACGTCATGTTTTGCGGCGCATATTTTTATGTCGTACGAAAAATTTGCGGCGTTAGCGTTTGGAGTGAATTAGCTTTTACTCCGCATGGATTTATTTGGCATTGTTCCCAATGAGGGGAGGCACTTCCAATTTTCCGACGGGCTGCGCCATTTTGCTTTCAACACTCTGGCGGCGTTTTGCGGAACAGCAGCAAACGCTGCTTGTATCCTCCAGCACTCAAGGGATGCTGCTTCCCAGTGGCAACCCACATTTTCAAAAGCGATCCTTCTTTCATGTTGATTGTAATGACTTTATGAACGCCCCTCGTATTTGTATAAATACATCAATAGTAAGAGAGGTGGCCTGGACTGGTGCCCTTAGATAAGAAGTAAGTATTTCATTATGAAGCGCTTGCAGCTCACTCACCATGATGTTGGAGTCTTAAAGGTCATGTTTGTTAATTTTTAAATTACTAAAAAAAAAATAAAATTATAAGTGTTTACCTCATCACTTAATACATAGTACTGGATCTTTTTCTTCAGCTTGTCATAATCAAATACATTATCTACTTCCTGTTAAAAATTAAGATTTAATTATATATAAGTAATATTCAGTCTTGGTCTAGATGGTCAGGATATTAAGCGTTTAAATTTTTTATTTTATTTAGAAAACTAATATATAATAATATACATTCGAAAAATTTGCAATACTTACAATGGGGTCAGGTTCAACATGCATTAAACATTCCATTTTGGAAGGAGGCTCACGCTACAAAATGTGAATATTTTTTTGATTTTATTAAACATCACTGTTTTTATGCAAGACTTTTGAAATAAATTCGGCTTATGTTTATGGTAAAAATTCTTACTGTGCATGTTGTTTCGGTAATATTGCATGATTCCAAAAGCGTACTAAATTGCATCTGAGAAAAGAAATTGTAAAATTATATTGAAAAGTAACGTAAATTGCTCTGAATAATATTGGCCGTCCCATTTTAAGCAATACTGCTAAATAAGGCACGTTGCAAAAGTATAAATCCATCTACATTTTCTTAACTAATAATAAAAACAAAGGATAAAAGAAAAACATGAACATTTTGAAAAGCTTTATTAATACTTAGTGTCTGCTTTCTCAACAGTACAACCACTTGAAACTTCAATTTTGAAAAAAAATCTTCAACTTACTGGACGACTCTCATCCGCGGGATTGGGGTCCTAATGCCCCATGCGTCAGTTGCCATTAACACCACAACACCAACGCCTGCGTTTAGAGTGGTGCCTTGCCCGGGAGGCATGGACAGAGGACGAATGGCGTCGCATCATGCTTGGTGATGCCTCCCGCTTCTCCGTAACCTACGATGGCCATCGCGTTCACGTATGGCGGCGTCGCGAGCAGAGGGCACAACCCTTCCATATTGTGGAGAGACATACAGGCGTAACTCCTACCATCGTTGCGTTCAAGTCACCTCTAATATTGCTTCGGCAAACTTTGACGGCATAGCGATACGTCACAGACATTCTGCGTCCGCACGTCCTACTCCTTCTGGCACAGTCCCCTGGGACATTGTACCCACAAGATAACGCACGCCTACACAAAGCACGTGTGTCTATAAACTGTCTACAGCATATTGAGGTCCTCCCATGTCCAGCAAGATCCCCCGACCTCCCCCATCATTGAACACGAATGGGATGACATTGGAAAGCGACTCCATCCCGGTACCAATCTGCGGGATCTGGAGGGACGGCTGCAACAACTGTAGACTGATTTGCCTCAGGAGAGGATCCATTCAGGAGTCATGTAAATGTGCACAGTGGCGGACATTAATTTAGTCTAGTCAGAAGTTGTTATGGGTTGATTGTTGTATGTATCTTCATTTCATAGAGTAATCCACTCGTCATGCATGCTTTGAATAAGGTCAAAGAATCAAAATATTCATCATGCTGGGACAACTTTCTATTAGAAAGCCACTGCTAATCTTAGTTATTACACTGAGTGGTCGTTTTATTAGACCACGTGACAGTTTTAAGGAAATTAGCTATGGCGTCACGCTGTGGCGTTAGAGGGCGAGACTGGTTATAATTATAATAAAGGAAAGCTCTTTAAGCTAACGAGGGTATTACAGGGGAAGTCAGTAAGTTACAAATGGATATGGAAATTAAATAAATACGAGTACTGATTTGAAAACTAATTTTATTTCTCTGCATAATCTCCATGTACATTGAGACACTTGTCCCATCTTTTCACAAGCCCCACAAAACCAGTAAGATAACTATTCATAACTATTCTTTGGGCTGCTGCCTGAACTAGATAGTGACTTGCCTTTGAACAGCTTCATCGTACGGAAAGTGTTCACTTGAAAGTGTTCGATTGGA
>JAHWFO010052258.1:291278-308849 GCA_023313115.1 Rhysida immarginata | reverse complement strand
GGGGGGGGGGTGCTCATTTAATAAAATTTTGTTTGTATCTATTGCCATGAGAAGAATAAATGCATGGAAATATAATAAATCCACTCTATATTATAATATTGGACTAAAAATAATAAATAATTGCGTTTATTATTAGCAAAAGCACATGAAACTCCAGCCATCTCAGCTTTGTATGTTAAAAGGGGAGGATCGCCTGCTGCCAACCTTTCAGGTGACGTCACAATCCCAGAAGGCAATGCGAGTGCTTTTGAGAGAAATCAGCCGATAGAGGCCACCTTTTTTTAACAACCTTGCTTTCCAACCATATGCGTTTCATGCGTGTTCCTCCACGTTAACACAGGTAACAGTGTATGACAAAAAATGCATTGCCGTATTTATATATAGATTATAAATTTATTATACATGTTTTCACATTTTAACGCTACAACTCGCTTATCGTTCGTAAAAACAAACTTGTTTGAATTTCAAGCGAAACTGAGCGAACAGTGTCGATAGCAGGAGTAAATTATTCTACAACAGTCGTGGCAGGAAGTGGGGTTTTTTTTCTTACTGAAATGTCAATAAACAATAGGGAAAGTTCCAGCTTTGAGGTTAAAACATTTTTAGCATTCACCCTTTTTTAAAACGTACTTGACATATCACTGCCGCGATTGAGGTTGTAGGAATTCATTTTGTTCATTGTCTATTACGACCAGAGACAAATGAAGAAATACGACAATTTGAATTACTTTCATTTGTCTCTGATTACGACAAATAAAAAGATAAACTAAGCTTGAACAAATATAGCAACGAAAAGTGTCTCTGGCTCCCGGACTATAAATGGTCATCGACTGCCACTGGAAAATGAACCTGAAGTTTCTAGCTCCCTATAGGGCGAACTCCATTGAAAAGTGGAGCTGCATGCATAATCGCCCCCAACTGCGCATGCGGCGCCGCCCTATTGGGAGCTAGAAACGTTCATTTTTATTTTTATTTATTTATTTTAAAAAATAATATAAAAGTAGCCATTAGGGACCCGTGTCTAATACAAAAGTAACCATTAGACCGACAAGTTAGGTCCCCAGGGCCCAACAACATAATAAATAAAATTGGATAAACAAAGTTAGTAAACTGTAAATAAAACATACAGGGTGTATCAGGTTCGATGGTCATAAAGTACCTAGCGTTGTTCTCCGCAAAATTCTAAGCATAATTTTCCGTATCCATTTTTCAAAATTCTCAAATAAAATGCTTGAAATCGTTATCCAGAGGTTGGCTGTTATGACGTAATTCTAAGGCAAGTTCATTCATAAAAGGGTATGAGACAGAGTCAATAGACTCGCTTACTTCAATGAGTTGCTCTACTTTAATGAGCTCTAAATGAATTGATATTTTAAATTATTCCAAAAATGTAGTGGTTTTACTATTTGTCTTCTTTATCTTGTTTTACTCCTATTGGAGTGCTTAAAATATAATAATAATATTAATAATAATAATAACAACAATAATAATTTTTTATTTATTTATTTATTTATTTATTTATTTATTTAAAGTATACGCTATAACATAATCGTCAGATTTAAAAGGACAAATTAAAATCCTTTCAAAGAAACATTCACAGATAAAAAGAGCCTATAAACAAACCAATTATTTTACAAAATAGTATCGTAAATGTACAATAATCTACAGTAAATTTCAAAAATCGATATAAGAAGGAAAACCTTTTCATGAAAATTTTATACATCCAACTTTTACGTTCATCTGTTTTACATACCCCATCCAATAGAAAAAACTAGATTTAATTAAGTTTTTTTTTGCTTTTTCATATACAGGAAATTTTTATTCAGTAAAAATTAAATAATATTAATACATAAACATTTAATAATAATCATCTATCAAAAATAACATTGGTATATAAGGACATTTTTTCATGAATGTCCTTATATCCAAATCTGAGTTTACATTACATTCAAATTATTTTTTGCGTTCTTCCAATATATAAAACTCGATTTAATCAAATTAAAGGATGTTAACTTAAGAATCCATTTTGGCATATTATTAAATAGGTCTGGGATAGAGAAATGTCTTTAATAGTGGTTCCACGAGACGAGACGAGACGAGACCTATTGGAGCACGTCTATTCTCGTCTCGTCTCGTCTCGTCTCATCTCGTGGAACCACTAGTCTTTAATAATTAGCAAATTGAGATGGATCTCCTTTCTTGAAAATGGGCGGAACTCTGGGCAATTTAAGTTATTTATCCGTCGGGGACAATAAGCAATAAACATTATTGCTCGGACCCCGATGATCCGGTGACTTTTTAGTGCCCTGCCTGGTCTGTCTCTCGTTAGTCCCGAGTAAAAACGTAGCTAAAGAGAGAGACAGGCCAACGCCTCCTATAAAGAAAGCCTCCGCACTGAAACGTCATACATTGTTACATCATCATACTTCGTCCTTTGTTACTCGTATTTCTACCAATAATAAGGTCTTAATTTGGTCGACTTATGATGATGTAACAATGTATGACGTTTCAGTACCGAGGCTTTCTTTATAGGAGGCGTTGGACAGGTCCCGCCGCGGAAAAGTCACCTGATCACACAATTCCGAGTAACAATGATGTTCATTGTTCCCATCTTGGATTTTATTAATCAATATTTTTTCGTTTGTTGGAAACAATAAAGGTTGTATTGTTGGCCGGACCACTATGGCAACACCTCTTAGAAAGAAAGCCTCACAACTGAAACGTCACATATTGCTACATCATCATAGTTCGACCATTGTTGATCGTATTTCTACCAATAGTAAGCCCTAAATTTGGTCGACTTATGATGATGTAACAATGTTTGATTTTTCAGTTGTGAGGCTTTCTTTCCAGGAGGTGTTGCTATGAGGCTAAC
Source organism: Rhysida immarginata (assembly GCA_023313115.1). Taxonomy (NCBI): domain Eukaryota; kingdom Metazoa; phylum Arthropoda; class Chilopoda; order Scolopendromorpha; family Scolopendridae; genus Rhysida; species Rhysida immarginata. Next base: position 305,974 of record JAHWFO010052258.1, on the reverse strand, counting down.
GAGAAAGACAGGCTCCGGCACTAAAAAAATCATCTGACCAAGATAGGTCTAGCAACAATGTAACCTTCACTGTTTCCATCTTGGATTTTAACAATCAGTCTTTTTTGTTTGTTTGTTGGATTCTTGCTAGACCAATCTTGATCAAGTGACTTTTCAATCCGGAGCCTGTATTTCTCGTTAGTCTCGGGTCGACTGATGATGATGTAACAATGTATGACGTTTCCGTTATCAGGCCTTCTGTCTTGGAGGCGTTGGCCGGGGCAACGTCTCCTATAAAAAAAGCCTCGGCACTGAAACGTCATAAGTCGACCAAATTTAGGGGTTATTATTGGTAGAAATACGATTAACAAAGGACGAAGTATGATGATTCAGTGCGGAGGCTTTCTTTATAGGAGGCGTTGGCCGAGGGCGCTCTTTCTCGTTGGTTACGAGTAACAATGTATGAGGTTTCAGTGCGCAGGCCTTCTTTATCTAGGTGGTATTACCGTGACCACCAAGAGAGAAGGCCTCCGCATTGAAATGCAAGACATTGTTACATCATCATAGATAGTGCATTGTTATTCGTATTTCTATCACGGTCTATAGAAATTCATGGCCATCGAGCTCCATTGTTAAAATGAAGCTAAAGTTTCTAGCTCACGGTAGGGTGGGAACTCTATTGAAAAGTGGCGCTGCATGTACAATCTGCCCAACTGCGTCTGCAGCGCCACCTTATCGGCAAACAGAAACTTTACTTTCGTATTCAGTTTCAATGAAAATCTCTATCGCAGGTTGCGGTCGGGAATAGTGCGATCTGTGCGGCGCCTGGCGCGATCTGTTTTCCTTAGCTTCTCGAAACAATGGAAAATGGCCGAAGCTCGATGACCATGAATATCTATAGACCGTGATTTCTATCAATAATAAACCCTGAATTTGCACTATCTATGATGATGTAACAAAGTATTAAATTTTAATGCGGAAGCCTTCTCACTCGGTGGTCACGGTATTACCCCATGTCTGTCTTTCTCGTAGGCCTCGGTACCACCGTACTGGCGCAGTACAATTATTTATCTAACATGTGCAAAAATGAGTTCGAAAGAAACCGACTTTGCGAATATAGTTAATTAATTAGTTAATTAACATCCTTCTGGCAATGCAGAATCACGCATTCTCAACTGTTTAATTTCTACTAAGCGAAATTTTAAAAAGCCACTCTCATGTGAAGAATTGTAGACAGAGTCGAATTTTTCGCTTGCCAGTGTAGTTTTGTTGGGGTTACAAAGTTCTAAGCATTTCTTCACTTCTGTTCGGATTAAGCTTCTATGCAGATTCCTTCGTTATTTTAAAGTTTGTAAATAATTTTAGAGTTTACATACGCCTTATCTACAACAGTTAATTAATGTCCAATATTAAATGTATTCTGAAAAATTAGAAGAAACTGAGAAAAAAATTGTTTAAAATAACTTACATCTTCAGCAATTACTACAACGGCGCTCAGTAACAAAACGGCCAAATGGGCTGAATTCATCTTGATGATTTCTCTCAAATGTAAAAGTAAACGTGTGTAAGCTCTACACTTTATATAATGCTGGCAAACAATAAGCTAGATATTTCATATACAACCTGTCGGAAACGTCAAATAGTGATTCATTTCGAAATGCCAAAAGAGCTTCATGGGAGCTTGACAGCTGTTGTCTGCAATTATAGAAGCGCGCTTGTGACGTTTGACCAAAAAATTATTTTATTGCAGAGGCACAAGAGGAAAAGTTTATGCTCTTTCACAGAAGGAAAAGTTTAATAATAAAATAGCAGGAGGATAAAAGGGGGAAGTGCCTAATTCGACTTGGCCTTCTCCTGTATATTGTATTCATTTAAAGAAAAGCAAATTATGAACAGAATGAATATTCTATTGGCCACATCTCCAAAAGATTGGTGGAGATAATTGAAAGATATGCAGGGTGGTTATACAATGAATTCGAAACATCTTTGAAACATTTATATTTGTTTTAATCCGTTTTTATCAAAATGGTTTGAGATCTGATTGAAGCCTGTATCTATCACTTAATTAAGAAGGCATTAGATGAACCTAATCATGAAACTTAATCACACTGGGAGAAAAGAAGATCATATTTCATTTTTGATGCTTGTCTAGCTGAAGCCTACGATTAAAACAATCTGACTGGATTCTCGAAAGGTCCGATATCCAGAGTATTCACCCGTTGGGTAAAGGCTCAAGGACACTCAATCATGAGAAATAATTCGTTTAAAACGATTTGTACGGAGAAAGAGGGCATCTACAGTGCAACAAGTGAATTTACCAAGGCTGTTCAGGGGTCAAATCTGGGAGAACTATGGGTAATTGATGCGGATCCAAATCAACAGTTGAATGCTTGCACGAAAGCCATTGATTCCTACAAAATAATAGGAAAGTTCGTCCACAGTGGGTCTGGCACGTCCTAACTGGACGCGTAAAGATTATATAGTCTCACGAATAAACTAGGCACAAAATAGGACGTTGGTAGGCACAAAGTAGGGAGCATCATGAAACAATGGATCCAGCATGCCTTATGAAACAACTTAAAGTTATGGTATTGTGTCATGGTAAGAAGTGTCTTTTGCTCGTATGGAACTGATATTCGTAGAAGGTTGGATGGATTCCATGAACTACCTGAACATTCTTGCCAACCAACTCCATTTTGCAATTTCCTCCGAGAATAATTTTAATAACTGTCACCGAAGTATTCCATTTTAATAATCTTGAGTCCTCTTTAGGATTCGCTGTCGTTGCCTCTTTATTAAAAAAAAGTCTTGCTTTGTTCTAAGGATTATTCAAAGTTCTGTTGTTTGGAGTCGGCGCCGAGAAAATTTCTCCTTTCGGTGACTTCACAGATGAACTCAAGTTCCACGTTCGGACGGAAATCGGCAACGTTTTAATCTGTAATCCAGATCAGTCTCAAACTTGGAAAGCTCTAGTTACCCGTTTTGTTACCTTCATAGGATCCTCTATCGGAACTCAATAGATCAGATACTACAACGCCTGGCGAAAATTATTCGAACAAAACATGAAACACTGAATTTACAATCTTTGATAATTCTTTTAGATTATTTAGTAGCGGAAGAATGGAGCATTTCATAATTTCTGCATTTATTGAGGTAGAAGGTTGAAATTCGGAATGTAGCTTAGTATTGGCACGAGTACCTTCACTACAGTATTTAGTTTGGTTCTGATTGGCCCACTGGGGTCGGAAATACGGGGGTGGGAGTTAGAGGGGATCAAGTGATCTATGTGGTATCTAGGTGTGTAAAGGAGTGAAATATGATATGCATACTCCTCTAGGCAAAATTTGCATTCCTATGAAGTTGGGACCAAATTTTCCAAGTGAAGTCGGAGTTTTGGGGCTGGCAGACACTCACTTGGTCTTTAGAAATATGGCGTGTGATGTATCATTCGATCGAAAATGATGAGAAAGGAAAGAAGATAGGATTCTTTTATATTTGCTAAATACGAGGTATGTCCGGAAAGTAAGTAGCGTTTTGGAAAAAAACACATAAAAACATTTTTTTCAAAATAAAATTTATTTTTACATGAAAGAGCAGTTCTTAAACTATTTTCTATATAGTTGCCACCGTTGTTCAGACATTTGTCGTAACGGGAAACCAACTTTTCTATGCCCTCTTTATAGAAAGATGCCGCCAGTCACTGCTGAACACCGTTTTTTTCGTCGTCATCGCTGTGAAAGCGCCTTCCTCCAAAATCACGCTTCAATTTCAAGAACAAGTGGTAGTCAGAATTTTCTCATTCACTTTTTCAACCAAATCATCATTGACAACAAAAGGTCGCCCACTCCGCGCTTCGTCATGAACATTGGTTCGTCCATCATTGAACTGCCTAACCCACTTTCTACTCATTCCATCAGTCATACATTTTCTCTATAAATCTCTACAAGTTGACGATGAATTTCAGCTGGCTTAACATTCTTTGCGTTCAAAAATCGTATTACAGAACGCACTTCACAGTCCGCGGGCTCAGAAATTGTCTTAAACATTTTCAACGATCACTAACAAATGAGGCGTTACGGATACGAAGGGCGAACTCAACAAACTGTGATTGCGAGAAAAATGCGTTTGAAATTTTTCCTCTACCACTCTTATAAGTTGAACGCTTTAATTTCAGCCTTAATTTTATACGATTAGGAGGGGTCAACAGAACAAAAAACTATACCACCTTATTCTTTGATGTCTGAGAAGCCGAAAAATAAAATAAATTTAAACCAATGTTGAGCTCGCCCTTTGTATCCGCAACGCCTCAAATGTAAACACAACACATCCAGCTGTAATGGCGTCAGTGCAAGAAAAATGAACCAGAAAGACGAGCGCTGCGGCGGCAGTAGAACGAAATGGTACTTACTTTACGGACAAGCCTCCTACTAAGTTCTAGAAAATAAATTTCTAGTAAAGAGCGTAACAATCGTCTCTACAAGGACGTCATTAACAACAACTTTGCTCGCATTGATAATCAAATAACCAACAATTACATGCATTATTTAACTTCACTTGTTGGTGTTTGTCTATTGCCGCCATACTGTTTGGAACAAAAATGGCAAATTCAAAATAAATTTACAACGATTTCGATGGAAGTAGTGTTGCTGATGTTAGTGGAAGTAGTCCAAGTGAAAGTATAAGATCTAGAAGGAGAGACGGTAGTATTGATATGAATGCTAAAATGAACGTTCATGTGATTGATAGCGAAAGTGGCCGTAACTGTCATAGGAAGAAGAAAACAGCTACGCAAATAAAGCGGCAGTTGGAAAAGGAATCACAGAGACGCAGCTAAGAAAACTCCAGAAGCTAAGCGCTCGCGGTTGGAACAGCACAGAAAACGTATGTCACAATCACGATCAAATGAAACTCCTGAACAACGTCAAGCTCGCTTAACGCAAGTAAGAGAATACGTTACACAAGCCAGAGCTCGAGAAACATCCAACCATCGCCAATCACGTCAACGAAAAAATAGTCAACGTATGTCACAGGCCAGAGCACAAGAAACAAGCGACCACCGTCAAGTCCGCCTCACACAAGTCAGTCAACGCATCTCACAAATGAGAGCAGCTAGAGAAATTAACGCAGAAACATTCAAGAAAATAATCAACGCATTCTGCGATCACATCTGCCAGATCTGTACCAAGCGATGCTACCAGAAATCAAGTAGCTAAATGGAAAGTAGACTTGCATAATGCACCATATCTGTCGCAAGAACTTGCACGGAACGGTATGTTGGTGTTATGCCATCGTTGCAAGAAGCACGTGACAAGCAAAAAGGAAACACCTCCATCAAAAGCCTATTGGAACAATCTCGATCCTGGCGCAATCCCAGATGTGATAAAGCTGTTGACACAACAACGTCTACTTGCACGGATCATACCTTTCGTGAAAGTCGTCAAATACAATGATCGCTTCGGTCAATACAGATTTAGAGGTCAAGTCGTACTCTTCGCTCAGGATGTGTTCGAAGTCACCGAGAAACTCCCAACAATGCTCCCAAGATCAACGGACAACACTGGAATCGTTGTCTTCACTGAACACTTGGAGAATCTAAACATTACACGTCAGTTTTCTGCATCTCGGACAAATGTTTATAATGCCTTACGCTGGCTAATCATGAACAATCCTCTACAAGGACTTCACAATCAACAACCTTGCTCGCATTGATGAACAAGATCTTGTCAGAATCATGGAACAGTATGATGAACCTCAACAGCCTGCCCAAGAACAAACAGCCGATGAACATGAAACAGCCTACATCAATATCAGCGGTGTATCAAGAATCGTACGAGCTTCTTGGGATCAATCCAACTGTGAAGTTTTCACTTCCGGCTACGCAGGTGTTCAGTGCTGCATTATGGTGTTCGCCAACTTAGTTAGAGCAGCGTTCCTACCACCACGAAATTGGAACACGAACATAATAAATGCAAACATGATTGAGGGAGACCGAATGTATCAGATGATACGCATATCATCCAGCAGACAGCATGGCTTATAAATAACAGTGACTTTATGGAAATTCGAAATTTAGATGTCAAAAAGCAAGACTTCGTAATGTATGGCGAATCATTCCGTCTTGAATACGATGATATACCAACACTCTTCGAAAATCTTAAGGATTCAATGAACAATTCCGATAACGTTGGAACAAAGTTAAAAAACGTTCCTCAGGCGGTATTTGTCAGGCACAATGCAGGAGTGTTGATATCATCTGGAAAATCGTTGGGAATGATCCATTATCATGATAAATATTATTTCACGAACTTGCACTCCTGTGGCCCGAAAGGCGCCAGGGCCACAAATGGAAGAGCATGTGTCATAGAATGTGATACATTCGAAGAACTTCACCGTATAGTGAGACGCGCATCAGGCTCAAACAATGCCCATTATTCTATGTACTATATCAATGTTACTTGGTTTCTTGGACAATCCGCAACAGAGACTGTTAAAAAACATCTACAAAAAAATTTTCAACGTTTTATGACGAAAATGATTAAAAAGAAAAGAATTATTTTGGACACCCTTTGAGTGGATGCCCCCTTACCGTGGGTCAGGGGTTTGGGTGCTTCAGGGATTCTGTGAGCTATACTGGTTGTAGCACAGCTACTTTAGGGTCACATTTACCAGAAAGGTCATGGTTGAGAAGTGAGACGAAGAGTATCCAAACAATGCCTCCGAGAAGCCCCACCAATGCACTCGCTATGCGCTTGGGGAAACGGTCGGGGGCAGCGCATGCCTTTACCCAGGAGAAGAAACGGCTAAAGCGACAACGAGATCGGGTGCTGTCAATTGGCACTTGGAACGTATTCTCCATGACAGGAAAGGAATCAGAGTTAGTGGAGGAAGCCAAACGGTATCGACTGGATATCATAGTTATTACCTCTACGAAACGTCGGGGTTCTGGAACTGTGGACTTAGGAGGGTGGAAGCTTTTCTACTCTGGTGTCGACCCTAACATGACTGCCCAGGCGGGAGTGGAAATACTCACAAGTCCCCGGCGGGCAGATTATGTTGCAGATTGGACCCCCTTAGGTGGAAGACAGTGTCTCCTGGGGCTTCAGATAGGGAAACGGTCTCTCTCTCTATTCGTTGCATATGCTCCGAATGCAGTTACAGAGTACCCACTTTTTCTAGATGAAGTTGATGCTGCTCTTAGCAGGAGAGGGAGTGCAGATTCTGTCATCCTGATGGGCGACTTCAATGCACACGTAGGAGCTGATGACCAAAAAATAATAAATATCGATAAAAAATCGATATTCATGGTTATAGCAAGGCATATTAATGAGAAATATCTCATGACCAACAATGCAAGGCAAAGTTGGTACAACAATAGGTATCAACAATGGTATCAGCACGCAATTCACAAACACACTGCATGAACCAACAATATATATCTCATGACCAACAATGCAAGGCAAAGTTTGTGCAACAATAGGTATCAACAATGGTATCAACACGCAATTCACAAACACACTGCATGAACCAACAATATATATCTCATGACCAAATGATCAGTAACTGGAGATAATGGAGAGTTAGCAGACTATTGAGAAAGAGTGGAAAGACGACAGAGGAAGCACTCCTTTAGCTCCGTGATGTATTGAGCAAATGGGAAGCAAGTAAATAGAAGAATCGGCGACCGCTAGACTGCACAAAGTGATGAATGGCCAAGTTTTGCTTCAACACATCGAGAGAAGAGTGGAAATTGCAACAACACTAAGTATACATCTGAGGTAAGATTACGTGAGTAAGAAATTATTTAGATTAGCAGTGGCATCCTTGGAGAGGTCCAGCCATTGTGAGCCATTAAAAAGATTTTTTTCGAATTTTCATTAAGGATTTTTACTGTATTAATTCTAAGCATTTTCATGTGTTTATTTTTAAGATATTGCAAAATTTAATTTAATTTTTTGAGATTAGAAAAAAGGGGTCTTTGAAGGATTATTAGAAAATGGGTCTTTGAAGGATTATTTCACGCCCGACCTCCGATATCAATCAGATAGAGAAAAGAAAGGAAAATAATTGATGATGAAAGTGCACGTATTTGAATAAAAAAAATTTTAATGAATAATTAGCTTTTGGAAATTAATTACTCATGGAAAAACAACAATTTTTATAACTTCAGGTTGAAAATCATCATGGTATCAATCTTTTAACCTGAAGTTACAAGCTTCAAGTAATTAATTTCCAAAAGCATACGGAATATTCCTCCATTTTATATATAACTAGCAGAATACCCAGCGTTGCCCAGGATAATTACACTTGGGAGGAATGGTGATCCCGATTTAAATGCGAATGGATGGTGCTTGTTGGATCTCTGTTGCAACAATGGACTTTCCATCACAAACACCTTCTTCCAGCACAGGGATGTCCATAAGTATACCTGGTACAGGGATGCAATGGACCAGAAGTCACTGATTGATTTTGTAATTGTTTCAGCTGACTTATTCCGATCAGTGTTGGATACTCGTGTGAGAAGAGGGGCAGAACTATCAACTGATCACCACCTTGTTGTCTGCACTTTGCGGTTCTCTGAATCTATGCCAACCAAGCGAAATACTAGGTTCAGACAAACTTGGCGCATCAAATGGGAGGCATTGGAGGATAGAGCTGTGAGGAAGACATTTGCAGATAACATATCTTCAAGTTTCAAAGAACTACCCAGTGACCGTGGTACTGTTGAAGAGGAGTGGCAGTTGTTTAAAACTGCTGTGATTACTTCGGCTGCATTGTGCTGTGGTCGTAAGCGGCTGAGTGTGGCGCAGGGTGGTGGGAGAAGGACTGCGTGGTGGAACGGTGAAGTCCAAGGCAAAGAAGGAAGCCTATTTGCTATGGCTTGCAAATAAGTCAACTTCGAGTCGAGTGCGGTACACTGAGGCGCGAAAAGCAGCAGCAAAGACAGTATCAACAGCTAAAGCCAAGGCCTGGGAGAAGTTCGGGGAGAAATTGGAGGCAGACTATGGTTCGGCAAGCAAGGTGTTCTGGCAGACCGTGCGCCGCCTCCGTGGAAAGAAGTCTCTTTCATCACAAACTATTAAGAGTTCAGATGGGAGGCTTCTGAAAACGGAGGAGAGCGTATTGCATAGGTGGAAGGAATACTTTGCATCTCTTCTTAATTCCGGTGACAACAACAACTGAGGCATACGAGGTGCACCTTGGAGCGGAGAATAGTCACGGTATTATCACTGAAACAGAAGTCAGATGGGCAATTACGTCCTTGAAGACTGGCAAAGCTGCAGGTGATGATGAAATCCGGTCCGAGATGTTAAAGGCCTTAAATCAGGATGGTATCCTGTGGCTGACTCGAGTGTTTCAGGTTGCTTGGATATCTGGTCAGGCCCCTAAGCAATGGCAGACAGGAATTGTGATCCCTATCTTCATAAAGGGAGATCAGAGAGATTGCAACAACTATCGAGGCATCTCTTTGCTCAGCATTCCTGGGACAGTGTACGCTAAGTGTCTGGAGAAGAGAAGTCGGGAAATAGTCGACTCCAGACTGTCGGGGGAGCAGTGTGGTTTCCGACCTGGCCGAAGCACGACGGATCACATCTTTGCTCTAAGGCAAATCTTTGAGAAATCCTGGGAGTATGCAAAAGAGGTCTACGCTTGCTTTGTGGACCTCGAAAAAGCATATGACAGGGTTCCTCGGGAGAAGCTCTGGCAAGTGTTGCAAGAGTATGGAGTGGATGGGCAATTACTGGTTGCTATCATGTCTCTGTACGAAAGCTCTGAGATGTGTGTCCGGATAAATGGCATTAAGTCAAGACCGTTCACCGTGGGTGTTGGACTCCGCCAAGGGTGCGTACTGTCGCCCATCTTGTTCATTATCTTTATGGACTGGATAGACAGGGGCAGCCGAGGCGATGAGCGTGTTTGTGTGGGCGACTGCCTGGTGGAGAGGTTGCTCTTTGCTGACGACCTTGTCCTCCTTGGGTCTTCTCGCACGAACCTTCAGCATGCACTAGACCGGCTTGCAGCCAAATGTGAAGAAGCTGGGATGAAGATCAGTGTGGCTAAAACTGAGGTTCTGGTCCTTTCAAGACAGTCTACTCAGTGCGCTCTCCATGTTATGGGAGCCTCGTTGAGACAGGTGGAAAAATTCAAGTATCTCGGGTTTGCATTCACGAGTGATAGACGGCAGGAGAAAGAATTGGATGCTCGGATCGGTGCAGCAAGCTGTGTCAGACGTGAACTGTGGCGATGCGCGGTAACAAAACGCGAGCTGGGTAACAAAGCCAAGCTCTGTGTAATCAAATCTGTCTTTGTCCCCATTCGCACCTAGGGTCATGAGGCTTGGGTAATGACCGAAAGAGTGCGATCGCGGGTACATGCGGCCGAAATGAGATTTCTGAGAGGTGTGGCAGTGTTACCCTACTAGACATAGTGCACAGCAGCACCATAAGGGAGTCCTTAGGTGTTGAGCCGCTACTTCTCCGCATTGAGAGATCTCAGTTGCGTTGGTATGGCCACGTGAAACGGATGCCGCAAACTGGCCTTCCTATGCAGTTGTTATTTTCCAAGCCGGTGGGTAAGAGACCAAGGGGTCTGCCTAGAACCAGGTGGCTATACTACATGCAGAAGCTGGGTTCGAGTCGCTTGGGTAATACCAGGGAGGACATGCACCTGATGTCGGAAGATGGCGATCGCTGGAGATCCTCCATGGGGCTGCTGCCCCCGCGACCCTAACGGATAAGCGGGTTTGAAAAGTAAGTAAGTAAGTAAGTAAGTAAGTAAGTAAGTAAGTAAGTAAGTAAGTAAGTAAGTTATTTGATGTAATACTGAGAGTAATAATAATAAAATTATCAAAGATTATGAATTCAGTTTTGCATGTTGTGTTCGAATAATATTTGCCGGGGGTTGTACTATAGGACCCACGCAAATTATCTGACTTCTCTAACTTCGTTCAGAGCTGAAGTATTTTTGCAACGGAAAAATTTTCTCGTTAGTTTCAGGGTAACTTAAGGAATCATTAGTTTTTATATCGATTTTAGTGAAAAATTTTGTGTTTGGATGGACGAAAATATTCGCCCACCATCCCAATGTTTAGTTGGTGATCGACCGAAAATTACATACATTTACTGTTAGTGTAATTAAAAGATGAAATGTAGATTATCTATTTTGAATGAGTTTTATAAAAAAAATTTTTGATTGAACACAATATCTTTAATAGTTCACTAGAATTTGGTATTTTTCCTGAAATTTTGAAAGTAGCTCGTGTTATTCCAGTATTCAAGAAAGAGGATAAAAATGATTATTTAAATTATAGACCCATTGTGATTAAATCTTCCATTGCTAAATTATGGGAGAAATTGTTTTATAATCAATTTTTAGACTATATGTCAGGTAATAAATTTATTCACCCTAACCAACATGGTTTTATTAGTCCACGAGATACTAATTCGGCAATTTTTAACTTTACAGAAGAAATTTTTAAAAAACAATCAAATCAGGGTTTTGTAATAGGCCACTGTATTGATTTTAATAAAGCCTTTGATTCTATTTCGCATGATATTCTCTTACAAAAATTGGAATATCAATATATTATTAGGGGCTCAATTTTAGAATGGATTAAATCTTTTTTAAGTAATAGAGTTTATTCCCTCTCCTTATTTGGAATTGGTTCCGATTCTATTCTTGTTAACAAGGGAGTCCCTCAAGGCTCTGTTTTTTTCTCCTTTATTTTTTAATTTATATGTTAATGATATTTTTAAAAGTTCAAAAGAATTTATTCTATTCTTTGCTGACGATATGAGCGTTGTGTTCTCCCATAAAAAGTTATCTACTTTAATATCTATTGTTAATATTTTTTTGAACAAGTTGCACAATTGGTGCCTATTGAACAAACTTTCAATAAATCCAAATAAATCATGTTTTATCCATTTCCGTCAGCGTAATAAACAATTTAATTCTTCTGATTTAAATATACTTTATAATAATACTCCAATTTCGCGAGTTTATCATGACGAAATACCTTGGTCTTTGGATCTCTTCGAATCTTTCGTAGAGGGAACATATTAAATCTGTCTGTCACTTAGTCGTGCTGTTGGGCTAGTCTATAGGAATCGATATCTTCTTTCTTTTATTCTCCGTAACTTATAGTTTGCATATTTTCAATCTTCTTTACTTTTAGGAATCATTTTTTGGGGGGCTTCTGGCTATAGCCAGCTGCTTCCACTATTCCGTTTGCAAAAACGCTATTTAAGAATTATAGCTAATGCTTCCTTCACTTTTTTCTTCTAAGCATCTATTTGAAAGATATAAGATTTTGACAGTTTATCAACTCCATGAAGAATTGATGATTGATGATGTATACCTCGTGTGATTCGCCTTCTTTGTTTTACCCATAAAACTTTAAATGTTACCATAGGTGATAATTTAATAACTAATATTAAATATTATTCTGACGTTCATGATTATAATACTCGCTATAATACTAATATTTATTTACCCTTCTTGTCCCTTACTTATTTAGAACGTAGTGTTTCATATCGTGCTTTGAGGCTATGGGGTTCAATCCCCGATAAAATTAAAGATATTAAAAATTACTCTTTATTCTATTTTAACCTAAAACAATTTTATCTTACTAACTTAGATTAATTTTTTATTTTCAACAAAGTTGACACTCATCTCCCTCCGGGTCTAACCTGACGGGCCATTCTTGGCCTTTACTTGGCCCGGTAGGTTTAAAGTGTCATACAATTAAAATAAAAATTAAAAAAAAAATCTGAAAATTTCTTGTTTCAATCACGAACTAACCGGAATATTATAAATTAGATTGCTGAATACGACCAGATCTAACCAGATGTGACTAATTTATTGCTTTAATCCTACACAATTTTAAAATAGGGAAAGTTGAAAAGGGAAAAAATAAATTATTGAATATTATAGAAGAGCAGGAAGCTGTCAATTATGTTCGTAAATGATAGCGTGCTTTCCTAACAATTTGCCATTTTTCTCTATAGTTTTTATTCGAACAAGCCCTCGGAGATAACCTTAGAGTCACCTTCGTCATTTATGGGGTCACCAGTATCTGCGAACATGAAAAACCACAGTAATGGTTATTTTCGCAAGAAACGTACCCTGCCAACTACAAGTATTTTCTTATGTTCTAAATAAATGTTTTTTGAAAAAGTTGGCATTTCAAATAAGGAGTCAAATTTCGTTATATTATTGGGACTCTTTTGCCTCAAAATTTCTGGATTGTACTTTGCTTAAAATTCAGTTTTGATAGAGTTGTGGTTCTTGTATATTACTGAATTATTATAAATAATGGCTGAGAAGTTTACCACCCCTTGAAACTGACCTCTCATTCACTAAACCCTCCCACTACAATACATCCCCATCCCCAACCTATCCCGTATATAGTCACAATATTTTTCCATTTATATTATTCCTGATGATGGCCTGTGGCCGACATTAAATAAACAACTTTCTATCAAGTATTTATAGTCCATTATTTACAATATATTAAAATTCAGTACTGTTAAAAGAGTGCGTTACTTGGTGACTCTCCACTTAAAGAAGTGAAAAATAATAGTACCATAAATATTTATACGGAAATGCCCGCTGGAATCCGCAACAAAGGTTCTATGATGTGTTTGCTGTCTGCTGGGGTGTATTATTTGGTATAACCTTGAAGCTTCTCTATTATTAATATTCGCTTTTCCTTAAGTAAAAATTACATCCTCCTGTTCACTAAATGATAACGAGCCTTGTCAACGCAATTTTAGCACAAGAAGGTTTAGATAAATATTGCCACGTATGCTCTCTCGAAATGGTTCATTTTCGGATAAAGGATGGCAGGGAATGTATGGCCCTCCTCTTATAACTTAAGAATGATGACGTATTTGAAATCTGTCAATGCAGATTAATTGAAAATGGTGGGTTGCCTATTTGATATCTTAATCAGACAAGTCCTGAATATACAAATTAGGCAAAATGCTATTTGCATCTTACTGTAAGAGATAGAATAAAATTCAATGTCTTAGTTTTTCTCTTAACATTATTTTTTCGTCAAATTCTGCTTGTCAGAATTTTTTTTCATATTAGATGTGATCGTTACCATTTTTTGCTTTGAAGACTAGCTCTTGTATGGTTAAATATGACATTTTCGAAAAAACAGACCAATAGGAATTAAATAGCTATTTCTCCATGAAAATATTTCGAGAATACAAAATATACCAGATGTTATCTTTTTAGGAAAAAGACGGATTTAATTCATTATTTCATTATAATCAATTATAAATTTTTATTTTTTCCCAAATATACAATATTTGAAAATTACGTTTTTAATAATTTAATAAAAAATAGCGGAGATCTCATTCATCAACATATCATTATAGTGGGGCAAATCATTAGAGTTATTGTTCACAAAAGTACCTCAGTGCACGTTTTCCTGTAAGTTATACCTTGAATCAATCATGCTTTTCCGGTGATGTTGAAATGTTTTCATAAAACATCTCTCCATAATTTATTTAGATTACGTAACTAAACATGAGTAATCATCCAAATCCACTTCTTACACAGAGTATTTTTTTAACTTATTTAAAGATATTTACATTATCTTCAAGATTAGAACAATCTAATGCATTTTTATTGAAAAGATTGTTTATAATATTCTTTCAGAATATGGATTTTAAGTTATAAGGGACGATAAAATTTACCCCTTATTTGCT
>JAHWFO010052258.1:273473-290878 GCA_023313115.1 Rhysida immarginata | reverse complement strand
ATGGATTTTAAGTTATAAGGGACGATAAAATTTACCCCTTATTTGCTGCCTCAAATGAAAAAAAAAAAATTAATAATTCTAAATAATAAAATTTTATCTATTTAATATTTTGACTTTAAAAGAAATCAATGATTTGCCTATGGATGGTTTTGCTACAGTTATGATGAGTTATCGAAACGATATGGACAAGGAATTTATTATTTGAAAAAAAAAATATTTATTTATAAATAATTATTTTAATGATATTTATTATTATTATTATTTTTTTTTTATTATAATATTAATAATGATAATAATGATATTTATAATAATAATAATAATAATAATAATAATAATAATAATATTTATTATAATAATTATTTATAAATAATTTAATGATTATTACAAGTTTTGTTCCGTCAAATGTTATTATGAATTTAAGTTTACCTCGGTGCAACACACTTTCTTTAAAGTTGCCGGTTAATTGAATTCAGCGGCTGATTTCACGATTCAAAATAAACGGTTTAGAAACGAAATTCGTTTTAAACGAATGCAAAAAAATGAAATAAACGAAAACGACACAAGTTGTCGTTTATTTGCGGACTTCCGTTTTTCTGAGTCAAAACAAAATGGAGGACCAAAGCGTGCTGAAGCGGCGGCGAATTTGCATTACAAATCGTCAAAATAGAGTGTGAGAAAAGGCGGAAGAAGCAGCGTTTGCCAATTTTATTGTGGAGAATCCATATAGTTAGACATTGGATAATAGTTAAATTACAAACAAACTTATTAGCTTCGTCCTTACTCAAGGAGGCGGCCATGTTTTAACTAAGTTCCTCTGTAGTCAGTTTTTTAGGTAACCGTTTATATTGCTGATGTTGTTACGGTTTTGGGATCCTTCGTAAGATACCCACAACATCAGGCTTGGGATCCTTGATAAGAAAGCCCAAAATGTTAGGCAAGAAACCTCCATGGATTAGACTTGGGAACCTATGGTAAGAGACCCATCCGTGACTCCCTTAAACGGTTTATTTTTAGACTGATTTTTCGAAACGTTTCAAAGCGTGAAACCAAAATTACTTCTAATACTAGTTCGGAATCTCCATGTTAAGAGCCTAGGAAATGGGATCGCTGGTTCCAAACATTGGAACCACGCAATACACGTACTAGTTACGTTGAAACGGGCGGGCAATAAAAATAATATCTCTTAAATTATTATGTGAATTTGGATAATTTATATTAACGGTTAAGACATTTAATATCGTTATATTATTTATAAATTAATATTAGAACGCTTTTTAATCTTTTAACGAAAGAATGCCATCGTTCGTGGATCTTTCTTTCTTTTGGAAAACGATAGATGTTTAAATCGCTGTTTTGGCTCCTTCTTGAGCAGTGAGGAATTCAACAATTTCACATCTTATAAATGTTATAAGGTGCGTCCCATAAAGATAAGGCCACCTCAAGAATTGCTTGTTTAATGAAAACAACAACAGTTTATATTAAATATATTATTTTATTCCAATCCTGCAAACATTGTTAAGACAACAAAAAGAAAAAACTTTAGCCATACATTATAACAATGGAGAAAAAAATTAAAATGAAATTTGCAGAGTAAATTTCTGTCCCATAAAGTTAAGGCCACTTACAATTAATGCCAACAGGTGGAACAATAATCTAATTGCAAATGGCGCACTATTTTAAAAACCATCTGTAGATAGTTTAAAAGAAATATCCAGCAAATGGGAAAAGGTAAACCTTTAACAGACCTTGAGAAAGGTACAATTCGTACACTACACTCTGAGGGTAACTCAATTCGTAAAATCAGTCAAAAATCTGGAAGATCTAGATGTGTAATCTCTAATTTCCTCAAGCTTGATAAAGATTATGGCACAAAGAAATCATCAGGTCGCCCTTCAAAAGTTACACAACGTGCAAAGCGTCTAATTGTACGTGAGGTAATACAGAACTCAACTTCTTTTCGCAAAATAGCTGCATTGGATAATGAGGCAGTATCGAAATCTACAGTTGGCAGGGTAGTACATTCATGTGACTACCTGAAATTCACAAAACGAAAGGCTGCACCATCGCTGAAAATTCATCACAAGGTGAAACATTTACAGTGGGCACAGGAGCGCATGAGTTGGACTGGAGTCTGGAATAGTGTAATTTTCAGTGAGGAGAAAAATTCAACCTGGATGGCCCTGATGGTTGGCAATACCATTGGCAAGATTTGCGTAAGGAAAAAGCCATATTTTCCAAACGACAACAAGGAGGTGGCTCCGTGATGGTATGGGCTGGATTTACCAGTTTTGGTAAAACACGTATTGCTTTAGTCAGTGGAAGAATGAAAGCAGTTGACTACCAGAAATTGCTGGCTGATTTTCTCCTGCCATTTATGGATTCAACCTCGGACAGAATAACTTTTTTCCAGCAGGATAATGCCCCTGTCCACAATGCAAAAACTACATTTGAATGGTTTCTGGCAAATGGGGTGCCTGTGATGGATTGGCCTGCCATGTCTCCAATTTAAATCCAATGGAAAACATGTGGGGAATGCTGGCTAGAGCTGTTTATGAAGGTGGGCGACAATATTAAACAACGAATGATTTGAAGCAAGCCATCATTCAGAAGTGGGAGGATATCACTATTGAAACTTGTGCGAAGCTTGCACAAACAATGGCACAACGTATTTTTAAGATCATTAAGAACAATTGTGGCCCCATAGGATACTGAAGTTGTTTCCTATGCCAAAGGGAATGTAGTAGAAAACTTTTTGTTGGCATTAATTGAAAGTGGTCTTAACTTTATGGGACAGAAATTTACTGTGCAAATTTCATTTTAATTTTTTTCTCCATTGTTGTAATGTATGGCTAAAGTTTTTTCTTTTTGTTGTCTTAACAATGTTTGCAGGATTTGAAAAAAATAATATATTTAATACAAACTGTTGTTGTTTTCATTAAACAAGCAATTCTTGAGGTGGCCTTATCTTTATGGGACGCACCTTAAACACTGGGATTATGCACAGCGATTTTATTCCATTTCTATGTTGAACCAATGTTAAGTCCCGAAGCGAGAAGACTTGTTTAGAACCCACAGAATAAGAATAAATTATTCTTATTCTGTGTTTAGAACTAATTCGAGTCACGTGACTTAAGAGCACCTAGGATTGACGTCACATATGTACTCCCTGTTAGTCCAAGTTTCATGCATTAAACATAGAGCTAAAGCGGGTATTTATGGTGTATAAAGTTTCTTAAAAGTAAAAGTTGACTGCCAAACTCTAGCAAACTACTCGCTGGGTTTTATGTATTAAAATTATTTACTATTATTAATACAATTTATTGCTTTATATAGGGTGATTCAGAAAGGTATGTCAAGAATGAAATACCATGTACAATTTTGAAGAGGGGAACAAAATTTTTCCTATAAACATGGGTCCGGAAATGCATCCTTACAGAGATAATGCAACTTGTACGAGGTAGAATGACATTACAGTAGATGTTCAAAATGCCGACCCTCAGCCTCGATGCAGGTGTTTAGTCTGCGGACGAGATTCTCGCGAATTCTGGTGAAGATGTACGGTCTAGAAAACGCTTTTGGTAAATCCTTTACGCTTCAGTAGCATTACCCTGTGCCTCGCTGTAGACAAGATGCTTGTCCGCCAGCTCCGCATTAGTCAAGCGATCCATTGTACGACAATGGAGTTACATGTTTCGTTTCCTCTCTTTTAAAGGAGATAAAACGAACAATTTACATGTTTAGATCCTAATTTACATGGAACCTACCATTGCCGTCCGGGTAATGACCATCCATTCCTACTTCGTACAAGTTGCATTTTCTCTTTAAGGATGCATTTCCGGACCCATGTTTATAGGAAAAATATTGTTCCCCGCTTCAAACTGTACATGGTATTTCATTCTTGACCTACCTTTCTGAATCACCCTGTTTATTAAAATCAGTTACTATTAATAATTCAATTTATTAGTAAATTTATTTATTACAGCGGCCGCCCACCTCTTCATCCATCCTTGGCCCGATTGATGTTATCAATCGGCAGAACAAATACAGGGTGGTTATAAAATAGGTTCGCATACTCGAGGTTCTAGAGCCCAATCTAATGAACCGATTGTGATGCAAATTGAAATAACGGCTATTCAGACCAACGCCACCTAGAGAGAATAAAATGTTCTCTAGGTGGCGTTGTTCAGACCATGGCGGAGAGAATTCCGGAAAGTAAATTTTAGTGCGAATTCTCACCAGCAGGTGAAAATGTGGCGCTGTGGAATGGCAAATGGAGATTTTAAAACTAGTTTTATTGTTTAAAAAAGCAGGCAAGGATTTTGTTTGATTACAGCATATGTTCGTTCTCAATATCGGCCTTATTAGCAGAAAGTTTATACAAATTAGAAAGTCAACATATCCAGAATGGAATCGATTGATCCTTTCATTACATTATGTTTAGTGAAACGCTTTCACGAAACAACATGGTTTTAAGCAAGACAGAACGCGCACTGTTGGTAAAGGTGTTTTGCCAGAATGATAGCAGCAGTCCAACATATCGTCGTCTAAAAGAAATGCGAAAATGACCCATGTCATATACTGGGTTAGGAAAAATAATAAAGAAATTTGAATCGGCCGGCGATTTGGCTGTCGCACTAGGAAGAGGACGGCGCAAGATTGCAGACGAAGTTTTTGATGACGAGGCTGTTACAGTGGTTCAAGAGGTTCCTCTTTTCAACATTCTGCAACAAGTGCTCGAGCAACAGCACGAGAATTGTCCACCCCATGGTCCAAAATGATTAAGGTCTTGCGGTCCATTCTGCGTTGGTACCCATACAAGAGTCATCTGGCACAACAGCTAAAACCTCAAGATTCCTCTCAACGCGCTGACTTTGCTTATCGCTTTCTGGCGAGGATGATTGTTGATAACCTGTGGCCGTGGAACATTCTATAGTCAGATGAAGCAAATTCACCCTAGGAGTGATGAACACGCAGAACTGCCGCATATGGGGTGCTTCGCTCCCCTATGTCGTGCATGAAAAGCCATTGCATTCTGAATATGTGAATATATTGTGTGGATTCACCGCTTATTTTCTTCTAGGCCCTTTTTTCTTTGAGGACGTGACACAACGAGGTCCTGTAAGATGTTCTGTGACAAGTGCACGGTATTGTAAACTTCTTGCACAGCATGTGATTCCTACTTGCGAGAACGACGATGCGGTGAAGATAGAGCACTGTCTTCGTGCAAGATGAAGCAACTCCTCATATTTGTCGACAAGTGAAGTAACTGGTTCGTGCCAACTTTGGAGATGATCGTGTGATCTCTAGAAGTTTTCCAGATGCGTGGCCTCCACGGTCTCCGGATTTGAACCCGTGCGATTTTTGGCTCTGGGGATATTTGAAAAATGGATTGTGCCTGAGCTGACAGCCAGCATTAGACGACATGTCTCAGAAATTCCCCAGGAAACGGTCATGCAACAATTGATCATGCTGTGCTAAGCTTCCAACACGTGTCATTGACCTAGGGGGCGGACATATTGAGCATATGCTGTAATCAAACAAAAACCTTGCCTGCTTGTTTAAAACAATAAAACTAGTTTTAAAATCTCCATTGTCATTCCACTATTCCACATTGTCACTTGGTGGTGAAAATTTGTAATATTTTTTTTCTTTCCGGATTTCTCTCTCCCATGGTCTGAATAGCCTACATTTCAATTTCCATCACAATCGGTTTATTAGATTGGGCTCTAGAAGGCTCTGAGTAGGCGAAGTTATTTTATAACCACCCTGTTTATTGAAAATCTCTAATGTATTGTAATCTTAACTTCGGAAATTATCAGATTTTAGCCATAATTAAACTTTTACGCCACATGCAAGGACTGAAATACTTAGAGCCAATGACCATCTTTGAATGAGCCAACGGAGTTATTCTTTGCAGAAGACTTTGAATGGCATTACGAATATGAAAAGAAAATTGATCATCTACTAAGGAAAACTAGTAGGCAATCAACAATACACGTGTTTTTTGTTTCTTTCTTCACTCATCCCTGTTCAGTACTGTATTAATCGTGATTATTACTGTAACATGTATGTATGTAGATTATAAGAAAGGTTCTATATTCTTGTAAAGCCCTAATTCGTTTATCAATTCGGCTTGGTCCCAAAGTGATTGCATTAAGCGGCCCCACTATGTAAATATAAACAGTAAGTAATGTACTAGATCAGGATAATTAACCTCACATCAATAAACAAAGAAAACTAAAATTTAATTACACTTTTTATAAATTTCTATTTATATGATTATTATCAATAATTTATTTTATTTTAGGAATTTCTATTTTTTAAGTCTTTATTAATTTTATAAAAGCGTTAACATCTTATTAAAATGTCGCACATTCCCATAAATATCTATATAGGGTGTCCCGTAAGTCGTTGTCGTAAATTTAATGGTATGCATATTCAATAGCAAGGAACAAAAAAAATCCCTATGAACATGGGTCGAACAACGCACCGTTTCCGAAAATAATGATGATATGTAAAGAAACTAAACCTCTTCCCCCTTCCATGTAAATGGAAGGAAGTAGAATCTGGATGATTCGTTGCCTGGACTGTGTTTGAGTGAGACTACATGGCTGCAGCAGGTTACAGCAATGCCGAGTTGGCGGATATGCATTTCACGTACGGTCAGGCAAATGGGAATGTAGTTGATGCGGCGCGTCTTTACAGAGACACATAGCCAAACCGTCGACACCCTCATCGTTGCATGTTCATCCGTCTTTACGTGACACTGGTACATTTAATATCATCCCCCGCGAAGAACGTCTGCGAACCGCTGGGGCTGCTGCACGGGAACAGGCCATAATGCAGCGTGTGGAAGAGGATCCAACCACCAGCACAAGACGGATCGCCATCGCAGAGGGTGTAAGTCGGAACACTGCTTGACGAATTTTGCACGAAAATGGTCTCTAACGATACCATATCCAGAGGGTACAAGGCCTACGTACACAAGATTATCCTCCACGACGACGATTCTGCAGGTGGTTGCTGCGACAGTGCATTAGGTGTCCTCTGTTTATGACGTTCATTCTGTTCAATGACGAAGTCCGCTTCACTCGCGTTGGAATCTTTAATATCCACAACTACAATGAGTGGTCTTATGCTAATACTAACGCTATCAGAGAAGCACATCATCAGGACCGATTTTCCATCAATATGTGGGCATGTGTAATAGGCGATTGTATCACTGGACCGTTTATCCTTCCGCAGAGGCTCACAGGAGCTGCCTATCTCCAATTCCTGCAGCAGGATTTCCCTGAGTCATCAGAGAATGTGTCTCTTGCGATTCGCCAACAAATATAGTTTATGCATGATGGTGCATCCGCTCATTATCAACTGGCTGTGAGGAATCACCTGACTGTCACCTGTCACCACCGGTGGATTGGTCGGGGTGGGCCACGTGCATGACCTCCTCGATCTCCAGACTTGAATCCATTGGACTTTTGGATCTGCGGCTATCCAAGAGGACGTGGGTGTGCAACGAGTGAATACTGTGGACGCCCTGCACCATCGCGTGGAGAACGCCTTTGAGAACATGCGAGAGAATGTTGGTCTTCGCGAACGTTTGCGTGCCTCTTTGAGGAGAAGAGCTGAAACATGCTGCTGTATTCATGGTGGACATTTTGAGCATTTTCTATGAGTTCAAGGTACAAGGGACACAACCAAAAGAACACCCGTACGGGTTGTTGCTCCATTTGTCAATAAAATCATTCTTTCTCGAAAACGGTGCGTTGTTCGACCTATGTTCATGGGGAATTTTTTGTTCCTTGCTGTTGAATATGCATATCATTAAATTTACGATCACGACTTACTGTATAATGTTTTTATTTTGGATAATTCTCTATCCGATTTTTTTTTCAATTCTTCTTTAAATGAATATATACTTTAATTTTGGTGTCTTCCATTTGAATAAACCATTTGATGTTTTTCTACCGTTGAAGTTTATTATCTAAAATAAAAAAAAAATCCTATAGACTTTGTATTAAATTCCACTTCAATTTTTCAATTTGGTTAATGGCTTTATTATTTGGTAATTTGCGTGCTTCTGAGGAGCAGATCTTCTATATTCTGTAAATTTCCCTGACTTTTCCCCGTTACTAGTCACCCTGCGTGTGCCATGTGACTAGCGAGGCCAACGAGAGACAGGTCTGGGTCAACACCACCTAAAAATAAGGCCTGAGCACGAAAACATCATACATTGTTACATCATCAGACGAAGATATGTTTAAACGCATTTCTACCAATAATAAGCCCTAAATTATGTCTTCCCATGATGAAGTAACAATGTATGACTTTTCGCGATCAGGCATTATCTTTAGTAGGTGTCGTCTGGGCACTCAAATGTCACCTGATCATCGGGGTCTGAGCAACAATCCATCCTTTTTTGTCTCCATCTTGGATTTTAACAATCAGTGTTTTTTCATTTGTTGGAAACAATGAAGGATGGATTGTTGCTCAAACGATTGTAACAACGTGTGCAGGCGAGGCCAACGAGAGACAGGCCAGGGCACTCAAAAGTCATCTGATCGTCAGGGTCTGGGCGTGACCACCGGGAGAGATGGCCTTCGCAATGAAACTGAATACATTGTTGCATCACGTAGATAGTGCATTGTTATTCGTATTTCTACCAATAATAAGCCCTAAATTTGCACTATCTATGATGATGTAACAATGTATTCAGTTTCATTGCGGAGACCTTCTCTCTCGGTAGTCACGGTCTGGGCAACAACCCATCCTTGAAGGGATGATCCTTCATTGTTTACAACAAACGAAAATATACTGCTTGTTAAAATCCAAGATGGAGACAACGAAGGATGAATTGTTGCCCGGACCCCGATGATCATGTGATTTTTGAGTGCCCAGGCCAATGACGTATATTAAAGATAGACTCCGAGGGTTCCGGACCTTTACCCCTTAGATATTTACCCCATCGGACACTCACCCCAGTGATATTTACCCCAGAGCCATAACTGAAAAGTGGACACTTACCCCCACAATATTTATCGCCAGATCACAGCCACTCATTTAATATTCTTGTTTTAAATTTATACTGAAATAGGTATAGGATATTGTCTTAAGTAATATAAATGGCGAATGTTAAGAAACCACGACAGAACAACTTTTGACAAATTAAAAAACTTTTATTAAGTAAAAAATTAAAAATAATAATACTAGAGTAAAAAAACAAACTCGAAATGGTCCCTCGTGGAATGTTTTATTGAGAAGAGCAGCCTCTACTAAACTTTGGTCTAAACGTTCCACTCTAAAACCAAAAAATATAGAAAAATATTTGATTTTAAGTTCACTAACAGTTGAAGAGCTCAGTGATTTGCGTTAAATGTTTTACTTCTTGTATAATTATTGAATTTTTGTTTAATTTAATTGTCATTAAAAATAAATACCGAAAACTGTTCAAATTGAAGAAAAGAAGGAGGCAGATCTCCGAAATATACATACGGGTTTTTAATTTTATAATTTTTCTCGGTAACATCGAGTAGCTTTTCTGACATCGTTGTCGCGATGTTTTAAGCATCGAACGGCTCTAATCACAGCCACTCATTTAATATTCTAGTTTTAAATGTGCGGTAAAATATGCCCGACATTGCAGACCTCCAAGAGCTGCTGGAGTATTTCTACAGTACTTACGTGGAGGCTTATCGCCAAATCCAGCCTCCAGCTCGCCTCGACGACACTAGTACGCAGGGGCGGCGCTGGATTCTCCGGCGCCCCCATGCGACGCTATGCAAACCTCTAAAATATGCGCCCTTTCAACCTTACGTCGGCGCCCCATCCTATAATGCGACGCTTACTTTGCTTACCGCTTCACGCCGCCTTTGCTAGTACGACGCTGTATATCAGAACGATTCCAGCTTTGTTTCCGCCGCGGCTGTGGAATGTTCACCAAGCCACACTCGACGGCGGGGACCGCGCTAATAATTTGTGCGAGAGCTGGAATCATTCCTTCAACCATTTGGTGGGGCATGCCTATCCGACCATTTGGAAGGCAATTGAAAATATCAAGGAAGCTCGCGGACAGCCTCCACAGAAGAGAATAAAACATTCCACGAGGGACAGAAAAGGAACGGCTTAAGACCCTGTGCCAAGATTATGTGGAGAAGAGGAAGACGTTGCCACAATTTTTAAATGGGTTAGGTTATGCAATTAGACTGAATTGAACTCCAAATATTTTTGTTATTATTTTCGAGTTTGTTTTTTTTTACTCTAGTATTATTATTTTTAATTTTTTACTTAATAAAAGTTTAAGTTTAATTTGTCAAAAGTTTTGTTGTGGTTTCTTAACATTTATATTACTTAAGACAATTTCCGATACCTATTTCAGTACAAATTTAAAGCTAGGATATTAAATGAGTGGCTGTGGTCTGGCATTAAATGTTGTGGGGGTAAGTGTCCACTTTTCAGTTAAGGCTCTGGGGTAAATGTCTAAGGGGTAAAGGTCCTACACCCCCAGACTCCGAATCCTATTGTTAACAGCGGCAAAAAGTGAAGCAAATTGAGCCATGATAGTTCTGGGCAGGAGTGAGCCGTGGAGTAAATTAGCTGTCAGGCTGCTTTGTTTTTGAAAATTTTGGGTCCGAGGAATAATTAATTCAAAACCATTCCTCTAAGTTGTTGTGCGTACAAGTGTACAAACAGACACGAAAAAGGATCAGGAATCATTTTCCACAAGCATAAATCAAAAATACGTAACTAAAATGAAAATACATAACTGAAAGACGATCGAAACGAAATTGAAATTGAAACCATGATCGAAAAATTGTTTGTAAAATATAATAAATACTTCAAATACAAAGTAAACGAAAAGATAAACTTATCACTCCGTGATCGGCGTATGAAAGAATTATTAATCAGCTACTCTCATGTTTAGTCATGTGTTTTGCATCATCTTCACTCACTTTCGGCCATGACAATTCTGGGCATGGAACTTCTCAATTTGCTTCAAGTAACAACAATTGCTTCGGAGTCTATCTTTAATAAATGTCATTGGTGCAGGCTGTCTAGCAAAACGATTTCATAAAATTCCGTGACTTATCCCGGTTGAGCACGTGATTTTCCCTGACCATCAGCAGCAAAAACAAACTATCTTGTCCGAATATTATTGAAATTTTTCAAATTTTTCGTTCCTATTTCGCATTCTTTTTTTTTTTTTGATTTTGTAAAATTCTCTGACTTTTCCCGGTTGCTTGTCACCCTGGTGACATCATGGTAATCAATTCCAATCTAAGACTTCTTAACGCTGAACTTTCATTTCGATCGCAATTTTTTTTTTTTTTTTTTTTTTTAAACTGCCGAGTTTGAGGTTCGACCCAAAAATCGAAGATTTGGGGCAAAAAACGGACAGGGGGATAAAAAACCGGGCTGTCCCGTCAAAAACCGGACACCTGGCTACCCTAATGTGAAATGGTAGAAGATGTAATACTGTATAATGTAATATAATATGTGTTAACATTAAGGCATGTTCAATTATGTGGCATTAATGAAGAAAAAATATGATTTTAAATAAAAGAAATTTTTTTTTCTTTCCTTTTTGTTTTTTTTTTTTTTGTCATATTGGTACACATATTTTTAATTTTTGTGCCTTTTTGCCGGAAATTTATTCATCTGATTTTAATTAAAGCTTTATCGAAAAAGCATTCAATATTTTTATAATAAATATATGTAACAATATTATAAAGGATACACAGCAGACAGATAATTATTAATTTTAAGTTGACACAGCATTTTTCACATAAGCTTAAGAGAATAAATTAGCTTTTATTAAGTTTGAGAACTTTACCCAAAAATCTTAAAGAGAAATTCTGTTTCATAAATTTTCCAAGTAGTTGTCTGTTGACTATAAGATGTAAATACTTAATTGAGTCAATAACATCAGTAATTACAGAAATAATTGATGCACCAATCGTAATTCCAAGGATTCCCCCAATGTCTCCAAAAAGTTTGGAAAATGGATACTTCCAAACGACATCATACTTTTCTATTACATTTGAAGTAAACATAAAAATAGACGCACTTATTCTAACAGGTAAATATTGAGGAGCATATATTACTACGTATTCCCTAAGAAGGCATTTTTCCAAACAACCCACGTTGTTTAAATTACTGGTTTTCTTAAAGATTTGAAAGTAAGTTTGAAAAGAATTCTGGGCCATAGAGATATTGACACACCAAGGAACATTTTCCACCTTCATGAATGGCAACCTACAATATATTAAAACAATTAATGTAAAATTTCCCAACTTGCCAACATTGATTAATAACTTATAGTTAGTTTTTTTAAGCTGAACCATTATATTAAAACGGAATAATAATAATAAATTGGTAGTAATTAATTAAAAAATATGACTATTCAAAGTAACCCCAAACAAATTTCAAATGTATTCACTCGATTTCACACTGCAGTTTCTAAAGTATTGCACGAGATACACGAAAAGAACCGTAACATGGATCTTTGGTAACAGTGGCAAGGAAGGTCTCGCATTGCGCAGGATTAGCTTTCCTGCGAAAGGGAAGGGATGATACGTCAGGGATAGTGAACGCAAAAAGAAACATTAAGGAGAGCATTATAAAACTAATTATAACGATACAATAATCATAAAATAGATATGGAACAAGAAATTCATCTTTTTTACTTTGTCTGAATGATTTAGCTAACAGACATTGTTTAGCTTTATTGTCTCGATCTTCGTTAGTGTCCTTGATATCAATGGATTTTGGGAAAAAGTTTACGAGACCTTATTCTTTTATTGACCTCGGAGAAGAATTGCTAATGTTAGTATATTGTTTGGGAAACAATGGCAAACTTAACAATCTCGGTGTGCTCTAGGGGCTGGGAAAGAATGATTACAAAATAAAATAATAAAGCTTTTAGATTCTTTTTGCAGGAGCAATGGAAAAAGTCCGAACGAGAGAAGCAAAATTTGGAGAGAAGCCTTTGAGGAACTCTGAGAACGGATATGGAACGGAATTAAGTACTAAATTTGTAAATGTTGTCCAATTCTAAAGATGACAGCCTGGACGATTGAACTTCGCACTGAAGTTCTAGAACGTTGTAACATAGCATCTCCCTTCCCCTCCCAAATGATAGCGACGACTCAGAGCAATGATTGAGAGTGGATGGGCATTTTTGTCGTGGAATGTTCGACGCCATGATGAATCTAATGGAATTGAAGTCTGATGGAACCTAATAATTGCATATTGCTCAAGTGATCTTTGTAATACGAGGGGCATTGGATATGGCAACTACTACCTGTCATGCAAATGCAGCACCACTCATCTGGTTGCCATAACACTCGAATGTTTGTTTAAGCAAAATGGCGGACAGCGATGTGTCGACCAAACTGGAACAACGAATAATCATCAAGTTTCTCCACAACGAGTGTGTGAAAGCATCTGAAATTCATCAGAGACTTCAACGACAGTTCACCGAGTCATGTTTGTCTCGATCATCGGTCTTGGTTCCAAACGTTTGAAGGAGGGCGAGAATCGACCAGCAAGGCCACCAACTGCTGTCAATGATGGCATCATCGCACGAACAAATAAGCTGATAAGGGACTACAGGCGGATTCATGTCTGAGACGTGAATACTGAACATACTCACGGCTTCAATACTGAACATCAGCACTGGCAATGTGGAGACCATCATCCACGAAAAGCTGAAATTCAACAAGATCCTGTCAGATGGGCCCCTAAGCAACTCTACGAGGATCACATAACCACCCGGATGGAAATGTGTTCAATGCTGCTGCAGCGATATGACAGAGAATGTGACAGCTTCCTAAGGTGTATTGTGACCACCGACGAGACATGGATTCATCACCATACTTCTGGAAGCAAGCGAGCGAGCAGGGAGTAGCGACAAACTGACTCACCACGACCCAAGAAATTCAAGATGACACTGTCGGCAATGAAAATGATGGCGACTGTATTTTGGGACATTCAGGATATCATTCGTTTCGATTTTTGGGAAGAACGTCGAAACATAAACGCACCCTACTACTGTGGCATTTTCAGAACATCCCTGTAGCCAGCACTTAGAAAAAAGCGACCAGGACTCCTTACCAGTGGTGTATTTTCTGCAATACAATGCTAGACCACACAGCCAAATTGACTATGAACACCCTGACAGAACTCAAATGTGACATCTTACCATACCATCCATACAGCCCAGATCTCACCCCTTGCGACGATCACCTTTTTGGACCATTGAATAAGTTCTTAGGAGGCCCGAGATTTGGCTCCAACGAGGAAGTGAAAACGGCTGTTCTAACGTGGTTTCGATATCAGTCTGTTTTGTAGTTTCCTGATTTCATAAAAAATAAAGTCCAGGTCAAGTTTGGATGCCCCTCGTATCAGGAGAGTTTATTGAATCTTTCTGGAGAGTGCACCATTTATTCATCAGTACGAAATCTATTCCTTGATTATGCGTTATACTGATGCCAAGCTGAACAAAAAAAAAGACAAAAAACACCACTTAATATTTCATTAATATTGTAATTTCAACTTTCGCGTAATGTCCATGTGCATAGTGCTGGAAGGGTTATCCTCGTCTGAAAATCAGTGAGAAGTTGTCGGAATTTGTAACTTCCTGTCGTTCGGGCATTTCTTATACTTCATAATTCTTAAAAGTTACGATTTTCTTGAAAATTTTTAAAAATTAGCAATAACTGGAGATAATGTAGAGTTAACAGACTATTAAGAAACACTGGAAAGCGGCCATCGACGATCCAAGCATGTCAACAGAAGAGACGGACTCTGCTACACCACACCAAGTGATGAATGCTTAAGTTTTGCTTCAAGACATCGAGAGCAGAGTGCGATTTGCTGAATTACAACAACAACAGATTACCAAATAGTGAATAATCGCAATATTGGAATCTTGGACAAAAACGGTCATGTATATCCACCGCCACCCAAGTAGAGAAAACCCATAACGGTGAATATGAGTATATGTTGTATCGTCGAAGTTTACTCCGAAAGCAAGAGTACGTGGCCAAGAAATTATTTAGGCTAGCTGTGCCATAGTTTGAGAGGTCCATATGAATTTTTCCACTATTAATCTCAAGCATTTTCATGTGTTCATTTTCACTGTAGATTCCCATTCAGATATTGCAAAATTTCATTATAAAAGAGCCCAGGCAACGCCGGGGATACCAGCTATTGAAAAAAATAAATACCCAGAAGAGATAATGGTCATGAGATTTAATTTACAGAGTTCAGCGAATGAAACAGCATTATGAACACAATAGAACCTCATTGTGGTTTATTAGAGATACAGAATGTCATTTGCGTTAGTTATTAGAGAAATAATATTAACACACATTATAAGCCCTCCTTGCTGCAATGCAAACCTGTGCTTGAGGGTGTTATTATATCCTGCTCATCCCATATAAGCTATAAAGGGTAAATGGAAATGGATAACATGTCATCCAATCCAGTTTCACACATATTCGATTGGAGAAAGGTCTGATGAGCGTATTGAACAGGGAAGTCGGCAGATATGCCATATAGCATGATTAATTATAAGAATTGCATGTGGACGGACATTGTCTTACTAGAAGAGCATGTTTCCCGTGTCTTCTATAAATGTTATCAGGACAGACTGGATGATGTTCTAGACGTTGGATGTAGTATTCAGTGTCCCTTCCACATAGATCAGACGTGGGCGACCGTTGAAAGACGCAATGCCCCACACCATTATTTGAGGAGTGCGTACACATGATGGAATGTGCCTCTCATCTGGATTGTGAGCAACGTTGCAGTTTATCTTGATTTCCCTTATACGCTTTTTCTCTTCTCAGTGAGAGCGATTGACTGACAGCGGTTTTTTAAGCCTTCGCTGGAAGTTTGGGCACAACAATAGCGTTCACGTGATTCACTCAGTCATAAGACAGGTGAATCCTAGAGGATGCATAAGAATGTCAAAGGCATGTCGTCGCACTGAATCATGGACAGATCACCTAATGTGATCATCGAAATATAATCAACGATGTAGACTAGCTGTTTAGGGTAAAATCTAAAGGAGGAGGCCAAACGATGGGACATCCACGACCAATCCATTCGGCTACACGTCTTACATAGCGGAACTAGATTTGTCGTCGAATGTGGATTGTTTTGCAGTATCTCATAAAACGTTTTTAATGGTAACTATATGTGATTCACGTTGTTTAGATTTACTACTACACTTTCAAAACTTTGATCTCTTAGTCCTGTAACAAAATGAAATAAGAAATAGGTTCATATATCGGTTCTCACTTAAAATGACCTCTTTAAAAATGCCAATGTCTATTAACACCATTGTGATTCATCCTATAGAGTAAAATTTATTTAAAACTTACTTGCAAGACAGTTCTCTCTCTAACATTTCCTTTAGTTTATGACGTTTACAGTCTTGAATTAGTGTTTCATTCTTTGTGCATTTGACACTTGGATTATCACTTCTATCAGACTAAAGTGGAAAAAATCAAACTTGTAAGAAAATTTTTTATTGAATTACGATGTTTAATAAATTTTTATGTCAGAGATATTCAACATTTAGTAAACATGATAAAACTTACTTACAGCTAAATTGATTAACTTGTATAAGCTAAATTGTTTAACTAAAGATACATATAAGCTAAGATGATTTATTTTACATGCACAAAGCCTATAAAAGTATTTTTTATTAGATAAAAATAAAGATAAACCATTTTAAAGATAAACCAGTTCAGAATGCTAACTCTAACCAAAATCAAAAAAAAAATTAAAAAAATGAAAAAAAAAAAGGCCGACTTCTAAAATACAGTAAAGATGTTTTTAACTGGCTTACACTTTTAACACCATTCTGACAGTGCAGTATCGGACCTTCTGATTCAAAATCATGGTAGAAATGTCATTTCATTGATTGGAATAGGCATTATTAGATGGACTAGTGTGAACGTTTTTACTAAACATATTCAAAAGGAGGGAGGGGTCTTTGGGTTCTTTGTCATTCCGGAATGCCGCTTTGTTACGAAAATACAGGGTGGTAAAGATGTTTCGTAAAAAACAATTTTGTATTACCTAATATTACATGTAAAGCTTATTAATCTATAAAAATTGCTGGAAATGATTAGCACCAGCTAGGATGCATGAATCCAATGTTCTTCTCATTGACTGCCGAACTCTTTCAAAAAATAACAAGGTTGTTTTTTTATTGCATTACAATCATCAACTATCATCATCATCATAGGTTTTCTGCTTTATGCAGGTCCTAGTTGCCCCTTCTCCACCTTTCTCTGTCCGCTGCTCTTCTCTTCAATTCCCTGTAACCTCCTCCATCTTTTAGAACGTCAGACATCTTCATTTTTCTTCTTCCTCTTTTGGCCTTACCTTCT
>JAHWFO010052258.1:250767-266937 GCA_023313115.1 Rhysida immarginata | reverse complement strand
ATGCCAGACTTGGTCAAAGGCCTTTTGGACATCGAAGAAAACGAGACAACGAAACATAGAGAGGTTGAGAGGACCGTTTAAATCAGCAACGAGCCTCCATAACTGAAGCTGACAAGAGTGACCTGGACGGAAGTTAAATTGCTCACTACGAATGAGGTTGTTTGCCTCGCAGTACTCGTTGAACCTCTTGAGTATAGTGCGCTCAAAGACCTTGGAAAGCATGGGCAACAAGCTAATGGGCCTATAACTTGTGGGAAGAGCAGGATCCAGTCCAGGTTTAGGAATGGTGATGATGCAGATAACACTGGGAGGCAAATTCTTGAGAGCACTGGTGGTAATGGTGTCGATGCCGGCTGCCTTTTTGCTTTTCAGGCGCTTTATGATGTCTAATATCTCAGAGGTAACAGAAGGTGAATATCGCCCTGAAAATGAATGACCGTAAAAAATCATTACATCCACTCGGATCTGAACATGATTCACATTGGAAAGTGTGTCCAAGATTACCTGATGAACATGGTGCAGACGATGAAGAGCCATGACAATGACCTGGTGGCTGGAATACTGAGAAACCAGATGGAAATGAAGCGGCACATAAAGTATAGAAAACCGAGGCATATTCTTGATGTCAACTTCGAAGAAATTGGCAACGTTTCCTTCCCGGGTTATTGGAAGATGTAATACCACCCTCCCCCTCTCCCACTCTTCTAACAATCGTCAATCTTATTTTTTGCTTTTTCATAATCTGGAAGACCTCTTTGGGTTAATCAGGCTTCTTCCCTATTTCAGTGTATTTCATGTGGAATTTATTCCGGAAGAGTGAGAATCATGTAAGCACTGCTTACGTCCCACCTGAACAAATGTGCACTTCACTGTTCGATTATCGATGTTGATTCTTCTTTAACGTTAACGAAGAACAACTTTGAGGCCGGAGAGATCGCCACCATCATCAGCAAACTGAAAAAGAAGAAGGCTCCAGGAAGAGAAAAGGTGAGCAATAACGCCCTTACGAATCTCCCGAAGAACTTTATTGACGAGCTTACCAATATCATTTGCGGCTGCTGGAAATTTTCATACTTCCCTGCGTCTTGGAAACAATCTATTGTGTTGAGTATCCCCAAGCAGGGGCAAAATCCAGCAATTCCCGCGAGCTACCGATCTATTAGCCTGCTCCCCTCGATGTCTAAGGTTTTGGAGAAAACGATCCTCGTCAGATTCCAAGACCACTGTCTCACCAGCGATCTACTTCGGAAAGATCAGTTTGACCTTCGTGCCGCCCACTCTTGTCAGATGCAGATATGGAGACTCGCTGTAGACCTGAGCACCCCTCCTGAAACTTTCTAGATACTGCGGGGTGGTATTTCTTGATGTCAGTAAAGCTTTGACCAGTTGTGGACGATTAGAGATGAGTTTCCTCCCGATTTGATTTTGATGGTGAAATCCTTTCTCACTGACAGGTCCTACCAAGCCAAAGTTGGCGAAAATCTATCCACGCCTTGTGTTGTAAAGGCCAGTGTCCCTCAAGGTTCTGTCTTCGGGCCCGTGCTATTTAATTATTTTGTGCATGATTTCTCGAAACCCAAAAATTGTAATCTATATTTCTATGCTAATGATGCAGCGATTATGACATGGGCTTACAAGCCGGCTCACGTTATCACTCGTCTGCAGTACGCCTTGAAGATGTTCGAAGACTGGTTTAACTGCTGGAAGCTGAACCTTAACATCGAAAGTGCAAGGCTATGTACTTCAACAGAAAGTTCAAGCGTTCCCCAGAGTCTCTTGTTCTATTCAATAAGAAACTGGACTAGAATAGTTTCAGTTTCCCTTCCAATGTGGACTGATACCAGAAAGCAAAGTTATGAACATTAATTTTAAATTTCGCCAAAATTTATCAACATTCATTTCGTTTCTTACTTCAGTAACCCGCAAGATAAAGGCGCCAGCAGAATATTTTGGTAGAAGTGCAGAAAAGGTTGTAAAATCCAAATCTTCACCAGGATTTAATAAAAACACCTAGAAAAAGACATTTAAATGATATAAAAAGCCGGGTAAATTTTTAGAGCCTACACTACTACATAATTATACAATTGATATAATAGTACAATTTTTAAAACGATATAGATCCATTTTTAACTGTAATGACTGCAGCAATTCTACAGAAAATACTACTTTCTACAAGATGACGAGAGCAGTTGGTCGAACATTGAACCATTCCTCTTTGAGAAATGAAATAATGATTTCCCGAATTGTTGTAGATCGGACATTTCAGGATCTCAGTCGGGGCTTCAGTTCATCCCAAATCGGGCCGCTGTGAAGGCTAGTTAAGTATGATGATGTCATTGTTCACAACCCATGTAGATGCACTGGCAGCCATATATGGTTCGGTACATTTTCCTCTGAAAGAGACATGGTACAAACGCTTTAAGTTAGTTAGCATTTTATTCTGTAGAATGTACAGGCACCTGTTGATGTTCTATGTGTATGGCACGAGAATCAGTGGTATCAAGACCATACAATCGTGCTATCACACTTGCTACTCCAAATTTTACTATTGGATTTACGCATTCTGGTAAAAGTCGTTCTCCAGGCATCCGCCAGATCCACACTCATCCATCTGAATAAAAAAGGGTGCAGCAAGATTCATCTCTCCATAACACAATGTTTCAGGCCTCCACATTTTACTGTATCAGCTCATTGGTCTTGCATACGGCAGTCCTACCATGAAAAACCGTGTTCTGGCCTCGGTTCTGAATGTTTTAGCACAAAGTTTTGTGTTCCAGTTTTTACTCCAGTCAATATAATGACCATTAAGTATGTTTACTAAATACAGGATGATTCAGTCAATTTCTGACCATTTCAGTACTATGATTTATTGACCCATTAATGTTTACAAACTTAGCATTTCAGTATGATATTTTAGGCAGTTCGGAGTTTTTATTCCCGTGGAAAAGTCTTGATGATATGCTCAATGTGGCCACCACGAACGTTTTGAACTGCTCGCAGCCGAATGGTAACTCTTTCCAGGATTTCTGCATCCACAAGGGTGCAGCAGTCGACGATGCTTTGTCGCAGCTGGTCTAGGGTTCTTGGTGCTGTAGTGAACACACTGTCTTTAAGGAACCCCCAGAGATAAAAATCACATGGGTTTAGGTCAGGACTCGTAGGGGGCCAAAGAAAGCCACCCCCGAATCGACCTGGAAACCTGTTTGAAATGACACGATTTCCGAATTTCTGATTTAGAAAGTCTAGCACTTCATTAGTGGTGTGAGGCCTAGCCCCATCCTGTTGAAACCATTGATGTCGAAGCGGTATATGCCTCCTTCGCAGCTCGGGGATGAAGAAGGTTTCCAACATGTTAAGTTAAGCCTGTGACGTTACGGTGCCCTCAAAAAAGAACGGACCAATGGCCTCTTTTGGAAATCGCGCACCAAGCCATAACCTTTTGTGGATGAAGAGGTGACTTATGGATCTCATGAGGGTGCTGGGAACCCCAAAAACGAACGTTGTGTTTATTAACGTCACCTGACAGATGGAAGAAGGCCTCATCTGACACCCACAGGTTGTCCACAATGTCCTGATTGGCTTCCATTTCTGCTCCAAACTCCATCGCAAATTGTTGTCGCTTCTGTCATCTAGTGTCTGTTAACTCCTGATAAACATGGATCTTATACGGGAACAGGTGTAAATCCTTTCTCAAAATTCGCCACGTCGTGGTATACGACAGCCCTTCTTCAATGGATAGGCGGCGAACAGAATTTTTGGTAGGGGAATCGACCAACCTTGTGCGAACATTTTCGACAGCTTCGGCCGTTCGAACACGAGCTTCGCTCCCGCCTTTTTTCTTGCCTTTAACACATCCAGTGGCACGAAATTGCTTGACAAAATCCATGATTGCTTGCCTGCTTGGTGCGTCTCGACACTTATACTCCTTCCCGAACTTTCTTTGCACGGTTACAGGTGATTTTGTCTCGAAATACCATTCGACAACCTTGCATTTCTGCTCTGTTTTTAAAGCGGGCGCCATTTTTCAACAATACGATTTTCATGCAGCGCCGTTGCAACAATACAAACTCCAACTATTTAGAAATTCGATATGGCGCTCATATTCTTTCCACGTCATTCGAGTGAAATGGTCAGAAATTGACTGAACCACCCGGTAGAAAGAATAAATAACATTATCTTTCTTAGTTTGAGCTCTGCCATCTCTTATCCAAAAGCGTATTGGCAGTTGTGCTTTTTCTTCAGACCTGCGTTGGATACTGGAATGATCGAGAGACTAGCTAGCAAACTCATCATTAATGTGTTTAATTCCTGGACAAGCCATATTGCAGACAAGGAAATCTCGTGGCTGATTGCATGAAGCCTTTTGGATGAAAAATAGCTTTTAGTTCTTCAAGAAACTGTTGAACTCAGTCCTCACAAAAAAATCTAGATGTTTCGAGCTGTGATGCGTTTTCTAAACTTCGGTTGAGTTCAATAGAGTTCTGATATAATATTTGGAAAGACGATCTCACTGTGAATTGCTTTGATTTCTCACGAGAAACAATAGCTACATAACCCTATAATAATGGAGGGTACACAGGTACGGGAAAAGTGATATTTATTTTATTAATTAATATCTTCTTCTACCATTGCAAGCTGAAATTAAGTTAGCCACACATCTACGCATACTTTCTACATTGTCCGATAAACAGTTTTCGCTATTTGGGTCCGTTCTTGCTGAAATACGAGGGATGTACCAAAAGTAAGGTTCCCATATTTTTTACAAGTAGAAAACATTGTTTATTGTTATTAATTTATACATCGTTGAAAAGCTTACACTGTTGTCTATTTTTCAACATACTCTCCATTTTTATCGACACACTTTTGAAGACGGTGCTCCAGCTTTTGTATTCCTAAGTCGAAGAAGTCTCCCGCCAATCCGTTGAGGAAGCGTGTGCCGTGGGAACCTTCAGGATTGCGTTCAACAAGTTCATGGACAGTGACCCTCCGATCTTTCAGCAGCTCACTGTTGATCTTCTGGGCAATCGAATCCGAAACCGGCGGTCTTCCACTCCGTTCTTCATCGTGAACTTCCGTGCGTCCCTCAGCAAAAGCCCTGCACCATTTTCGGACGTGCTGAACGGACATGCACTTTTCACCATAAACCTCAGTCAGTTGCCGATGAATCTCCACGGGCGGTAACTTCCTTGCGTGGAGAAACCGGATTACTGCTCGAACCTCGCACTTGGCGGGAGCGGCGATCAACACTTCCATCTCTGACGGCTGCCAAGCGAACACTGAGCGCCGTAGCGAATCGCTCGAGAGTGTGCTCGAGAGTGCGGGAACCACCGCGCACGGCACTGTTGTCGGATTTAGCCTAGCATCTTCCCTCGAGGCTGTAGCTCATTGGGAACCTTACTTTTGGTACAACCCTCGTACTTATCCGTGTCAACAGTAGATTTCGGATGTGGCTCCCTGGCTCTTACTCCACGCTCCAACTCGCCCCATAAATGTTCCATTGGGCCATGAAGAAGATTGTCATTC
Source organism: Rhysida immarginata (assembly GCA_023313115.1). NCBI lineage: Eukaryota > Metazoa > Arthropoda > Chilopoda > Scolopendromorpha > Scolopendridae > Rhysida > Rhysida immarginata. Next base: position 261,414 of record JAHWFO010052258.1, on the reverse strand, counting down.
ATGCTGCATTATCCTGAAAGTAACCATACCAAAAATTCCTACAGCGTAGATAGCACCTGATTATCTATAAGGTCCTTCTAGGTTTCAGACTTCAAATTGCCTTCAACCACAAGTAAGGATCTTAAGCAAGCGGGTGGTCGTGGCCTGGTTGTCTCGTCGGTTGGCTCGTTGATCGATGGAGTTAAGCAACTTCAGGCACGGACAGCTGCTGGCTGGGTGACAGCCAGTGGCTTGAGGACCACTGCTGGGTGGGACGGCTAAGTTTTGGTCACGTATTCCAAGGTGACCAAAGCGCATCGAGTTCTACAATTTCCTTACAAACTGGAATGTCGACATCGCCTTCGTGTGCGAGACGCAACTGAAATCTACTCAAGTCTTCACCTTCCTGGGTATCGTGTTTATCGCAAGGATCGGCCACTGGATAATAATGCCAGCCATGCTTTTGGTGGAGCAACGATCATTGTTAAGGACGGCATTGATCATCGTGAGGCATTGAGCTTTAGCAGTGAAGCAGAAATACGTACGTTTATACATTTATTAAAAAGAAACTAATTCCCCCGCCCCCAAGTAGGATAAGGCAAGCCATCTATTTTTACCCCTTTATCTGCACTTTTTACCTCTCCCCAAGTCTTTTTTAATCAATAAATTGATTTTCTCTGACGTAATACGTAGAAAATGTATGTAGAAAACGTATGTAGAAAATGTAAAAAACCTCGTATCTTCTTTCCTTTCTCATCATTTCCGATAGGGTGACCAGGTGTCTACAAGTCCGTTTTTTGAGTAGTCGTCTGTCCGGTTTTTATCCCTCTTTCCGTTTTTCCCCCAAATGTCCGGTTTTTTGGGGTCAAACCTCAAATTTGGCCAATGTTGGAGTTGATTATCATGACGTCACACATCACCGAGAGAGAAGGCCTGCGCACAGAATCGTCATACATTGTCACATCACCTAACGTCAATTGTTAATCGTATTTCTAAAGAAGAAACTGACTGAGTGATCAGCGCACAGCCCAAAACATAAGGCCTAGAAACTTGAAATTTTGTACAGGGGTTCTTTACAACATGTAAGTGAGCACTAAGAGGGGTTTTGTAAATTCAACCCCTAAGGGGGGGAAAGGGGGGTTGAAAGTTTGTTAACACATTAACTGGTGTTGCAGTATATACTTAACACATTCACTTGTGTGGCACTACAAACGTAACATATTAACCTCTTTTAGGGAGGGGGGTAACGAATTGCAGAGTTAATGGAAATAATGGAGAGTTAGTAGACTATTGAGAAACAGCGGAAAGGAGACAGAGAAAGCAGCCCCTTCACTCGGTGCTATATTGATTTTTCCAGCACATTGCTTCAACTAAACAAGTGGTGAGTGACCCTGTGGCCGTCGATGCAAATGTGTCAACAGAAGAAACTACGACTGCCAGATCACACCAAGTTGATGAATGCAGCAGTTTTGCTTCAAGACCTCGAGAGCAGAGTGTGAACTGCAAGAGTATACCAATTAGAAAAATTGATGGAACAATTCCGCGACCTGGATTCGAACCAGGAACTTCGACTGTCATGGTCGACGCCACTATCAGTTGGGCTATCACTGACACTTGAACAGCCATGCTTTCAGTAAATGTCTTAAAGACAACCAAGTTCCCGGTTCACAGATCGTGAATTTCTCCTATCCAAACCATCAGAAAGTTTGATGAATACACAATAAGAAATAAAGAAATTAAACTGGAGCAAACTCCAAACATCAGGTACAGACTACTTGGTTGTCTTTAAGACACTTGGCCGTTCATGTGTCTGCGATAGCCCAATTAGAGTTCTCTTACTGTAAGGTGAAATGGAAGAGTTCACTTTATCGAGTTCAATAGGTAATTGGTAGAGTATCTACTGAGTGTCTCGGCACAAGTGCGCATGCGTGTGCTAGGAAAACTTGGCGCATAGCCAAGCTTAAAGCACAAGATCTGCGAATATGGGGCTTTGCTTTAGCAATGCGATTGTGTTGTAGACCTTAAAATCATCATCGAGAGAAAAATAGTTAATAAAATTATTAATAAGTTATTGTATGTTTAATTGTTAAAAAAAGAAAAAAATTAAACGATCACATGTGTTTCACCTTTAATGTTTATTTGTAAATTATGTTTTCAATTGAAAATTAAATTTAAATTTAAATTCTTAAAATTACCCAAAGAATCACTCCTTGATGTTTAGTTAACATTCTGTATAAAAATGCTTTGGCAATTTCACACAACAGTTATAACAAGTGAACATGAACTGTTTCTTTAAAATATTTATCTGTTTTCTTACCTGATGGTCATAAAACATACACTCCAAAGGGTTTGGATAAGAGAAGTAGTAGTAGTAATTATAAAATGAATAAGGAAATTCACCTAACAAAAAAAATTGTAAAGAATTCATATAAGTACATGGAAGATTTCAGTTGCACTAGGCATGTTTGTTTATTAAGTACCGAAAGGTGCTTTATGCTTTTGCCTTGTCCGACTGTCCGTAACTAGATTTTCTTGAAAAGTCTGAAAGATTTTAAAAATCCGTTTTCACCAATCGATAGATATGGGAAAGAGCAGGGACATGGCACGAGCTCTAATGGTGCTATTATGATACCCCCTAGAAATTTGCAATGCTAAGATACAATGTATAGTAAGTAACACATGAAACCACTGGTAACGAATAGAATGTTGTTAAGTACTTTTTTCGCCAATTGATAAATTTAGTTTGAAGATGATCGAAATGGTTCACTGGCCATTATCCCTTAGAAACTTTCAAAGACTAAGGTATGGCCTGTAGTACATCAAATAACTCGTAACGACGAATCATGCATGGTTATAACGAATGATGGTCGAAACTGGTTCAGTTGTACGTGATCTAATGATACCATGAAGGTATTATTGGAAATTTTCATTGCCAAAATATGACATGTAATAAATCAGTCATCTAGTCTTGGCAGCTAGTCAATAATAAATATCGTGTATAATTATGCAGTGATGCAAAATTGGTTCTCTACATCCGTTAAAAAGTAGTGTCGCCAATGTTGTCGCTCATTTTTCTTAGTTATATTGATAATAATAATTATTCTCAGCAGCTAATTGCTGTTAGGCCTAATGTTAATAACTACTAATTGTTGGGAGGCCTATCATTATCATTAGTTAAATACTATCTAGTGCATATAACTGCTAGGCCGAAGTTATCAATAGGTGATTGTTATTAGGCCTACCATTATCAAAATATAATTGCTACAAATAATATAATTGCAAGTAGATGTTAGGCCTAATGTTAACATCTAATTGCAAGTAGATGTTAGGCCTAAGGTTCATATGATTAGAAGTTATGCTCGATCGGGCCGTTTCTCCCAGTGCTCACCAGATGGCGGAGCACCGATAACGTCAGCTAGAGCCCGTAAAATGTAAACACTCCATAGGCGCACATGCTTTGAAATAAAATAAAAGAAAAAAAAAAACAGATCAAACTATGCAGACGATTTTTAATAATGCCTGGAACACATTACCCAGTTGGAATATGCAACAATAGCTTCCAGAAAACCAAAAATAATCCGTGTATAGATAAAATAAAATATTATAAAAAGGATTACAAACTTCGTTTTATGTATTAACATCATGCACCGAGCATCTGTCATATGGAGGCCTGGTGATATAGTGGCTAAAATGAAATACTATACTGGTGAAGCCATCGCCGAAATGGCTATAATGCGTCACTGAAATAAATCAACAATCCTTTCAAGTTCACGAAAAAAAAAAAAAAAACAATTTGTCCACAGACGAGGGGGTTATGTTAAAAAGTAATTTAATACTCCTTTTATTTCATCCATATTCTGCATATTTTCCTTATTTCATTATCATTATTATTGTTATTGTTATTTATTGTGTTGGAGAAGTTCTTCATTGTCATTACTTATTGCCGAGAGATGGCGCTATTGTATAATTTCCTTTAAAGCACAGTGCTTTAATTTCCTTCTTTTGCAATTTCGATCATTTTCATGCAATGAAGAGCCTTCCAATCAAATGTTGTTTGTTTGTTTTTTAGTCCTTAATAAACAAAGTAAATGATTCTTATGATGAATTTGAAGCTACTATATCAGCTCATCAAGAGTTTATCCGTATGTGCTCTTGGCACATGCATCCTGGTTATTGGTATTCAACTGTGCAATACCTTACGTAGTTTTAAACGTAATTTCAATTATAACATGTAATATAACAAAACTTTTAGTATAAATCATTTCTGTTACCTGAACTATGCCTGAACTGATTATGAAACCAATCAATCTTGGAAACAAGCGAATGCTCGTGAAAGGTCTCGTAACGGAAATTTGTACTGCTTTCCCAAAGCTTTCAAGCGAAACAAGAGTCTCATTCGGGCTCTGACGGACGTCACAGAGCTTATCCAGTCACAATAGAAATCGCGATCGAGCATACATTATATTCTACTTAACTTGGCCAATTCCTATCATTAGCAAATTGCTCTTAGGCCTAATGTTTCAAAATCAAATTATCATTAGGCTTAATGTATTAACAGCTAACTGTTGTCAATAGGCCTAACTATTGTTATCAACAGCTCATTGATGTTAGTTATCAAAAGCTAATTGCTTTCAAAAGCAAATTGCTGTTAGGTCTAATGTTATTGAAAGGTAATTTCTAGCCAATGATATCAAGAACAATAAAGCGCGTTAACACAGGCAGATGTATAAATAAAGCATTAACGAATGACATAACCAAGTACCAAAAGGTTAAACTAAACCATTCGCGGAAACATATTTTAAACCGCCCTATGTTAATATTGTAAATTTCTAATGGACCGTAACGATCCATTAAACCACGTACCTTTGAACCAATTCAGATTATCATTAATTTTACCTTATATTCCTTTATGACAGATCAATCCAAGTTGTTTGATATATTACATGCCATATTTTAGCACTGAAAGTTTCACTGAACCATAATATTTCCAGTTAACCAGGTTCCTTTGGACCAATTTCGACAATCATTAATTTTACGTTATATTCATTCATGACACATCATTCCAAGTTGTTTGGTATATTATATGCCATATTTTAGCATGGAAAGTTAAAATGAACCATAATTGTTCCACTAAATCAGGTTCCTTGGGATCAATTACGACTATCATTAATTTTACGTTATATTCCTTCGGTTTGGTAACACGTAAGCATGGAACCCACATTAGCGTAAACTCTGCGGAACGTAACAGCGGAGCGTAACAACTTGCCACGTGACATTCGTACTTTTATGTTCCGTTCGGTACCGTTGTGCGTGGGAGTGGCCCCACGTTGGTGGCGTTGCGCGCCAGAAACTGCAGCGTGCAGCACCGTATGATGATAGGTTTTTGCAAGTTTTGTACATGCTTCGTGCTCCTTGGCTGACATCGCTGCTCTCAATTATCATTGTCCGGGTGGCCTACAAACTTTATTCAATAAATTATAATCTATCAACGTCCTTATATTGTTTGTGACGCTTATCGTAGAGGAAAGTATGTTTTTCACGAATCTCTGCCTCCCTTTCTCAATCTGCGTCCCCTCGTCCATGGCGGCAATTATACCTTCCACGGTGACGGTTTTCGATGTTTCCATCGTTTCTAACATGTTCGTTCTTACTATGTTACCATCGCTTGTCGCTTCTGTCATTTTGGTTATTGTTTTTTGATGGCACCACGAAAGACGAGACGAGCAGGGTGAACCGAGGGAGAGGTGAACCACTCGCAATGTATTATGGGATGACATCATTAGTTTCCTATTGGTCCACATGCTCCGCGTAAGCCACGGAAAGCACGGAAAGTTGAACGCCGTTCAACTCTCTGCTCCACAGGCTTTGCGCCGACCTTGAGCTTGGTGGGGAGGGCTGGGGAGCGATGTGACGTCACGATCTTACGCTCCGCTGTTACATTCCGCAGAGTTTACGCTAATGCGGATTCCATGCTTAAATCACCCGACAGTTAATCACCCGACGGTTAAAGACCGACATTTAATCACTTGCCATTTAATCACCGGACACATAATCACGTGATAGTTTAATCACCGACGTTTAACCACCGAAAAAATACGTGATATTTGATTGGCACTTTCTGGTACTACGCCATTTTTTTCTTTTATTGTACAGACTGTAATTTTTGACGCCACTTTTTAGCCAATTAAAAGTTAATCACGTGACGCAGATTTACACGTTGTCAGTTTCATTTAAACGGACAAGCTGTTAATGTATGATCGCATTTAAACAGTTATCACGAGTGAGAGGATTGTAACGTTTGGAAAAACTTCGAAAGACAAACTGTGTGTATTACACAAGCAATATGAATTTGTGAAACATCGAGAATACGTCAACGGGGACGTTCAGTGGCGTTGCAAACTTTACCATAAATATAAATGTAAGACCCGTATAACAACAAAGAACGATGAAATCGTAAGTGATTACAATCCTGAACACAATCATGATGGCAACAAAGAATCAAGTTTAGCACGGCAAGCTGTTGCTACGATGAAAGACAAGATGGGAGCATCAATTTCTAATTTGATTCACGTTTTTGATGAAGTTTACAAATTCTGTCAAATTATACATAAGTTATGCATCACATACTCATCACATAACAAGGCTTCTTTTCATCACATCACATTCATCATTTTGCATTTTTTGATCACAATGCCCTGGTGATTAAACAATCACGTGATTATATGAACGGTGATTAAATGGTAAGTGATTAAATGTCGACGTGATTAGATGTCGGTGTTTAACCGTCGGGTGGTGAACTGTCGGGTGATTAAGTGTCCGTACACCATTCCTTCATGACACATCATGCCAAGTTGTTTGATATATTACATGCCATATTTTAGCATTGAAATGCCATGGAATCATAATGGTTCCCTAAACCAGGTGTCTTTGAACCAATTTCGCCTATCAATAATTTAATGTTATATTCATTCATGATCACATCATCCCAGTTTGTTTGATATATCACATGCCATATCTTATAATTGAAAACATTTGAGGGTGTCATAAGGGTACCATTATAGCACGTGCCATTGTTTCGATTTTAACTATATTCAAAATGATTAATTTCCTGAACCATATTTATCAGCTGGCGAAAATAGTAATTTATATCTGTTTCTATCTCGTCATTACGATTTGTTTGATGTATCACTTAATATATCTTCCCATTGAAAAGTGCTTGGCGGAAAATAGAGATACTATTTGTGCAAGTTCCAGTGAACGGATTTAGATAATATTTGTGAACAGTTCGTACCATGAACCATATTCATCGACTGACGAAAACAGATTTTGAAAATCTTTCATAGGCTAAGGTCAAAAACCCTCACCGGTAAGAGAATGATGACGTAATTTCTCACTGGGCTAACCGTCTTTTTCTCGGTGAGGACGGTGAGACTAACCGGTTAGGCATAGCAACACTAACTCGCGTTTATGACCGCGTTAAATTGACGTCACAGTTTTCTCACCGGGATTTTTGACCGACCAAGCGCTAACTCTTCTCACCGGTGAGAGTTTTTGACCTTAGTCATAGCCTCGGAGGAGTTAGAGTTACGGACGGACAGACAGACAGACAGACTCGTTTCCCCACACTGATAGCATAAATCACCTTTCGGTACTTAATAAACCATTAAGGAATGACATAACCAAGTACCGAAAGGTTAAACTAAAACATTCGAGGGAACCATATTTTAAACCATCCTTTGTTAATATTGTAAGTTTCTAATGGACCGTAACGATCCATTAAACCATGTACCTTTGAACCAATTCGGATTATCATTAATTTTACCTTATATTCCATTATGACAGATCAATCCAAGTTGTTTGATATATTACATGCCATATTTTAGCATTGAAAGTTCCACTGAACCATAATATTTCCAGTTAACCAGGTTCCTTTGGACCAATTTGGACAATCATTAATTTTACGTTATATTCATTCATGACACATCATTCCAAGTTGTTTTATATATTACATGCCATGTCTTATCAATGAAAATTTTTGAAGGTGCCATAAGGGAACCATTAAAGCACGTGCCATTGTTTCGATTACAACCATTTTCAAAGTGGTACATTCCCGGAACCATATTTATCAATTGGCGAAACATTAATTTATATCCGCTTCTATCTCATCATTACGATTTGTTTGATATATTAATTAATACATCTCTCCATTGAAAATTGCTAGCTGGGGTTGTGAAGGTACCATATGTGCACGTGCAATTTAACCGATTTAGATAATATTTGTGATTGGTTCGTGCCTTGTACCAAATTCGTCGACTGACGAAAATAGTAATGAGTAACCGCTTCTATCTCGTCAGTACGATTTGTTTGATATATTACTTAATATATCTTCCCATTGAAAATTGCTGAGCGGGAAAATAGAAGTACCATTTGTGCACGTGCCAATGAACCGATTTAGATAATAATTGTGATTTTTTCGTGCCATGGACCATATTCATCGACTGACGAAAACAGATTTTTAAAATCTTTCATATCCTCGGAGGAGTTAGAGTTACGGACGGACAGACAGACAGACAGACACGTTTCCCCGCGCTGATAGCATAAAGCACCTTTCGGTACTTAATAAACCATTAAGGAATGACATAATCAAGTACCGATAGGTTAAACTAAACTATTCGCGGAACCATATTTTAAACCACCCTATGTTAATATTGTAAGTTTCTAATGGAGTTTAAAGATGACATTAAACCACGTACCTTTGAACCAGTTTCTATCGTTAATTTAACGTTATATTCATTTAGACACATCATTCCAAATCGTTTGATATATTACATGCCATATTTTACCATTGAAAGTTCCAATGAACCATAATGGTTCCACGAAACCCGGTTCGTCGAAACCAATTTCGACTATCATTAATTTTACGTTATATTCATTCACTAGCAGAGGTACCCGCCGTTGCCCGGGATAATTACACCTGTAGGTAAATAGAACAATCTCAAAAATTAAATTATAGCTCCCAATTGTTTAAATAATAACTGAATCAATACAACACAGAGCTAAAAGACTATCCATTCTTTGAAAAATACGAAAAACAGGAATTCTAGGTGATGTACCGGGACTTTATCTAAATTCTTCTTGACTTGCCTCACCACTGCGGAGCATCACCAGATACTTTAGACTCAAGTTTTTCTTACTTTTGACGTAGAAGCTCATGCTCTTCTCGAAACTTTCATTGTTCAAATGTTTCAAATGCCCGTATAGCTTTTTCTGTTTTAGTTGCAGAGTTTCTCTGATCAATATTCGTTCTTTTTCTTTCCTGTCCAGACACATAAATTTTTGCCAGTCGTCTGGACGTTTTTGACACGCGTGACTCCTTTGCCTCATCAATAGACGCTCCTTATTGATGTTCTGTCACCGCATCATCAGTTTATGCTCATTAAAAATAATTCTTGGAAACGAACGTTCAATCATCGCATTATCAGCATCTCAGTTTCCAAAATATACACATTCCCTCAGAATATAGTCAAGATGTATTTTTATGAAATGTTTGGATCTGATGTGCTACCAAATAAGCTAAGTGATAACGCCAGCGTGGCTCGGACTTTTTTTTGGATTAAATTTTGCAAAATCCTAAAAATAAACACATGAAAACGCTTAGAATTAATACAGTAAAAATATTTAATGAAAATTCGAAAAAAAAATTTGAAAAGCTCACAATGGATGGACCTCTCCAAGGATGCCACAGCTAGTCTAAATAATTTCTTACTCACGTAATCTTACTTTAGATGTACACTTGATGTTGTTACAATTCCCACCCTTCTCTCGATGTCTTGAAGCAAACCTTAGCCATTCATTACTTTCTGTAGTCTAGCGGACGCCGATTCTTCTATTTCCTTGCTTACCATTTACTGAATACAGCACGGAGCTAAAGGAGTGCTTCCTCTGTCGTCTTTACACTCTTTCTCAATAGTCTGCTAACTCTCCATTATCTCCGGTTATTGATCATTTTTAAAGATTTTCAAGAAATTGTTAAGTACTAAGAACTCTCTTTTCTAAGAAAACCCTGAATAACAGGAATTCTGTGCATTGTTACACATGGTAACTTATTTATATTGCACAAGCTTTGCCTTGCATTGTTGGTCAGGAGATATTTCTCATTAATATGACTTGCCATAACCATGAATATCGATTTTTTATCAATAATTATTATTTCTTTGAAATCTGAGGTAGATTTGAAGGCCAAGTATGCAAAATTTCATCAAGATCGGAATAAAACCTGAAGATTTGTATAAAAAACAAACCCACAAATCCACAAACATGCTTCTTTATTTATATAGAAGATAGAAGAAGATAGATGACACATCATTCTAAGTCGTTTGATATACTACATGACATATTTTAGCATTGAAAGTTACAATGAACCATAATGGTTCCACTAAACCAGATTCCTTGAAACCACTTTCGACTATCATTAACTAGCAGAGGACCCGGCGTTGCCCGGGATAATTACGCTTGTAGGTAAACAGAACAACCTCAAAAAGCTAAATTAAACTTCCAAATTGGTTAAATAATAACTCAATCACTACAATATAGAGCGAAGGGACTATCCATTCTAAGAAAAATCCGAAAGACAGGAATTTACCTCTTCACTGAAAAAATCCATTCTAG
>JAHWFO010052258.1:229129-250667 GCA_023313115.1 Rhysida immarginata | reverse complement strand
CACAATGGATGGACCTCTCCAAGGATGCCTTCTAGTCTAAATAATTTTTCACTCATGTAATCTTAATTTAGATGTACACTTAACGTTGTTGCAATTTCCTTTCTTCTTTCATGTCTTGAAGCAAAAATTGGCCATTCATCACTTTGTGTAGTCTAGCGGTCGCCGATTTTTCTATTTACTTGCTTACCATTTGCTCAATACAGCATGGAGCTAAAGGAGTGCTTCCTCTATCGTCTTTCACTCTTTCTCAATAGTCTGCTAACTCATTATCTCCATTTAGTGATCATTTTTAAAGATTTTCAAGAAATTGTTAAGTACTAAGAATTCTCTTTTCTAAGAAAAGCCTGAATAACAGGAATTCTATGCATTGAATTCTATATTGCACAAACTTTGCCTTGCATTGTTGTTCATGTGACATATATTGTTGATCCTTGCATAGTGTTGGTGCATTGCGTGTTGACATCATTGTTGATACCTATTGTTATAACCTAATTTTACGTTATATTCATTCATGACACGTCATCCCAATTTGTTTGATATATTACATGCCATATCTTATCATTGAAAATTTTTGAGGGTGTCATATGGGTACCGTTAGAGCACGTGCCATTGTTTCGATTACAACCATTTTCAAAATGGTACATTCCCGGAACCATATTTATCAATTGGCGAAAATATTAATTTATATCCGCTTCTATCTCGTCATTACGATTTGTTTGATATATTACTTCATATATCTCTCCATTGAAAATTGCTAGCTGGGGTCGTGAATGTACCATGTGTGCACGTGCTATTGAACCGATTTAGATAATATTTGTGATTGGTTCGTGCCTTGTACCATATTCATCGACTGACGAAAATAGTAATGAATAACCGCTTCTATCTCGTCAGTACGATTTGTTTGATATATTACTTAATATATCTTCCCATTGAAAATTGCTTGGCGGGAAAATAGAGGTACCATTTGTGCACGTGCCAATGAACCGATTTAGATAATAATTGTGACTATTTCGTGCCATGATCCATATCCATCGACTGACGAAAACAGATTTTTAAAATCTTTCATAGCCTCGGAGGACAGACTGACAGACAGACACGTTTCTCCACACTGATAGCATAAAGCACCTTTCGGTACTTAATAACTGCTGCAAAATATTTGCAATAAGAAATCTGAAATTCTACTTAATTTGTTAATATAATTAATATAAGGTATTTCAAATTTTCAAATGCAAAAAATCCAAAATTAAAAAAAAAAATTATATTTCGACTCTTCTAGCATTGTTTACGCTAGCTTGGGATACTCGCCTTTTTTGAAGGCATTATTATATCACGCGCACACTTCGTAAGCTTGCGCGCGTTCGTGAGCTCGCGTGCGCTTCATTAGCGTGTGGTCGTTCCATTTCAAACAGAAAGAAAACTGTTGCAGGAATACTTCCGAAAATAATAGAATGAAATTTATTCATAATTGGAAGTTGGTTTAGAATGGCAATTACAAGGAATAAAAGTGCTGAACAGAAGGCACAAAAACGTCGAGTCTATAGGCAAACATACCGAATTGATGACGAAACCAGAAAAAGGCAGCAAATACTAAATAATCAATCTCGTCGAAATTCCAGACAGGATGCTGAACGTCATGCTGTTGAACAGATGCGAAATACCATTGACAAGCCAGAGAAGTTCCACAGCGTCGTGCCATTGAACAAGCCCGAAATACAGACCACGGACAAGCCAGACAAAATCTGCCGCGTCGTGTTTTTAAGCAACAACGTCTCACAGTAGCAGGGCGGGAGGCTCGAAATACACCGAAGAACGACAAAATGAAGAATGAAAGAAGACGATAACACCGAAATACGACAAAAAACCGCAAGCGTTTTCATTTAAAATTACAACATAATTTTTCATTTAAAATTTCACTCATTGTAGGAGCTGACTTGATGCACGCGGAAAAAAAGATCGCATTGTTGGCGCTGAATTGCACACGCCTCCGTTACGACCAGTTCCTTGAAACGTATGTCCGCTACATCTTTCTATCTATATATATAAAGAAGGATGTTTGTGGGTCTGTCTGTGGGTCTGTACGTTTTTTATACAAATCTACAGTTTTATTCCGATCTTGATGAAATTTCGCATACATGACCTTCAAAGCATGAGGAAGGTCACTGTCCACTTCAAATTTCGAAAAAATAATAATTATTGATAAAAAATCGATATTCATGGTTATAGCAGGGCATATTAATGAGAAATATCGCATGACCAACAATGCAAGACAAAGTTTTTGCAACAATGGTATCAACACGCAATTCACAAACACTCTGCACGGACCAACAATATATATCTCATGACCAACAATGCAAATAAAAGTTTGTGCAACAATAGGTATCAACAATGGTTTCAACACGCAATTCACCAATAACAATGAGCTCAAAATGATGATGCAATGATAAAGCAGTCCTTTCCAAGAATTATAACAATGCAATATGGATAAGTTTCAATTTGTAACAATGCATAGAATTCCTGTTATTCAGGCTTTTCTTAGAAAAGAGAGTTCTTAGTACTTAACAATTTCTTGAAAATCTTTAAAAATGATCAGTAAATGGAGACAATGGAGAGTTAGCAGACTATTGAGAAAGAGTGGAAAGACGAGAGAGGAAGCACTCCTTTAGCTCCGTGATGTATTGAGCAAATGGGAAGCAAGTAAATAGAAGATTCCGCGACCGCTAGACTGCACAAAGTGATGAATGGCCAAATTTTGCTTCAACACATCGAGAGAAGAGTGGAAATTGCAACAACACTAAGTATACATCTGAGGTAAGATTACGTGAGTAAGAAATTATTTAAAATAGCAGTGGCATCCTTGGAGGTCCAGCCATTGTGAGCCTTTAAAAAGTTTTTTTTCGAATTTTCATTAAGAATTTTTACTGTATTAATTCTAAGCATTTTCATGTGTTTATTTTTAAGATATTGCAAAATTTAATTTAATTTTTTGAGATTGTTCTGTTTACATCCAAGTGTAATTATCCCGGGCAACGCCGGGTACCTTTGCTAGTTTAAAATATACACAAATTACAGAAAGAAATTTTACAGGTTGAATACATAAACAATACAGTATCCATTTAGCCTTTCGGTACTTGATTATATCATTAATTAATGGTTTATTAAGTATTGATTGCTAGGGTATTAAAAAATTCGAATTATTTTCAACATTTTCAATTTTATTTTTAACATCAGAGTAGAATGAAATGAAAGGAATCTCGACAGATGCACAAAAGATAGTTTAACCTTACTTTTATGATTTTTTATATTAGTTTTCATGGTTTTTAAACTCTACCACAATTTGTTAAGAGGTATTTTTTCCAATTTTAGTTATGCAGGGTATTTCTGAATGGTCTGTACAAACTTTCAGGATATATTCTAGCGATCGAAACAGGGAGAAAATGTCATATGAACACGGGGTCGAAAACGATCCTATCTACAGTTTTAACGGTTTGAAGGTGTCTTGTACTATGAGAAGAGTTACGACAATTCAAAGAAGTAGAGCCAATTTGAGTTGGTATAGGGTAAGAATTCCTGAAGTGGGCCCCTGAAAAACAAGAATAAAAGCGTGCTTTGAAAAAAGAAACCCTCTTTTTTACTCTTGTTTTTACGTGAATGCCATAATTTTTTGTCAAGCTATTCAATTGTACCATTGGGCTGCCAAGCAATTACATCTTCATCCTTATACAATTTAATTACAACAAAAATAATGAATTAAAAAATTCGTATAGTATCGGAAAACTTACAACATGATTCTTTAGCACTAAATTTTTTCAATTGCAAATTAGTTGGTTATTTGAAAAATAATTTCGGTTTACAAAATGTTAACGAAATATTTTATTTTTCCGACGGTGCTGGTTCTCAGTACAAAATTCGAAGTCTATATTTTTAAAAAATGATTTCACCCATTCGTATAGATCTTTTGGTGAAGTAATTGGTCGTCCGATACTAGTTTTGCGTGCGTTTCTTTTGACAGTATCTCCTTGTTTTTGAATGATTTTTGCTTATTTTGATCCCTGGAACACATTCAGAAACGCCCTGTATAGATGGAATGATTGTACTTCACTCTATTGGTTATTTTAGTATCAGATCGTTGCATATCAAATGTCAGATTGCAGAAGTCATCTTTAATGGCCCTCTAGAAAGGACACCTTCACACGTGCTATTCGAAATAACCCCCATTGCAATCCACACATTATTGCCATCGATTTGGCAGCTTCTCGAGCTCTCTCCGATAGAATCCATGGTCACGGGACTCAATAAACTCCCGGAATGCGTTTTCGATGTCTGCTTGGGTTAGGAATGTTTTCCTCCGGATAAAATTTTCCAAGCTCTGGAAAATTAGGTAGTCGGTAGGGGAGAGGTCCGGAGAGTACGGGGGGTGTGGAAGAGCCTGTAGCGCCTGTACGGTCGTTCGTGCAACGTACGGACGCGCGTTGTCATGCAACAGAAGGACGCCTTTGCGATGCACAAGTGCGGGTTGTTGCTGACACAGTCTTATGTGCATACGATGCCGTTCACGACACTAGTTCGCAGCGGTGATCGTCTCCCCCTGCTGCAGGAAGCTGTAATGCACTACGCCACGGATGTTCCACCAAACTGTAAGAATGAGCTTCCTGGGGTGCAACGGGGGTTTAGGGAACTGTCGCGGGAGTTCATCGGCATCCAGCCACTGTGCTGACCGTTTCCTATTGTCGTATAGGAGCCCAGGTGATAATACAATCAAGAATCCCCGCTTCTTCATGGCGCAAAAGCAATTTCGTATACAATTCCAACTGACGCTCCTTTGGTTTTCCGTAAGTTCATGTGGGATCCATTTTTCCTGATTTTTCACCTTGCCGATGTTCCTAAGGTGTCTACTGACAGTCGACGCTGATACAGCATGATCCCTTGCAAGGATCCGAACACTTTTTGACGGGTCCTCTTCCACAAATCGCTTCAGATCAGCGCCATTCAACAGGTTGTGTGGCTCATTTTCCAGGTCCGTTCTCCCGCCCGGAATTTTCGGAACCAAAGTTGGACAGTAAGTTCGTTTATGGTGCCTACACCGAATACCTTATTGATGTTTCGAGAGGCGTTGGATGCAGTGTGATTCAACCTGAACTCGTAATGCATTATCACACGTAATCCGTATGAAGTCATAACTATCTTCGCTTGGGTTCAAACGCTATTAAATATCATCGCAGACATGCAAATTTCGGGCAGCTGGTCGCTGAGAGGTTTTTCTGTGGGAATGTACCACTTTGTTATGGGTACTTGCTACTAAACGTGGAAACCTTGCTGAAGCGAAATCCGACATTTGATATGCAACGACCTGATAGATTAATGCGAATTGGATAAATGCACATTATTTCAGATATTAATTAACCTTACTAATTAACAACCTTTTGCTGTATACTCACCTAGTGACAATTTTCTACAGGTTCCAAACGGTGTGAATATATCTTCAGTATGTTTAGGTCTTAATGCTGCCTTGCCAAAATTAACCTTCAAACAAAAACGAAATATTTAAGTGAACTAAAATAAAATAAAAATACATGAGATCAAAATATGTTACGTTCTAATTATGATGATACTATAAAAAAATGCACCTATACACATACATTACATCATACAATGTTTAGATGAAAACTGTTTTGAAATACAAGTGGTATAATGCCCAGAACTGTAGACAAATGGTAGTATCAAACAAAATAAGGACAAAAACTACAATCCCGCAAATTGTAGCGTAATTCTTTTGAGTACTCTTTCAATGACTTCCACTTTGTGAGATATATACAGGATTATCGTAATTAAACTTCCTCACCTCAGAGGCGGTGGAGGGCGTTCTACTGGCGAAAATGAAGCGAAACTTGAAGATACACAATGCCTTCATTAAAGAATCAAAAATTGCTAAGAAAGGTTGCCGTTAGGTGGCACGCTGCATCCCGAAAAATCGTTCTGCAGATGCTCAAAAACTGTTCCCCTTGTATTCCAGGATGTTTTCCATGCACAGAATAGTTTTTGACAACTGAACATAGTAACTCCTTATGTTTTTTTTGTGGTAAGCCCGATCTTGAGGGAAGCCCCATAACCAGAAGTCACACGGGGTGAGATCAGGTGAGCAATAGATCAAGCTATTGAAAAACAGTGGCTGACCACCAGTACGTTGGTGAAGTTCTGGGATCACAAAACATGTCTCTCTCATTTTATCTGATTCATCTTTTTCATGCTGGTGTCAATCTCGCGAGCTTGCCATCTTGCATCAGCACCACCAGTGAGCGATTTTTTGTACCATTTTTATTTGTGTATTCAATGGCGAACTCATCTTCTGCATTCTTAGATTGTCAATTCACTGTTCGATTGTCTGCATTTTTCGAATTTCGTGTCTTATGCGCCAGTAGAACGCCCTCGGCAACCCTATGAGTTGGGAAAGTTTAATTTTGATAACTCTGTGCTATTGTCTAATTATCAGGGGCAATGAATTTCTTTGCAAGTTGTATATATGTCGCTTTTTAAAATTTGTTTAACTGGATGATGCTAATTTATATACAGTGTTTTACTGCAAAATACAGGGTGAATCAAAAGTCCGTACCCTCCTTCTAACTTGGATACAAATGTAGTTATGCAAATTCCACTAAAGGGGAATGGGGGAAAAGGGGAATGGGCGTAGGCTTTCTAGTTCTCGAATCCGCCTGGTCGTGGGTTCGAATTCCGCCGTGGGCATGGATGTTTGTGTTTGTCCCGGGCTGCATACAAATATAACTTGTGTAAAAGGCGCAAAATGACCTTAGTAGTCGACGCCAAAAATTCTAATAAACCCCCCCAGGTAATAGGGGGGGGGGGGTTCATTCCCGCACTCAAATTTGACTTTGATCTCCAAATTTAAGTTCATCCATTTGGTAACTCGAAAACTATTAAACATAGAGAAAAATTTCCAATTGCTACCCTAAAGAGCGACACCACATTAGTCTAAAACAATTTTTAATCACATCTTCCTCTTGAAAGATTTTGAGAAAATGGGCGAGAAAGAGTCACGTAAGGTCAGGTTAAGCTGGCCAGGTTGGCTGATGTTTCTAACACATTTGAATTGGAGTGAAGCACACCGTTGGGAAAACTCATTAAGTGATTGGGCTTGAATGACTCTTTCTCGCCCATTTTCTCAATTAAAAATTGTTTTTAGACTAATGTGATGTTGCTCTACATGGTAGCAATTAGAATTTTTTTCTATCTTTAATAATTTTTGAGTTAGCAAAGGATGGCCTTAAATTTGGCAGTCAAAGTCAAATTTGAGTGCGCCAACAAGTCCCCCCCCCCCCATTACCTATAAACCACACTCATCAGATCTCGCCTACTTGGCAGCTTTGAGATATCTGCCATGTTACCAGACTTTTTGACACCCTGTATAATGAGATGAACTTAATTTCATCTGCGTTAGCATTATTTTTAATAAGGGAAACTGCCTCCATTCCTACATACAGTGGTTGGGAGTGATAGTCTCACACTGATCAATGCCATCCTTGACAATGATTGCTGCTCCGCCAAACGCATGACTAGCATTATTACCCAGAGGCTGATCCTTGCGATATATATTATAACCAGGGAATTTGAAAACTTGCGTTGATTTCAGGTACGTCTCGCATACGAAGGCGATGTCGACTTTCCAATTTATAAGAAAATTGTATAATTCAATGCGCTTGCGAGCAATTCCCCTTGCATTCCATAGATTAATGGTCCTATATGGGTGTCTATCCAAGATTATTGGTTAGATTTGTGAGACGCAATTTGTGACACTACTTTTCCACTTTCCTTGTATAGGTTCAGCCAGTTTCCCAAAGTCCTTTAAATACTGCGCTGTTGGTTTGGATCAACCATACTTGTCATCGGTGCTGTATGCGACCGAAGCATAAGTTTTTCCTTCTAGCACTTTGTTGCTTTTGAGGCTTTTTACATGGAGGTATTTAGGACACTTTGTATAACTAGATGTCTGCTGATCATCTTAGCAGATATATTTAGGGGGTCTTTGTTCTTAACATTGGTACAGTCCCTCGATTGGTGGTTGCCAGCACACTTATTACATCGAAGCGTTTCTGTACAACCTCGAGAGACGTGACCAAAACATAAACAATTATAACACTGCAAAGGCTTTTTGTTACCACTAAATATTTCTACAATAACAGCTAGAGGACCAACACGTTTTAAATCTATAAAAGGGCTTATTATGTTCAATATTCTGAAGGATACCCAAAACCATTGGCGCTTCGACTGAGCCATTAGCTTTTTTAAGCCTGATTGTTTTCTGCGGAAAATAATTAGAAAAGCTACTCGTTGGAATACGATCAAATTTTAACAGTATACAGAGTTTTATGTACCCTATTATTCCTCCAAAATTCATTATGCTAGGCGTTGCAGAACCTGAGTTATTAACTTGTTGATCTTAGTGGCAGCATTTTTATTTGTGTTCATATCTCAGTTAGCGTTCAAATTCGGAACCACAATGGATTAAAATAAATATTCATTCCGGTCACGACTGTCATTGCTTACAGTTATACACACTTTTTCAGAATCACTCTGTATATACACCCAATCCTCTGATGACATGTCATTTATTGCTTCACATATTTAGTGCCTTCTGCGGTTATTTGGTGCTGACATCTCAAATAGGAGGTGGTCACCTTAATCTGATTCGACTATTTAGTAGTACAAAGCATTCCAGTTTCATTCACGTAAACATCAATTAACCTCTGTATTTTAATAATATTAAGAAGGTGCAAATCAAATGCAGATAGCAAAATTAAAAAGAAATTAAAGAATTTTTAGGCAAGTGTATCAGAATTTCTAATGACATATACAGAGTGACAAAAATTGAAATATATGAAATAAAAAATCAAATTTTGAGAAACTACTGAGTTCAAACATTTTGTTCAAATGTTAAAAATAACTACAGATATTCGGATTTAATTTATGACATGTTCGATATGCTTGCCATCAATGTCTATGATGTGGCACAAATGAAGAGCAAAATTCTGCAAAACTCGCTAAATTGTCGAGACATGGATGCTTTCGATGACCTCCTGAATGGCTGTTTTGAGCTCAGCGATGGTTCCGGGGTTATTTGCGTAAATTTTGTCATTAATATTGCCCACAAAAATGAGTCACAATACGAGTGCGCATGCTTCAAAAATCGCAACATGCCCTGCATTCAACCGCCAAGTTTCAACTCGCCAATTGTTCAAAAGTTCTCAAGTTTTTTTTTCATATAGCTTAATAATTGTCACCCTATATCAACTTACAATCATTTTATTAGATGATGGAATTTCAGAATAGGCTGTAGTTTCCCAAAGTGTAGTGATATTCATGTTCTTCAGTAGAAGTAAATCTAAGTGGTTAATATCACAGGCGTTTTTGATTTTCTTTTTCTTTTTGTACTGATTAATTTTCCTTACCAATTTGTTTGAATATCCACATATTATTATATCTGGAAATGTCATGCTTGCATTCTCTTGCAACGTGACAATAACAGCTTGAGGATACTTATAATAATAATTAATTTGCATTCCGACTAAAACCAAACTTAACACCCATAAAATTTTGGAAATATAATTCTTCATTGAAGCTCCCGTATCTTGAATGGGTTCAGATGAGTAAGATTTTCTCTTCATTTCCCTACGAATGATTGTTTTAAATGGATGTAATGGTTTTATGGAATTGAACCTATTCCATAATGTTTTCAGCAAAATCAATGATTCTATGAAGGATAACAAACAGAGCCCTGTACAAAGGCCCATATTTCCTCCTATATCACACAGAAGTGAAACAAAATCATACGAGATTTTTTCCACAATTCTTATATGATACTTGCTTATATAATAATTTATAAATGTATATTCATTAGGATGCGACTTTGTTGTGAACATTTGTCCATACTGTAGTGCAAATAAACATTTCCGTTTACAGTTACAATTAACAGTTGGATTTAGATGAACATATATTTTGAAGGCATTCATGTACAAATCTTTAGTGTCCCGTGATAATGGACAATAAGGCAATTCCTTTACTTCTTTGAAAAACGGGAACCTAAAACAAGTGTGGAAATAAAAAGAAAAGATTATAAGGTATATAGTGTAATAAGAAATGCATAACTTTCGAGAAAATTATGAACAAACGCTGGTAAATTGCAAGAAAATTTTCAGATGTGGGTGCTCTATTGACTATACATGAAATAGTTATACAAAATAAGGTGTGTCCAAAATATATATGTGTGTTCCTCTTATCGGGGAAACACGAAATGATAATACAAGTGTGCCTATTTATTATAACTTTTACATAATTTTTGATACTCTAACCGAATGTGAAGTTAAAATCAAAAATTCGAAAAAATTGGCAACAGAATGACCGATTTCTCGAATATAGTAACGATGTGTCATGCCATCGGAGTGAGACAATTTCCCGAGTACGAAACTGAGATGGCATGACATTGAATCAGCAGTCTTTATCGAAGCAACGCCTGCTTCGGAGTTAACCTCCAGATCAGAGTCGACTGCTGCAAGGAGAGAAGAGGGATTCGGTTCAGCGATTGGAGGGGATAATTGCATAGCAATTAAGGCAGCCTCTGAAGCAAGTAAAAAGGCGAGGACGAGAGAACTCGAGAGAGAGAGAAAACTTCCGATACGTCCACATAGAAGTGACTAGCTCGGCTCGCTACTCTTTAGCGAGGAAGGCTGGTGAATTGTCGGGAGGAAAGGAGCAATGCTGGAGACCGACAAGGAAGGATGCTTGGCATGGGACAAATGGAGCTTCATAACGTGCTGAATACATAACTTTTTAAACCCAATGTTGTGTGGTAGAACTGTGTCGAAGGAAACTGCTTGTGAAGTGAATGCCCGAGTTTCCTCAACAAAGACGATACGATTCCCTCAGGAGGCAAGCCAGACGGCCGTCTATGTAATAGGACGATTGTGCCAGTGAAAGGAGAAGGGAACTTTAGACGTCAACAGCATTCATATTGCTATTTAGGAAGACAACCTAAACAAGATAACAAGTTTCGAATTTGCTTTCGTAATTGCCCAAAAAAGGGTAAAACTGGGGTGCTGCATTTATTAATAAATTTTAAAAAGAAAGTATTACATTATAAAATAAACACGCCACCACATTTTTACCCGATTTTTAAATTATATTTCTTATTTTTTACTGCACTTTTTAAGATGAAAATGTGTGCTTTAAAAGTTTTTTATTAGGAACTTTAGCATAAAAGCTACTTATAAGAATGCGCCCTTGGTCTGTATGTTTATCCGTCCAGCCGTCCGTCCGGCCGTCCGCCTTTTGCACGATAACTTGAAAACGGATTAACTTTTTCAAATTCTGTTTTCAGAAATATTACCATCAAAGTCTTAGCTCGGCCGTATCAATTTTTCAGAATTTTTTGTGGACACCTTCAAGTCGAACCCACGTGCTGAATTACACCTATCAGTTCTCTCAGAGCCATAAACAAGAAAATCACGTTATGAAATCTCCTAGTGAATATAGAAAAAAATGACTGCTATCCTAAATGATAAAATATTAATGAATATTTTTTCATCTGCATCTGTTATAAAAGAAGACACGAGTACTTTATTAAATTAAATACATCGAAGGAAAAATTTATTGAATTTTATAACTTACTTGCACGGCATTGAACGTCGCATTTCGTCTGCAAAACATTTATCGACGCATTCTCGATGCTTTATTGCAGTTTCGCATGGGCTTCTAGTGAGATTAACAAATAAGTACTGAAAAATAGACAGGTGCTATTCATCAAACATATAGAGGCAATAAAAAACTGAATTTTCGGGAAAATTTACAAGAAATATTAATCACTCTCTAGTCAATAGAATCCCACGCCTCTGTTCCCTTGGCCAAAGAATGATGGGGACAGACCAAAATTACCCCTTCATGGCTCATAATGACGGCTTCCTAGATGGTGTCTGCCGTCTAAAAGGAGCATCTCGGCTACCTAATATACACTGAACGACAAATTCACTAATACATTCCGCTAATACAGTAAAATCTTGTTACAACGGACCTCATATTAACATACATTTCAGAATAACGTACAAATTTCAAATCCCCGTTCCAAACGTAGGTATTTTAATGCTAAAAAGTTTCAGAATAACGTACCTCACTTTAACGTACATTTCAGAATAACGTACTAACTTTACATTCCCTTGGTTAAATTATCCCTTCAGTACAACGTACATCGTTCATATGTCTTCTTCAGATTGGTCAATGCAGCCCATGCGAAAGTTGCAACTGGGCCAATGGGCTAATTAAGTCGAGTTCACATTTCATTAGTTGGCCAGTGTAGCATATATAAACACGGAAATCCCTGCATGCTACAGGGTGTGGAAGAAGGTATTGTCAACTTTGATGAAGTCCCACAGCATTTAACGAAGAACAGCATCGAGGCTGGAGAGGTCGCCACCATCATAAGTAAACTGAAAAAGAAAAGGCTCCAGTAATAACGCCCTTATAAATCTCCCGAAGAACTTTATTGACTATCTCACTAATATCATTAACGTCTGCTGGAAATTTTCTTACTTCCCTGTGGCTTGGAAGCAATCTATTGTGTTGAGTATCCCCAAGCAGGGGCAAAATCCTGCAATTCCGGCGAGTTACCGACCTATTAGCCTGCTACCCACGATATCCAAAGTGTTGGAGAAAACGATTCTCGTCAGATTCCAAGACCACTGTCTAGCAAATGACCTTTTTCGGGAAGAGCAGTTTGTCTTTCGTCCTGCCCACTCTTGTCCGATGCAGATATGAAGGCTCGTTGAAGATCTGAGCACCCCCCTGAACCTCTCCAGGTACTGTGGGGTGGTATTTCTCGATGTCAGTAAAGCTTTTGACCACGTGTGGCATGAGGGCCTTGTCTACAAAATGATCAGAGACGGGTTCCTTGCCGATTTGATTTTGTTGGTGAAATCCTTTCTTGACGGTAGATCCTGTCAAGCCAAATTTGGAGAAAATCTTTCCACGCCCCGTGTTGTAAAGGCCGGTGTCCCTCAGGGTTTGTCCTCGGGCCTGTGCTATTTAATTACTTTGTACATGATTTCCCGAAACCCGATAATTGTAATCTGTTATGCGGATAATACTGCCATTATGGCATGGACACACGTTATCACTCGGCTGGAGTGCGCCTTGAAGCACTTCGAAGACTGGTTTAACTGCTGGAAGTTGAACCTTAACGTTGGAAAGTGCAAGGCTTTGTACCTCAATAGGAAGCTCAAGCGTCCCCCAGATTCTCTTGTTCTGTTCAATAAGAAACTGGACTGGGCGGACAACTACAAGTATCTAGGAGTTATCATTGACTCAAGACTCTCATAGAACCGGCATATGTCCTATGCTCTAAACAAAGCGAAGAGGGCTAAGTCCAGTATCCTAGCTCTCATGGGTCGCAACAGCGCCCTCAGCATTGACAACAAGCTACTTCTGTACAAATCGATTATCCGGACCATACTCCTCCATGGCATGCCTGCGTTGGGGACTATCTGTAAAACCAGATGGAGTGAACTACAGTCATTCCAGAATGTTACCCTGAGGACCATTGCTCAGCTGGACAGAAGGACGGTGAAAAACCAATCCATCCACATGGATTTAAACATGGCCCATATCGGAAAGTTTATACAGGATCTCCTTTTGATTATGATACAGAAGATGAAGACTCACGACAATAAACTTGTGAATGGAATACTGAAGAACTCATTGAAAATGACCTGGCATACGAAGTATCGTAAACCGAGGCACGTTCTTGACGTCAATTTTGAAGATATTAGCAACGTCTCTTACCCGGACTACTGGAAGATGTGATAATCTTCTTTCTCCTTGTGTTTTTTATTTCGTTTGTATTTTGTTTCTGACAATCGTCAATCTTATTTTCTTTTTTGTATAATATGGAAGATCGCTTGGGTTGGTTAGGCTTCTTGACTACCTCAGTGTATTTCATTTGGAGTTTATTCTGGTTTGATGAGCTTTGTGAAAGCGCTGCTTTCGTCCCATCCTAACAAATGTACACTTCATTGTTCGATTGTCGATTGTCGCATGCTACAGGAGTCAACGGACAGCATCAGAACGGACTAGCTTTTCAAGGTATCACTCTACTCTCTTTTCAGGTATCATTTCATTACTCTCATTTTACGGTACGCCCTTTTCAGGGCGATATTCACCTTCTGTTACGTCTTATGTGCTGGTCCCTGATGTTGGAATTAATATTCCCGTAAACCAGTACATCAAGACGCTCATTATCCCACTAGGTCAATTGTGTTGGGATTAATTTCCTCGCAAACTTAACTAAGGACTTTTTTCATATCATCTATTATTACTCTAATCATTCATGAGTGGATCCCTGGCGTAGAATTAATTTTCTCGCAAACCTGAATTGTTCTTTTTCTTAAAGCTAGGTGCGAACTTCTTAGGACGGCTTCCTTAGCACACATCTAGCTGCGAGGTTACTCTCCACCTCTAGTTCTGTACAAGAATATGATGGCTTCGTCCAAACTAACGACGCTGAAGTCGGCAAAGGAGACCTTGCTAGCACCCGACGGTAAAAGTGTGTCCTGCGAACGGGCCTACAGGGATGCGTGTTTGGATCCTAGGTTTGCTGCATTTGATCTAGTATTTAACGAAATGCTAGAATCTCTCAGGAATGACATAGACGCCAAGTACAATGCACTGGAGGCGAAGGTCGACTCATTACAAACAAGTTTTGATGAGAAATTTAATGGAATCAACACGGAAATTCAAAACTCTCGTACAGACGTCATCAACAAGAGAAATGATTTTAGAAAAGCCTTTGAGAAATGTTCCGGGACTCCAAAGGCGGGAAACTCCAAGGAAGAAAATAAGGTAAGAGAAAATTTTCATCCTATCTCGCTTACTAACAAAGTGCATGGACTGGAGTCCATGGAAACAAGTGATGATCGTGACTGTTTGACAAACGGTGGCAACGAAAGAAGCCATTCCGACGGAAGTGATGGAGAAGTGGAAGATAGTGCCTGGCCAGTTGTTCGTAGCAAAAAAACCAGAAGGGGGACGAGGACGGAAAATTCCCAGATTAAGGTAAGTGAAAAGAAAGCTATTTATATTCCCCCTATTATCGTTAGACATCAAGGGAAACCGATTAAGGAAGTGCTAAAGGAGATAAAAAATTAAGTAACGTTAGATAAGATTACTGCGCATATCGGACGCTCAGACAGTATCAAGATAAAATGCCACGATGAGGATACTCACAAAACCCTCGTGGCAGGAATCAAAATGAATGGTGTGCTTAACATACAGCATCATCAGCTCAAATCTGAGAAATTGTTAAAATACGTAGTCCGTAATGTAGATATAACGTACGACATGGAAGGTTTTTGCGCAGACCTTAGAAACGCAAACTACTTCCCCGATCAGGCAGTTACACTGCATCATCACCAAGGTCATGAATGACTGCTGGCTTAGCGGCCATTTCCCTAGTGCCTGGAAGGTCTCAGTCATCATCACCATTCCTAAACCTGGACTGGATCCTGCTCTTCCCACAAGTTATAGACCCATTAGCTTGTTGCCCATGCTTTCCAAGGTCTTTGAGCGCACTATACTCAAGAGGTTCAACGACTACTGCGAGGCAAACAACCTCATACGTAGTGAGCAATTTGGCTTCCGTCCAGGCCACTCTAGTCAGCTTCAGTTATGGAGGCTCGTTGCTGATTCAAACGGTCCTCTCAACCTCTCTATGTTTGGTGGCCTCATTTTCCTCGATGTCCAAAAGGCCTTTGATCAAGTCTGGCATGATGGGCTCATTTACAAAATGATTACCTACGGGTTCCCTGATGATCTAATTGCTCTGGTTCGCTCCTTCCTGTCAAAGAGGACTTTTCGTGTTAAGGTTGGGGACTCCTTGTCTGAACCCTGCGATGGTAATGCTGGTGTACCCCAAGGCTCTGTCTTGGGGCCAGCCTTATTCAATTTCTTTATCCATGACTTTCCCAAGTTTGCAAAGTGTAATCTTTACTTGTTTGCTGACGACGGGTCCATCATGACCTGGGCACGAAACCCAACACATGGCATCACTTGACTTCAAAAAGGTTTACATCAGTGCGAGAGCTGGTTCACTAAGTGGCGATTAAAGCTGAATGTCAAAAAGTGCAAGGTCATGTTTATCACTCGCAAATGCAAAAACCCTCCAAAGCCCATCTTCTTATTTGGCAAGAAACTTGAGTGGGTAAAAAGCTATAAATATCTTGGTGTCATGATCAATACCAAACTAAACTGGAACGACCAAGTCCAATACGCGCTCAACAAGGCAAAGAAAGCGAAGTTCAGTTTGATTGCACTTCTGGGGCGAAACAGCGCTCTTGGTGTAGATAACAAACTATTGATATACAAGGTTGTGATTCGTACTGTTTTGCTTCATGGAATGCCTGCTTGGGCTTCTATTTGCAAGTCTAGGTGGAAGGATCTCCAGACCTTCCAAAATGTTGCTCTCCGATCCATTGCCCAACTTGACAGAAGAGTTGCCAACAACCACTCTATCTATGATGATTTGGGGATGACCCACATAGGCACCTTTGTCCAGACACTTATGAAGTACATGCTACCCAAGATGGAGAACCATGAAAACACCCTGGTTTCTGGTATTCTGGACCATCCACTCGTTGTAAAGAATCCCCTCAGGTTTCGGAGACCGCGCCTTATTCTGGATATCTGCTTTGATGACGTTAACAAGGCCGTCTTCCCCAACTACTGGTTCTTTTAGATCCTGCTGATTTTTGGGGACTCTATTCGTCAGTCTACAATCTGACTCTCGTCCCTTCTGGGGACTTCTTCTCTGGAGGACTTAAGAGGTTCATCAGGCTTCTCTCCCAGTTAAAGTGTACCTCCTCTGGTTTACTCTTTGGGCGAGCGTGCAAAGTGAGCTTCGCTCCTGGACCACTCGTGTCTTTCTTTTCACTTCACTGTTCGATGCTACAGAAGAGTTGCCAATAATTTCTCTATCTTTGAAGATCTGGGGATGACCCACATTGGTTCCTATGTTCAAACACTTCTCAGGAACATGCTGCCCAAGATGGAATATCATGAAAATACCCTGGTTGCTGGTATCCTGGACCACTCACTCACTATCAGGGGTTCCCTCATGTTTCGAAGACCCCGTCATATCTTGGATGTCAATTTCAAGAACATTAACAAGTCCGAGTTCCCCAACTACTGGATCTGCTAGATCCTAGTTTTGTGGACTCCCTATTCGTCAATCCACAATCCGGTTCTCGTCCCTACCATGAAGGGAGTCTTTTCTGGATGACTTAAAGAGGTTCATCGGGCTTCTTTCCTACTTCAGTGTATCTCATTTGCTTTACTTTTTGGGCGAGCGTGTAAAGTGAGCTAAAGGCTCCTGGATAACTCGTACAACTTTTTCACTACACTGATCGATTGTCGATTGCATGCTACTCAGTCGGGATCCAATTTGTGCTGCAATAAAATGCATTCATGTATTCTTATGTTTTTCTATGAATATATGCATTGTTCACAAGCACCACCCCCCCAGTTTCAGAATAACGTAAAAATTTCCAGGTCCCTTGAAGTACGTTGTAACGGGGTTTTACTGTAGGGTGTTGCGCCTCCTTTAGCGGCGAGAACTGCCTGAATATGTGCTGGCATGGATTCAACAAGTTGTTGAAACCGTTGCGGAGGAATAGCAGCCCAGTGTAACATCACAGCGTCCTGTAATTTGTGCAGTTTGGACGGTTGTGTGGGAAGGCGTCGAATGGTTCTCTCTATTTCATCCCATAAATGCTCGATCGCGTTGTGATCAGGCGACCGAGCTGGCCACTGAAGCAGGTGGAACTCCGCGTCATTTTCCTCGAACCAGTCCAAGGCCATTCGAGCACGGTGACAGGGAGCATTGTCCTGCTGAAACTGTTCATCACCACCAGGGAACACATTCATCATGAACGTGTGCACCTGATCGGCAACAATATTCAGTAGTGTGTCGCATTCAGGGATGTGTCTACGGATATCAGAGGACCCAGTGTGTCCCAAGAGAAGATACCCCAGACCAGCACTCCTCCTCTACCCGCCTTTATGGTTGTCTGCTGACAGGATGGGTCCATGGCCTCGTACTGTCTGCGCTAGATGCGCATTCTGCCGTCCACATGATGAAGCAGGAACCGCGATTCGTTGGACCAGGCGACCTTCTTCCACTCATCTTGTGTTTAGTGCCGATGCCTGTGTGCCCATAGTAGGCGCGGTTTCTTATTTTACGGTGACAGCGACGGTACCCATACTGATCACCTTTTGTTAAACCCAGCTCGGTGCAAGGTGCGCCGCACCGTGTGCTCCGAAATGGGTTGGGATGCTCCCTCATTGAACTGCGCTGCGATTTGTTGGGCTGTTCCCGTCTTGTTGCTGTGGATGATTCGTGCCAGTTGCCGTTGGCCTCGTTCATCCACGGCCTTGTTTCGGCCCTATTGTGTTTGTTGGAGGTTATTTTTTGGCATAACTGTCATTCACGGAATACCCTTGAAACTGTTGCACGGGAAAACCCGAGGAGGTTCGCGGTTTCCGTAATGCTCAACTGCGCCCGTCGAGCTCCAACGATCAAGCCTCGTTCAAAGTCGGTCAAATCCTTGGATTTACCCATATTCAGTCCACTTCTGCTGCTGATTGCAACTTGCGATCAATGCATCCCTTTTATACACCTCTTCAGTCTGTTCCATTGTTTGGGTGACTAGGAGGCCCACCCATTTTCTGTAATAGGTGTCTCTAATAAATTGGTCGTTCAGAGTATGTCCACCACCTTCTGGATAGGTACCAACGTCCTCGTCGACTCTTGGAATCCCTGGCTGCGACCGCCTGCCAGCTCCATTCTCGCGCGCTTGCGGGAGTGGGGTAGACCAAAAGGAGTGTAAGTAATTTGCCCCATATTGCTCATTCTGTAACTCCATTTTCATTAAAAATTAATATTGTGTAAAAATTAAATAAGAATAAATTAATATTAGAGTTTCGGACAATAATTTTTATTCAATCTAGTCTGATTGCAGATCCTATGCCATTTAGAAATTCTGGCAATGTCTTTTTTTTGCACAAGGTTTTAACTCACTTCTGCTGCTCCTCTATGGCATGCTTAATTCGCTTCTGTGGAAAGAAAAATTGTTGAAAGACGATTTCCAACTCTCGCACAAATTTTTAGTGCGATTCTCATCGTCGAAAGTGACTTAGTGGACATTCCATAGCTGCGGCAGAAACAAAGGTGGAATCGACCTGAAAAGCAGCGGGGGAATTGTGCCGTCGGGGCGTGTTGGAGGCTGGATCCGGCGATAGGTGCCTCGCACATATCTGCCTCTGAAATAGTTCACTAGATCGTGAAGCCCTTCATGTTCAGGTATATTTTGCGCAAGATATTCCATTCCATCGCATACGTCATCTATTGGCAGGATAACCAGCCCATCCCACAAAATACGTCATCTTTTCTCGGGGTGAGGTGATGAAAACAGCCACGATCTGAGCATAAAAAAAGGAAAGGAAACAAAAAAGGAATAAAAAATATAAAAAAATACACATTCCAAGCGTCGAGGATACAGCGTTGATCACCATGTTGCAGTCCTTGGTCTATCGCGAATGTTAATTGGAGCAAATGACCCTGGGGAATAGGATGGTTCAGGACCACCGACACTTTGTGAAGGGGTGGGAAGTAGCAATCCAACACTTTTTCTTCATCATCTTTCCCTTTTCTCTCCTTCTACTGTCCGATTGTCTTTTCTGTCGTTCTGCTTTTCCTCTCTCTGTCTCTTTCTTTCTTTCTAGCTTTTCCTTTTCTTATCTTTTCATCAGTCCTTAGTGGCCATCCTCTACCGATATCTCTTTCACTAAGAAATGGGGCAACCAAAATAGCGGATGGAAGGGCGAGAGGGAGGACTCCAAGCTATTTTAATGCTATCTTTTATCTCTTAGCTGCTGATTAAACTGCCAGACATATCCATCGCGAGAGGCGTGGGTAGAGTTGGACAGTGCTCCCACCTCCACCTTCTTTGTATATGGTCCAAGCTACATCTTGTTCTTTCTGCTAAAGTTCCTTTTTTTGGTAAACCAAGATTAAATTAAATCCAAAATGTTATTAATAGCGCCATTGAAAGTCTATATCTAGCAACACTTTTATAAAAGGCCAGTTAACAAAATTTCATGGATTCAGATATTTCCTCAGGTAAACATCGAGCAGATATAATTAAGTATAAACAGAGTGTTAAAAGACTAAATGAAGACATATGTGTTAGTAATATATTAATCGAAGATTGTCACTACATACCAATTTTCTTTCAATCCAATATTCGAAAGTATGTCCTGGGAAGTGTACATATATTCTCATACTGTGTACACTATCGTTCTTCTCAGCATATCCAAGCTTTAAAAAGAATGGGAATTTTATTTAAGAATAAAATAAAGTTTGCATACTGGTCAGAAAATGAAAAAGATCGGAACCAGCGCCATTGTTGTTTGATTGTCCTACAGTGACTGCAAGAAGAGTGCAAGATGGAAGTGTTAAAGCAAGAACAGCGAGCAGTTATTCAGTGTTTGATAGTCGAATAGCAGTCGAACATCTTTGGCGGACAAC
This sequence comes from Rhysida immarginata, assembly GCA_023313115.1. Classification (NCBI taxonomy): domain Eukaryota; kingdom Metazoa; phylum Arthropoda; class Chilopoda; order Scolopendromorpha; family Scolopendridae; genus Rhysida; species Rhysida immarginata. Next base: position 230,035 of record JAHWFO010052258.1, on the reverse strand, counting down.
CTGAGGCAAAGCCAATTTGACTATCACAATCAGCGATGCCACGCATTGCCTCCTACAGCTACAGGACCACGCGCTAGCTGATCAAGAACAGACGGTCGGACTTCCTGTCCTGTCACGGGTCATCGTCATCCACGACAACGCGCGAACAACCGTCGCGAAGAAAACCATGGCAACCCTGATACGCTTCAAATGGGAGGTTTTACGCTTCAAACATCCATCTAAGCGATTTTTATCTTTTTGGACAATGAAAAGAGCTTGAAGGCCGGCGCTTTGGGTCGCATGCAGCTTATGGAGTTTTCACTACTGGCAACCAAGGACTTGTGACGTCGTGGGAAAAGTGTGTAGCCAGTGGCGGGGAAAACCAACGCCTCCTAAAGATAAGGCCTGAGCGCGAAAACGTCATACATTGTTACATCATCATGCGAAGACACGTTTAATCCAGTGATGATGTAACAATGCCTAGCGTTTTCGCGCTCAGGCAACGCCTCCTATAAAGAAAGCCTCAGCACAGAAACGTCATACATTGTTACATCATCATAGGTCGACCAAATTTAGAGCTTATTATTGGTAGAAATGCGGTTAACAAAGGACGAAGTATGATGATGTAACAATGTATGACGTTTCAGTGCTGAGGCTTTCTTTATAGGAGGCGTTGGCTCAGGCCAGTGTTGCCAAATTAGGGGATTTCCCCCTAAATTTAGGAGGAAATATCTTTTCAGGGGAAAATTTAGGGGGTAAATATTTTTAGGGGATTTTTTGGGGAGTTATATTTTTTATTTAGGGGAGATACTTTATGGTGCCATGAATGATGGAACATTACCTAATAGAATTGCAAAACTCAGGAACTCAGTGGCTTGCACGCCATTCAGTTGTTTCTACAATAATTTCTCAATGGAAAGTACTTCA
>JAHWFO010052258.1:193421-214136 GCA_023313115.1 Rhysida immarginata | reverse complement strand
CAAGATACTACAATATGCATATTTTTAAGTGTTTCTATTAAAATGATGGTTTCCCATGACTTTTGATAGGGTAGTGTAATTATGGACTGCTGTTTGAATCAGTCCGTAACTGCTTCCTGCACTTCATCATCGGCGTTGAGTCGTTCTTTGAGGAATTTTTTCAAAAAGATGAAAGTCACAAGGAGAATCCGAGAATTTCGTCAACCTCCCATTTTTGATTGGCTTGTGCATACACATTAACTTTTGCGTTATGTAGGCGTGCATTTTCGTGGAGAATGATCACTCCTGAAGGCAGTTTGTTGGGTCGCTTGTCTTTGATAGCCATCTTTTTTTCACGGACGGAATTTCCTGTCTCCCTAAACGCCATAGGCACTTCTTTTGAGAAACTTGTGTACAATACTGTTCATTAAATACTACTCTTTCTACCGGGTGTCCCAAAAATGAGCGACGATTTGAAAAATCAATTAACGAAAAACGGAAGGTAAACCGTACATTTCTATCGCCTTCCGGTTTTCGTTAATTGATTTTTCAAATCGTCGCTCATTTTTGGGACATCCAGTAATTGCTTGTGTTTCCTGTTTCCTGCTTTCCAACACCTACTTGACTCAAATGAGTTTCTTTTGAACAAGCCTCGTGATCCCACAAAGTCAGTTTAAATGATTAGGCAATGGTTTGAATCATTTTTAAACTAGCTGAGGCGTCAGCTTTCCAGTTCTCGAGTTCATGTGGTCGCGGATTAAAATCCCGAGTTGAACATTGATGTTATGTTTGTCAGGAACCAAATCTTTTGTAAAGGCAGGCCCAAAACGAACTTTTCTATACATTCCATCTGAAATATAAATCGACAGTCATTTGATCAGATTGTCTCTTACGATATTTTCCAATCGCTAGAATGTCGTTTTAAACAGGTTTCCCTATATTACTTCAAATGAAAATGAGTGCGCCATTGATTGAACTCTAACATGTTACGAAATCTTGAATTTCTAAATCGATGTTTATAGCAATTTAATTCATAGGATGCATAGGAGTTTAATTAAATTAAGACATAAACCGAAAGCATCTTATTCAAGAGGGAGATCACGTTATTGATTCTTGCAAATGTTTTAGGTTTATGCTAATTTATTATATAAGGAATGAAATATTAGGTCAACAGATATTGATTATTATCCACTTTAAGAACGAAACTGAAAATATCTCACATATCGAATCTTGTTTATCTATTTACATTCTCATCTATGTTTTCGTTTAAGGTTTACCGATATGAAATAATTAACTTATGTAAACATAATAATTGTAACAAATAAATAAAATGCGAATGTACGAAGTCACCTTTTTAATTCGTTGACCGCTTCTAGTGTCCATTTAATTTTTCATATTTGAATGAACATCACTCTTAGGCTATTAGAACTTCATCTAGAGTTATAAATTTAACATAGCTTAAGCAGGAATAAGTAAATAAAGGGCCTAAAAACTGATGATTTCATTCTAATTGAATTCATTATTAACTTGTTCAGATGAAATTTTAGAGGATTGGCCGCAGCAATTTCTTATTACAATGCAATCTATCAGCATTTTGTTCTTAGAAGGATTCAAATTTCGTAGTGTTATTTGTGCTAATTCAAGATATATCTAAAATGTGTTTGAAAATAGAAGGGTGCTTGTACAATCAAAAGTTTCAGTCTTTAAATGTCAGGCTTTCTGCTATTCCATGTATTTATAAAATTTTCTTATTACATATTAATGAAAATCTATTTAAAATTTAATTTAATTTTATAAACCTAAAATATGAACGGAATACAGCGAAAACTGTGGACATTAGGATAAAGACAGAGGAAAACAAGAAACAACTATTCCATAGAAACGAATTTATAAAAACAAAACTCATGTTCACATTTCGGGGCTCTCTGTTTCCTTCATCAGTTAGAAATAAAAAGAGACAGAGAGCTCCGAAATGTATATTTGTCTTTAATAAATTCATTTTTATGGAATAGTGGTTTCTTATTGGTCTACCACTCACTAAGAGTAAAGGCCTATGTGTTCGTTTCAGAAATTCAATTTTTTTTCTGAAATCGACTTAAAAACTCATGGTTCGAAAAGATATGCTGAAATTTTGAAAAAAAATCCGTCTGTACATATGTACGGATGTGTGTGCATATATGACCAATTTTATGCAGCTAACTCCTCTGAAACGGCAAATAGCAGAACCTTAAATTGTGCCTTTGTGCATCTTTTATGTCAATTGGGTTAGTCTTTTTTAGAGATATTAATTTCTTTGCCTGAAAATTACAAAAATGGCTGTAGCGTTCAAACCAGCGAATCAAACTCAATAAATTCGACATATACGGACTCCTGTCATTATTGCAAATCATTTTTGTAAATGACATGTTTGGCTCTGATGAACCGTTTTGGAGTTATTAACGACCCCCTCCCCTAAGACAGGTTTGTTTTTTTTTTCAATAAAAAAATTAATTCGTACTTAGTGAGATCCGTAAACTATGCAGTGACGTATTTTTCAGGGAAATGGACTAAGCCTTTTTAGAAGATAATAATTTATGACGGAAGCATTCATTTCATTAAAACGACATGAACGATCTCCTCTTTTGAAAAGAAACTGTTTGGCTGCGAAGAGCCACTTTGGAGTATTTATGGTTCTAAGGAATCATAGGCCTGTCCGAATGTACCATTCTGCCATTCCAATTTATTTTCTTTTGCTGTTATGAACGTTAGTCTTTTAATCTTACCGAAAGTATTTAATTTTTAAGCTCGTACTGTGTCATATTAATAACTGATATTAACGTGGTCGAGACCAGCGAGTAGCGAATTCGAATCCCGCTGAGGGCACCAAACAAAGTCTTAGTAGACTGATCCACTGCTAGGTTAAATTTCAAATCCATGTATATCTAATGGTTATTTAACATCCTCGACAATTAAAGGTCAAAAGAGGAATAGAAAATATAGAGATAACTGTACAGCTGCATATTAATAAACCTCATCAACAATTTTTTTGACTATTCAATAAAATCTTTGCGAAAATAATACCACTAGCTGTACAGGATGGATTATTGATATATGGGTTATTACTCAAGTACCAGGGGTAATCGTTCAAACTACCAGAGTAGCGGAAAGTTTAGGCTTACCTTACTCAAGTACTGATCGGATAACTATATTAAGTTTCTTCGATGGTAATGATACCAGATATAGAATTTTCCGCAAGAATGGTGTCAGAAATTTAATGAATGGAACAAAATTCGTCTGCTAAGTTTCATCAACCCAATTCACATATGACAGTGCTTTTCAGCAGGTACCAGTGAATACGACGAATATTCACATTTACACGTGTTCGTACTTTCGTATGATTTAATATTGAAATTGCTTAATTTAAATTCATAAATGAGATACACGAAATATTTCCTAGGATACGCGGAAAATGTAATACCCTATAAAGAAACTGAAACCACCTCCGTAGCACGAATTGGAGAAATTTTGATTCAGTGAAAAAAATGCAGTTAACATTTTCATTAATTCATCGACTCTTTTTCCACTTTAATCTCTTAAATTACAGAATTTATACCCAAGTGCTTCTTATTGATAGCATAAATTATGACATAACTGAGAAAAAAAGAGAAATGTAAGCTTTTAATGTAATCAGTATTCTAGGCATAAGTGTATATCATTAAATTTCACACGTCATAGTAATATCTTGCTAGGCTAACGTTCTATATTTAGTATAGCCAAACCATAAAATCGAGACCCTTGAGTGGAACTTGCTAGGCTAACGTTCTGTATTTAGTATAGTCAAACCATAAATCGATTAACAAAAAAAAGGGGGATTACGGAGTAACTGACATCAAAATTTTCGATGCTATTAGATTAAGTAAATAAGTAAAGGAAATTATATAAATGCATAACGTATAATTTAATTTTGGAAAATTTTTCGTATTTATTTAATACATTCAACAGAATGTCGCGCTTCCAGCGGCATGTAGGTGCCAGCACTTGTAAAACAAAATGGCTGCGGAGATGATTAATGTGGAGGTGGATTAACGAAGCAACAAGCCCTTCAGTTTGGCCCAGATTTTAGACTCTGTAAGTGAAAAAAAAGTTGTTCGTTGAAGGGGAAGCTGTTATTTAGATGAAAAGTACATCATACACAGTGGAAACTTACGGAAGCAATCTCAGATTAATACAATGTTGGACGTGTGTCTTCAGACAAATTAAAGCCTCATGAAATACATGTCAACATCAGAGATAACGGAACGTTCAGCTGCAAATGCTTATGCAAGTAGGGATTTCCGACCAGTGTAATGAATAAATAACAGTGATCGTTTATATAAGCATTAAATTCATAGAATATTTACACTCACCCACTGCATAATAACGTGTTGGGGCCCCTGTAGCGCGGATAACGGCGGCGACCCTACGTGGAAGAGAGTCTACCAGCCCACGGAACATATCCACATGCACTGCAAGCCATGCCGCCTCCACTGCACTCCATAACGATGCTCCATTTGTGTTGGTGACGACCTGGCAGATCGTTTGATGACGTCCAAGAAATGTTCAATGAGATTGTAATCTCGGGAAATGAGGAGGCCAAATCATTGTGAAGTGGGTAGCATGTTCCTCCAGCCACTGCCGTGTCACAAAGGCCATTGTGTGAAGGCTCATTATCTTGCTGGAAGATGCCATCGCCCACGGGCTAAAAACACCTCATGAAGGGGTCTAGGTAGTCCACAAGCAGATCGACGTAGGAGGTAGACGCAGAGTGGATGTCAGATGCACCAATGGACCCACTGCATGCCACGAGAAAACACCCAAGACCAGTAAGGAGTCTCCACCTGCTTGAATGGTCCCCCTCTGGTCCATGGCTTCGTGTGGTCTGCGCCAGACACGGACACGACCATCGGCCCGATACAACTGAAACTCTGACTCGTCGGACCAGGCAACCCTTCACCAGTCCTCATCGAAGTGTGCAGCTAACAAGAGTAGCACCCGTCGTGGCCTCCTGCTCCCAAAGCCTGGAGCTACCAAGGTTCGCCGAATTGTCATCACGGACAGAGTTGTGGGACGTCCCTAGTTGTACCGCATGGTGATTTGGCCCGCTGTCGCCCTTCGATCAGCAGTTGCAAGCCGGTTGACCCGGCGAACACATCTGTCATCAATGAGGCGTGGGGGGGCCCATCCGCTGTCCGACATGGGTTGTAAATCCCTCGTTGGGTATACTCTCGATAGACAGCTTGCAACGATTGTGCGAGAAAATTGCAGGGTGTTGGCTACATCTGATATTGAGGCACCCATCCGTCTGGCACCAACAATCATCCTCCGTTCAAATGTGGATAGCTGTCGGCGTGCTCCCATTTCTGCAGCTAGTTTGCTTACAATGATTGTGTGATATCAAGGAGTCCTGTGCACCTGCTTTCCGAGAATGAAAACAGCGGGATCTGTCTCATTACGGACAGGGAACCTGATTGGAGGGGTATGCCATGACTTTTGGTGAGTGAGTATATTCTGGCAATTAATACATGCTACCAATAAAAGCGCCGACTGAAATTAACATACCATCATAGAAATGCTGCAAAATACAAGGGAAATAACAAAATACGGTTTTAAAGACATAATAGCTTATGACTGGAACAATTTTAATACCAAAAACAAGCATTTTAGAAAGGCAGATCTGGAACTGGAAAATTTTCGTTGCACTGATATTGGACGCCAACTTTTGTCAACTTACTAAAATTAAAAAAATTATGTCATGTTAGTGGACGACAAGAAAATAATTTCCAGTTACCTGAAAGGAAGCAAGAAACAGTTCGGAGGGCATTCCTACAAATTTTCCCAACATCAGATTTGTCAGTCTGTAAACCAGAGAGAGCAACGAACAGTGTCTTTTCAACAATGCTTGAGCACACTGTATATATGTTTGACACACAGTTGCAGCCTACCATATCTGAACATATAGTCACGCTGCTTCATGGCATGTGCGCTGTTCAAAGAACTAAAATCCATATTTAAACTTGAAGAAAACATCTGTTATTTATTTATTTATTTATTTATTTATTTATTTATTTTTATTTATTAAGTACAGAAAGGTGCTTTATGCTATCAGTGTGGGGAAACGTGTCTGTATGTCTGTCTGTCTGTCCGTCCGTCCGTAACTCTAACTCCTCCGAGGCTATAAAAGATTTTCAAAATCTGTTTTCGTCAATTGATGAATATGGTTCATGGCACGAACCAATCACAAAGTTATCTAAATCGGTTCATTGCACGTCCACTAATGGAACCTCTATTTTCCCACCTAGCAATTTTCAATAGGAGGATGTACGAGGGTGGGCTGAAAAGTAATGCCTCCATGGCTGTAACTTTTTTATTTTTTAACCGATTTTCAAAATTCTTTTTGTATCTGATACTCACATTTCTCCTCTATGTAATGCACTATTCACTTTTCGACATAGTCCCATCCCTTTCCACGCATTGTACCAACGCCTGAGTAGTTGGGTGAACCCGTCGGAGAGGAATTCCGGGGTTGTTGTCGACACCAAGACCGAACGGCAGGTTTCACCTCGTCGTCAGAACACAACTCATGCCCCTCAGGTGCTCTTTCCTCTTTGGGAAGTGGTGAAAGTCGCAAGGTACAAAGTCTTTCATTTTTGAACTGCAGTTTTTCATCTTTGAACTGTAGGCGCTGCAAGGCCCTCTGATGTGTGGCGATCGTTTGCGGACGGGCGTTATCGTGCTGCAGATGAGGATCCAAAGTTGCCATTCAATCCTCGTGTCGATGACAACTTCGGAATTCCTCTCCGACGGGTTCACCCGACTAGTCACGCATTGGTACAATGCGTGGAAAGGTATGGGGACTATGTCGAAAGTGAATAGTCCATTACATATAGGAGAAATGTGAGTATCAGATACAAAAAGAATTTTGAAAATCGGTTAAAAAAATAAAAAAATTACAGCCATGGAGGCATTACTTTTCAGCCCACCCTCGTATTAAATAATATATCAAACAAATCGTTATAAGGAAGCAGTTATTCATTACTAATTTCGCCAATTAATAAATATGGTTCCGGGAATGAACCATTTTGAAAATGGTTGTAATCGTAACGATGGCATGTGCTCTAATGGTACCCTTATGACACCCTCAAAAATTTTCAATTAAGAAATATGGCATGTATTATAATCCAGTGTTGTGGAATACTTAAGTATTTTTGTACTTAAATACTAAGTATAAGTATTTTATTTATACTTTGTATTTAGACTTAAGTAAATTTTGAGGGAATTACTTTATACTTATACTTAAATACTATTTTAGCTAGTATTTGTACCTAATTTCATTTGTACCTATTTCAATATACTCTGAGTGAGCATATTATGACCACCCTGTCAATATCTCGTTGGGCCACCTTGGCCTTTAATACTGCGGTGATTCTTCGTGGCATTGATTCCACGAGATGTTGGAAGGTGATGGGAGGAATCTGACACCATGCCTGATGGATAGCACTGTCTAGTTGTGCTAGATTGGACGGTGATGGATCCAGCCGTCTGATGGTTCGTTCGACAAATATATCTTTTGAAAAGCCATCGGTAAAATTTGCATGAAGGATTTCACTACAAGATAATCAGAGGCGACATTCATTCGGACTTGGTCGGGATGGTGCATTCCTTTCTTAGGAATAGGTATTACCAAACTTAGGTAGGCGATGAAGTTTCCTCACCACGTGATGTAAAAGCCGGTGTACCAGAAGGCTTTGTTATTGGACCTCAACTATTTGGTTACTTACTCAGTTCCTGATTACACTAGTCAACAGAAAAATACTTTTTGTAAGCTATTCTGACACTTGTAGGTGTTCGAGACTATTTCTAGTGTATTGATTCCAAATCTGAACTCTAAATTTCTCTATAATGTCAGGATGTAAAGTTATTGCCACTTCTTTCCGCTGGACTTAGGGGCTGTTAGCGACGAACATTACCAAGAAATTAATTTACTGGAGACACGCTATCAAGGCTGTTTCGATCCAAATATTATGGGTGACTTTTGCTGGTTTCTGAACATAGAAATTAACGCTACACACAAACGCCAGAGCAAATCTTTAAAAAAAAATTGAAAAAATGCTTTATCTTCATCTACTGTATGGAAATATTTTTATGAAATCTAAGTTATGTTTAACACCATTTTAAATGTTTAAGTAAAATTATTTTGCTTAAATTTTTTAGTTGTGTAAAACAGTCTCATAATGTAAAATTTAAACATTGGTAGTTTCTATCTATAACTCTAGATTCTGACGTGATGCAATCAGCACAAATGGTTCACACTCAAACTTGTCTAGAATAGCTATATTTTCCCCAGTAGCAAAAATGTTGTTGACCAGTGTTTTGCTTTTTTGCAGATGATATTGCTATAACGACATGGACGTGCTGTCCTGCCAAAGTAATATCACTTATGCCCGGGCAAAGTTTCCGCAAGAAAATATCTTTTCAGGCACCCAAATTAATAAAGCGCAGAACACCAAGAACAGACGGCAACCACTATTCCACAAAGAATTTTTATGGAATAGTGGTTTCCGTTTATTCTTGATATTCCTTGTCCACAATTTCAGGCACTTACTCATCCTTTAAAGCACAGAAATTTCGAATAACTCTTATGCGGTAATTGTGCGAAATCGATCTTCGCTAATTTCGTAATAAATGACAAAATCCCTCTATTTTACAAAATATCCGAGAATTTCAATATTCTGCCCAAACCAAAGTGTACGACATTCTTCCCTTAGATGTCTCTTGGTGGAACTTTCAGGTCTTGCTTTGTCAAGTTTCGTAATCTTAAGCGCATTTCTTTCTGAGCTATTCATGTTTGTGTTGCAACATGTTATTGTGCATCTGCAAACTTCAAAATTATTCGATCTGCTCAGAATGTCAACAGCAAGTTTTACTTCGAGGTTTTGAAGAGATTGAGGTAAACTTTCGCGACGAAGACTGGAAGCACAAAGACTGGTTGCTCCACCAAGACAACGCAACCGGACACACCTCGCCGCTAATTGTGAAGGAATTACTGGCGAAAAATAACGTGACAATGGTCTTCCACTCTCCGCACTTTCCTGACCTAGCCCCTGCAACTTCTGCCTCTTACCTAAAATGAAAGAGCGACGTTTAGACTTTATTGAAGAAATCCAAGAGGAAGCACAACTGGTCTTGAACACCCTACGGTCTTCGGACTTCAAGGAGTGCTTCCAAATATTGGAAAATCGTTGGGATCGTTGCCTACATGCTAGAGATGACTAATATTAATGAGGCAGCAAAAATTAGCGTGTAAGGTTCTTTTTTCTGCTTTTTACAAGAAAATTCTCGAAAATTTTGGGTACTTGCTGATATGTATGAGTCTTAAGGCAGTGCTTTGATTTGACATGATTATTGTATGCATGTTATCTTTTAAACGTAAGCTGAAACATATTTTTTAGAGCCTTGCATTATCTTTCAGGGTAGAGTTAAGATAAATAAAATAGAGTTTAATCAATGTTTGTTGATCTCATAATTCATGTTTACACTAACGTTATACCATGCAATTTTATTGCACACGTGGAGTTGGATGTAATTAAATTTAAGAAAACTGAAAAACATCTGGTATAACGTGCTTTAGTAAACAGAGAAGTTTATTGATTATTATACTATAGCCTGCTTATCTTCTGATGTTTATTTTCAGTTTGAAGCTTGCCCAATAAACATGATTATAAAAAGAAAGAAATAAACAGCTCTGCCAATGAATTAGGAACATCGGTGAAAAATATTGTAGGGCCTCCGTTAGCTTGAATTACAAGTGTACAGTTAGGCGTCGATTCTGTGAGTTGCTGCCGTATATTTGGATCCGGTTATGCTCATGTATTCATCAAAGAAACCTTCCTGCGTCTCTCCAACAAATCCCAAACATTGTTTTAAGATCCGGGCTCTGTTGAGGCCAGAGCTGATGGTGGGAATCATTGTCATGTTCAGAGAACCAATCCTAAACCACTCTTGCAGGACTGACTATATCATTGTCCTCTATGAAGGAGAAAAAGCCTGTGGCGTTGAACTTTGACAATGTTGACATAAATTTCCGAAAGGAACATCAAGACTGGAAGCTCTACAAAGATATTCTTAAGGACTATGGCTACCATCCCGACTTTGCTTACTGTACAGAGGACATCAATCAACTTGTTCATGACATCACCAGATATATTAACAGTGCCATAGAAGCTAGTAAGCATCCAACACCAAATGAAATACACTGAGGTAGTCAAGAAGCCTAACCAACCCAAGCGGTCTTCCATATTATACAAAAAGAAAATAATATTGATGATTGTCAGAAACAAAATACAAACGAAATAAAAAAAACACAAGGAGAAAGAAGATTATCACATCTTCCAGTAGTCCGGGAAAGAACGTTGCTAATATCTTCAAAATTGACGTCAAGAACGTGCCTCGGATTACGATACTTCGTATGCCAGTTCATAATCAATGAGCTCTTCAGTATTCCATTCACAAGTTTATTGTCGTGAGTCTTCATCTTCTGTATCATAATCAAAAGGAGATCCTGTATAAACTTTACGATATGCGCCATGTTTGAATCCATGTGGATGGATTGGTTTTTCACCGTCCTTTTGTCCAGCTGAGCAATATTCCTCAGGGTAACATTCTGGAATGACTGTAGTTCACTCCATCTCGCAGTGTATAATCTTGCCTTAGAGGAGTATGGTCCGGATAATCGATTTGTACAGAAGTAGTTTGTTGTCAATGCTGAGGGCGCTGTTGCGACCCATGAGAGCTATGATACTGTACTTAGCCCTCTTCGCTTTGTTCAGAGCATAGGATATATGCCGGTTCCATGAGAGTCTTGAGTCAATGATAAATCCCAGATACTTGTAGTTGTTCACCCAGTCCAGTTTCTTATTGAACAGAACAAGAGGATCTGGGGGACGCTTGAGCTTCCTATTGAGGTACAAAGCCTTGCACTTTCCGACATTAAGGTTCAACTTCCAGCAGTTAAACCAGTCTTCGAACTGCTTCAAGGCGCACTGCAGCCGAGTAATAACGTGAGCTGGCTGGTGTGCCCATGTCATAGTGGCAGTATCATTCGCATAAAAATACATATTACAATTATCGGGTTTCGGGAAATCATGTACAAAGTAATTAAATAGCACAGGCCCGAGGACAGAACCCTGAGGGACACCGGCCTTTACAACACGGGGCGTGGAAAGATTTTCTCCAACTTTGGCTTGATAGGATCTGCCGTCAAGAAAGGATTTCACCAACAAAATCAAATCGGCAGGGAACCCGTCTCTGATCATTTTGTAGACAAGGCCCTCATGCCACACCTGGTCAAAAGCTTTACTGACATCGAGAAATACCATCCTACAGTACCTGGAGAGGTTCAGGGGGGTGCTCAGGTCTTCAACGGACCTCCATATCTGCATCGGACAAGAGTGGGCAGCAGGAAAGCCAAACTGCTTCTCCCGAAAAAGGTCATTTGCTAGACAGTGGTCTTGGAATCTGGCGAGAATCGTTTTCTCCAACACTTTGGACATCGTGGGTAGCAGGCTAATAGGTCGGTAACTCGCCGGAATTGCAGAATTTTGCCCCTGCTTGGGGATACTCAACACAATAGATTTCTTCCAAGCCACAGGGATGTAAGAAAATTTCCAGCAGGCGTTAATGATATTAGTGAGATAGTCAATAAAGTTCTTCGGGAGATTTATAAGGGCGTTATTACTCACCTTGTCTCTTCCTGGAGCCTTCTTCTTTTTCAGTTTACTTATGATGGTGGCGACCTCTCCAGCCTCGATGCTGTTCTTCGTTAAATGCTGTGGGACTTCATCAAAGTTGACAATACCTTCTTCCACACGCTGAGACATGATTTGGCTCTCGTGTTTATCGTTGGTAGGAGTAACAAACTGCATTTCCAGTGAATCTGCAATGACTTGGGCCTTGTCCTGTTCAGTTTGCACATAGTCACCTTGTGGTGTACGGAGTGGAGGAAGCGTAACCTTCTTCTTCTTTTGTAAAGCTCTGACCATACTCCAAATGGAATTATCGCGAGCCGACAAGCTTTTGAGTTTTTCATTCCATCTAGCGTCGCGAAGCTCTTTTATCTCCTCTTGAACTCTTGGCACTAAACCTGTTGTACTTGGTTTTGAGCCAAGGTTCACGATAGCGTTGCCATAGTCTACGGGTTCTGTTTCTTTCAGCAATTAGGCGTTGGATTCCAGGAGTGATTTGGATTCGATAAGAAGATTTATTCTCTGATGGATACTTACTAGCTTCTATGGCACTGTTAATACATCTGGTTATGTCATCAACAAGTTGATCGATGTCCTCTGTATAGTAAGCAACGTCCGGATGGTAGACATAGTCTTTAAGAATATCTTTGTAGAGCTTCCGGTCTTGATGATGTACGAGTTCCTCTCGGAAGTTTATGTCAACATTGTCAAAGTTCAACGCCACAGGCTTGTGGTCAGAAGAAAGGTCATCAATCGTGAAGATATTGTACGGTTTGAAGAAACCCTTCAAGAGCGAGATGTCCAAAACGTCACTACTAGGGGAGTGGTCGCAGTAGTAGGTGTCCTCCACAGTATGTACCTATAGAGAATCATGCCGTTGTAATTCTGCGTTCTGGAGGCATTCACTGTGTACTCGTCCTAGCTTTTATACACCAGGCTAATCCCGTACTAAATGCTGGGATCGCCACCTAGCTGCCGTCACTGAATTACACACAATTATTCCGGTGCTAGTTATGACATGCATATGGACATACGTCTTTTGGAAAATTAGCGATTCAAATGCAAGGGAGTTTTTTTCCGCTGCAATTTTGCCGTTGATTGAATTATGGATGAATAGACATATTGGTAATGTTTCTAATGCAGTAGCAGTTAGACTATTTATTAAAATATAGGAGGATACGAAGTATAGGAGATATATAGGACATTTTTGAACGATTTCTTCTTAATATAGGAAATATAGGAGAACTTCGAGGCCTGTGTAAGAAATTACTGATATTTTACCATTAGGAAAAGGAGAATAGCTTTTTATGGGCATCTTGAAATAATAAACCCTAGCAGGCTTACTATTTATTTATAAAATTTATTAATAAACGAATACTATTATTTTGTTGAAGTTTATTATTATTATTATGTTAGCACAAATGCTGTATAATAACGCGATAACTACACGAGGAAATAAACGATAATTTGGCAAAGCCAACACCACCTCTACTCACGGCCTGAGCGCGAAAAATTCATACATTGTTACGTCATCATACCTGGTTTTAGTTTGGGGCCTATTATTGGTAGAAATGCGATTAAAGATGAATACTTATGATGTTTTAATAATGTATGACGTTTCCTCGCTCAGTTGCGAATACACGAATAATCATTACTTCTTTTTCGTGAAATAATCAGTAGTAGAAAATTTATTTGTTACATATACCGGGTGAATAAAAAGTCCCGGAACGATCTAAAATCTCGAAATATGCATGTCTTGTCATAAAATGAAAAAAAAATACGTGCCAAATATTTTCTGAAAGCTATTCTATTGTGCAAAAATTACCCCCTGCACCTCTCATAGGGGGTGGGGCGACTTTGAAATTTCAACCGGGAACCCCTATCTTCAATGTTATTTTCAGATTGTACACACAATTTGAGAACTATTTTATTCTTGGTAATTTTTCAATTGATCCAACCGTTTAGGAAATATAGGCGCTGAAAGCGTAGAACTTTTAAATTATTGAACCAATTTTATCGATGAAGACAAAGAGATAGAGGATGGGTCTTAGAGACATTCCTATTTTACTTTTTGATGGTCTTTAAGAATCCGAAGTCAGAATTTCAAAAACCCAAATTTTTTTAGTATAGAAAAAAAGTGTAGGAAGCAGAGTCTGCGCGTGAGTATAAAAAAACTATGACGTTATGACGTTCATTTTGTGTAAACAGGAGAGTAGAATATTATGAATGTGTGAACGCAAAATATTTCTTTATTGAAATTTAGAAAAAAAATTGAAGAAATTAAGAATGCTACTGCGAATCCAGGTCGCCAATAATTATCGCTGTCCCGAGCCAACGATAACCTTGGCACTGATTCCACGATTGAATATTGTGCCAAAGCCCAGGCAGAAACACAAACATGCATGCCCTTGACGAGATTCGAACCCGCGACTATCTATTTCTGAGAGCGATAAGACCTGCCACCGAGCCGGGTATACAACATTTTGCGTAATAATGTGATTTTACTTTACTAATACTGAGGTATTTATAGCACGATACAAAATATCCTGATTTGTATGTAATAATTCTCAGTTTCTTAAAAACCGGTTTGCATATAACGCAATATAAACGAGTCACATTTCAGGTGGAGAAATTTAAACTTACCTTTCAATTATAAGAAATTAGCGGATTATTATTTCAAATTCCTTACTTTTCGGAGTCGTTTCCGAAAACAGCAACAGCATGAGGATTTTTAGAAAGGATGGTATCAAATAATAATTAATGAATGAAATAAACTTCTTCAGCGAAGCTTCATCATATTAATTCAAATAAGATAATTGAGAGCAGTTAATACGACGAAATCGCATAAACAAGCTTTTAGGATGATTTATGTCACGTGTAGAAATATGAAAATAAGAGTACGCAGTGGAAAAATAGAGTCACGTGAACAGAGACGT
The DNA here is from genome assembly GCA_023313115.1 of Rhysida immarginata. Lineage (NCBI taxonomy): Eukaryota > Metazoa > Arthropoda > Chilopoda > Scolopendromorpha > Scolopendridae > Rhysida > Rhysida immarginata. The sequence goes on along the minus strand of JAHWFO010052258.1, from coordinate 199,462 downwards.
AAAAGTTGAATTGAAATGTTTATTAATATAAAAGCAAATATAAATAATTAGTTAATCTAACCGTATCTTAAGGCTAGCATCAACTAAAAACCAAAACACAATTAATTCTCTAGATTTGATCAATATCACAAATAAACAAACTTATACCATGGTTATTAGAAGTTAGTGGTTGGTCAACTCCTTTGTTCTCGACGATAAAAACGTAATTGGGGAAAACTGCTCCCACTAGGTGCTTCGATGTGTCAGTAGTCTATTGACCACCATTAAGCTTAGTTTCAATGGAGACCTTCGCCAGTGCTCATTTCTTTTGCCTAATTTTTTAATTTTTAAGCACGGTTATTTTTTTAATTTTGCTAATATTTAATGTTGGGTATTTGTTCTGTTTTTTTTTTCTGTTTTATGAAAAGTTTTTGTATTGCATGGTGTTTGAATACCTTTTAATTTGGTTATTTTGTGTATGTATTTTGAGTCGTTTTATTCTTAATATTTTTATGAATGAGTCGTCTATTAATTTTATTGTGTATTTTGTTACTGAGAACTTCTATTTTTATCATTATATAAATAATAAAAATAACATAACTTATATTATAAAAATAACTTATATTTTTATTATATAAATAACTAATTATTTGGGTATATATTATGGTGAGGTTAGATTTTTTTTATTCATTGAAATTATTTGATAATATTAATTTTTGGTGTACAGACTTTAATGATAAATAATGTGGGCCTTATTTGGATTTATCTTATACCTCAAATATTAATTTTAATATTTTATTATTTTTTGTGATTTTTATTATTCTCCATGTAGTTGATTGTAAAAGTTAATGGGTGTTTGTATAGAGTTAATGGTGATAATTAAAATGTCATCTCAATATTTTAATTAAATTTAGATATTTTGCTTATATTGTGAGGTATTTAATTATTAGTATTCCATATGGTTGTGAGGTATTTATAAATATTTGTGATGATAGGTGATAATGAACTACCCATAGATTCACTTGTTTGGGTATAAATTTTTTTAATGAAACATAAATTGATAGTTTTTATGGTTTTTAATATTTCGAATATTTAATGTTGGCATAATTGGAATATTTTCATATCTATAAATTTATGTATATATTTGGTATGTCTATTGTAAAAATTTGGTCATGATATCAGGTTTGGTTGTTTGCATTACCGATACTGAATTTTTTTATGATTTAATTAAAAAATTTTATGATGTATATTAAAATATCTAGAAATTTTACTAATTTGGTGATGATTCTATTGGTGTTCTATTATTTTTGTTATTCAATATCTATTTTATTTACTTTTTTAATTCTTTTAGTTTATTAAGTTAAAAATTATTCTTCTACAATTACAATTTTTTATAATTTTAAAAATATATTTATTATTAATTAAATATAAGATGATTTATCTAATTTGTAATGACAACAAAAACGATGTTTTTGGACATTAAAAAATACTTTTAGAAATTATTCTGAATTCCAAGATTATCTTTTGTATTTTATATTCCCTACCTTATTTAAAATATCGACACGATATTTTGATATAACCTACGATAAATCGATATGATATTTTCGTTCGATACAATATTTCAGGTCTCAGCACATCCCTACTAGAGCCGTGCGATGCTTAAAGCATCGCGACATCGACGTTAGCATCGATGTCAGAGAAACCACTATTCCGCATAAATGAATTTATAAAATTAAAAATCCATATGTACATTAACAGCAAATATTAGAACTGTCATTACTTTGAACAGTTTTCGGTATTTATTTTTAATCACAATTAAATGAAACAAAAAATTCAATAATTATACAATAAGTAAAGCATTTAACGCAAATCACTGAGCTCTTCAACTGTTTGTGAACTTAAAATCACATATTTTTCTATATTTTTTGGTTTTAGAGTGGAACATTTAGCATTTATTAGATTTCCTGCTTTTGAAAAAAAGACGTTCTGCAGGTACTGAAGTACATGCAACAGATAATACCTTTTTTGCTATCTGACAAACATGATAGTTGGAATGTTGCATTTCACTCCATAGCTTTAATGGATCTGCTGTAGGTAATGAAGCAGGAATATCTAAATATGCTTTAGAGATAGGTTGCAAACTTGTGCTCTGAAATTGCATAGTACTGTTAACTACTACATCAGCATTCCTATATGACCACAAGTCACCTTCATCTGCATCCACAAATGCCATATCATTATCTTAGCTGGATACAACATCACTATCAAGATGGATCGATTCAGCATTGATGTTGTTGATTGCTTGAGAAGAACAAGACCTGCTCTTGAAGACCCGCCTCTTAAATCGTGAATCCAGGATGGTTGCTCTGCTATGCATTAGATTTGCTTCCACATGTTTGAATCTAGCATCCATGTTTTTTATGCACAGGTTCTTCACTCTCTGGCCCACCTCAGTGCTCGGTGTATTTTTTATCAAAATTGTTAGATAAGACACTTAAAAAGACGCTATACGGAACTATCCGACTATTGACTATAAAAAATCGATGTACCTGAAAGCATCGAGGTTCAATGTTGACATCGAATACATCGCACGGCTCAACTGGATACTGGATTTTACGCCTTTACGTACCTAAATAGCACATAGAAATGTTGTCCTCTCTGAATCCCACCCCCGAATACCAATCAAAACCAAACTAAATAGTGCACATGGACATGCCCATAGTAAGCTGCATTCCGAATTTCAACCTTCTACCTAAAAAAAAATGTAGAAATTATGTAGGGGACTGACTGACATTATAATAGTAGCTCCATTCTTATTCTACTTACGAGGGTCAATGAAATGAAAACCGGAAATATTTTTTTACATCTTCTTTATTACAGATAGAGTTGGTACGCTGTAATCCCCATCTTTTCGATGCATTTCCGCCACCGAGTCGGGAAGGTATGGATACCTCGGGGAAAAAAAGTTTCATATAATGGAAATCTTGCTTATAAGAATCTGCATACAGAATTTCACTCCTTTTGGTCCCCTCTAATTTTCACCCCCAAAACTCCGACCTTAGCGGGCTAATCAAAACCAAACTAAATAGCGAATTTCAACCTTCTACCTCAAAAAATCTAGAAATGATGAAGGGTGATTCAAATCTTGTGTAAAATAAAACCAATAAGTGATTCCATTTTTCCACTACTTAATAATAAGCTTATAGATTATGAGCACTTGAGCAATCGTGCGTCGACAAAGATGTCAATAATGCTTAAAAGATGAACAGAAAGTAACAATATATTCCTTCTTGACAAATCGATTGTTATATGACATGTATTCTTTACACTCACTGTTTTAGCACGTGAATTCGACTTGAAGGGATCCACGAAAAATTCTGAAAAGTTGGTACGGCCGAGCTAAGACTTTGATGGTCACATTTCTGAAAACAGGATTTGAAAAAAGTTAATCCGTTTTCAAGTTATCGTGCAAACGGCGGACGGGCGGCCGGATAAACGTACAGACCAAGGGCGCATTCTTATAAGTAGCTATTTTGCTAAAGCTCCTAATAAAAAACTCGTTAACCACAACAACACTAAAAAATAGGATAAATACAACCTGACTCTGCATTAATTTTCTCGCAAACCTGAATTGTTATTTTTTTTAAAGCTAGGTGCGTCCTTCTTAGTACGGCTTCTTTAGCACACATCTAGCTGCGAGGTTACTCTTCCCCTTCCCGTAGGCTTTGGTAGCGCTATCGTTTACCTGGGCTAAAAACCGAATACAACAGGTTAGTGCGATGAATCCAAGAAGAAGTGAAAGAGTTTCGCGACGATAGATAGAATGATAATCTCAAAAGCTTGTCGGCTCGCGACAATTCCATTTGGAACATAGTTAGAGCTCTTCAGAAGAAGAAGAATGTTATGCTTCCTCCACTTCGCACCCCTAAAGGTAATTACATCCAAACTAATCAGAATAAAGCTTAAATAATTGCAGATTCCCCAGAGAAGCAGTTTGTTTCCCATGATAATAATAATCCCGACAGTCAGCTCATGTCCCAGACTGGAAGATTGCCTTGCCAACTTTTATGAAGTCCCAGAGGCTACAACTAAGATCATCATCGAGGCCTGAGAAATCGCTACCATCATAAGAAATTTGAAAAAGAGGAAGGCTCCAGGAAGAGACAAGGTAAATAATAACACCTTAAAGAATCTCTCAAAGAACATCGTTAGCAACATCTCGAATATCATAAGCGAGTGTTGGAAGTTTTCCTATTTCTCGACTGCTTGGAAGCATTCCCAAGCAGGGCAAAATCCTACAATTCCCGCGAGCTACCGACCTATCAGCCCACTCCCGTCGATATCTGAAGTCTTGGAGAAAACTATCCTCATCAGATTCAAGGACCAATGTCTCACCAACGGTTTAATGCGGAAAGAACAGTTTGGCTTTCGAGACACCTACTCGTGTCAGATGCCGATACCTGATTACGTGAATAAATAATATAATAATAATAATATAGACTGGAGATGAACTCCAAGCATGATGTATTAATTTTTCTATCGAAAAATGAAAGGAAAAATTCTGCGACCTGGGTTCGAACCAGGAACCTCGACTGGTATTTAGGTTGGTAAACCGTAAGAGCTGAGAATGGAAATGTTCAGATCTTGTTATTAAAGTGTTCGGTTAGATAACGGTTAGATGTTAAGTAATTCCTACGTTTGGTACTCGTTGGGAAATCGTAATATAATTTCACTCATGGCTCGTATAAAATGGCGATCCATTATTGGATGTTCACTAATTGACGTATGTGCGCAGTAAAAATGCGCAGAAGAGCAATGCAGCATCTAATTCAGAGACCGTTAAAGTAAGCGCCTCTGATCTAATTTTACTGAAAGCGCGCCTTTTACAAACGTCTCTGATCTAATTTGACTGAAAGCGCGCCTTTATTTCTGGTTGACAATTGACTATTGAAGATTGACATCTACGCTCGCTTCCTGCTTTTTTTGTTTCTCCAAGAAAAAAAGTAAGTTATAACTTACTATTATATATGTTACATATATGTTTCAGTATAATTATTTGTATGTTGATGTAACTTTTTAACACTTATTTTGTGGGATTCTATTTTCACATCATATTAACAATATTTATTTCTCTTTAAGAAATTGCTGTTTTCTTATTCCTACGGAATAATCATATAAGGTATGCAATCTTTTTTGATCTGAAATCCATATTACCTTGTGTTTGCTTGAGTACAAATAAAAATAACAATTTTACTTGTATTTTAACAAGTAGGATAAACTGTACATACGTATAAGACTATTATTACTTGTCCAGAGTCATTAATAATGATCGTATTATTAGAAAACGTCACCACGATCACTACTTTTGGGACACTATGAATTTTGGCCATTCTGAATTATTATTATTATTTTGCATGCTTTTGTAATTTTTAGTGTATAGTTTCAAATTATTATATATATGGATAATTTTTTTTTTACAGATGCTGCTAAAATAAATTCTGGCGAGAAAGTGAAGCTAAATGTTATAGAAGCCTTTCTGAAGGATTTTCTGCGATTCTCCCCAGATAAATGTGGAGGCCGCAGGCAAAGGAATAATATTGTTTAAAATAACATTGTTTATCTCAAACCTTTCTTGTATTTAATCATTTATACTTGCAATTATTCAATTTCATAATTTTGCAGGGGATTCAGATAAGGACAATAGACAATGACAATATAAAGTTAAATACTAAGAATAGGCTTTATAATAATTTAGCTGGAGGAATTAATGTCTTTTTAGTGAATGGAGATATATTGGTAAAAATGTTAATATGTTTTTAATATCAAAATTATTATCCTGATTCTAGTTGTAATATAAAATATAGTTGATATCTCTGTAAAGGAATATTCCGGTTCAGTTCTGTTTAATACTTAAGAAGCAATATACAGCTTTCTCATGCCAGTTACTATATATCAATTTTGATCAGGGTTGTCCAATTTTGTACACCCTGGAAAAACCATCCTGGACAAAATATAATTTTGTCCACTTTTAGTAAAGTAATAAATGTGCTTCAAATTTGAAC
>JAHWFO010052258.1:170164-193321 GCA_023313115.1 Rhysida immarginata | reverse complement strand
TATATATCAGTTTTGATCAGGGTTGTCCAATTTTGTACACCCTGGAAAAAACCATCCTGGACAAAATATAATTTTGTCCAGTTTTAGTAAAGTAATAAATGTGCTTTAAATTTGAACATGGTTACATTGGGAAAATGATGTGAAAGCATTATATTAATGTTGGGATCACGTTAGGAAATCATTGGGAATATATTCTATAGAATTCTATATAATATATTAATGTTGGGATTATGTTAAAAATAACCCAGATCTAACGGTTAACCAACCATCAGACAGCGTACCATTTCTGCGTTAGTCTAACGTATGGACCTAACGTTGGAATTTACATTGGAATTACGTAAGCATGCTAGCTGGGTACCAGTTGGGCTATCGCAGACACCCGGACAGTCCAACTCGATAGAAAAAGATAAGATTACGATAGCTTCTTTCTTGTTATCGATAGAAAAAGATAACAAAGATTACGTGGATAAGAAATTATTTAGACTAGCAGTGGCATACTTAGAGAGGTCCATCAATTGGGAGCTTTTAAAAATTTTTACTGTATTAATTCTAAGCGTTTTCACGTGTTTATTTTTAAGATATTTGAAAATTTAATCAAAAAAACAAAGAGTCGGAGCCACGCCGGGGTTAACACCTAGCTTATTTGGTAGCACAGCAGATCCAAACATTTCATAAAATACATTTTGACTATATCCTGCGTGAATGTGAATATTTCGGAAACTGAGATGCTGATAATGCGCTGATTGAACTTTCGTTTCCAAGAATTATTAATAATGAGCATAAAATGATAATGCATTGACAAGACAAATAAGGCAGCATCATCACACGTGTCTCTCTTGAGCTCCCTATCAAACATCCAGACGACTGGCAAAAATTTATGTGCCTGGAAAGGAAAGAGAAAGAACGAATATTTGTCAGAGAAATTCTGCAGCTAAAACAGAAAAATCTATACGGGTATTGGAAACATCTGAACAACGGGAGTTTCGAATAGAGCAAGAGGGTATAAGAGCTTCTGTGTCAAGAGCAAGACAAACTTGGGTCTAAAGTATCCGGTGATGTTCCCCGGTCGTGAAGATGGATATCATTTTAATATGAGACAAGTCAGCAAGAGCAAAATTAAGTCCCGGTATATCACCTAGAATTCCTGTCTTTCTGATTTTTCTTAGAATGGATAGCCTCTTCACTCTGTGTTGTATTGATTAGGTTATTATTTAACCAATTTGGAGTTAAAATTTAGCTTCATGAGATTGTTCTGCTTACCAACAAGCATAATTATCCCGGGCAACCGGGTCCTGTGATAGTTATAAAGAAGACTGTTTGTGGGACTACCTCTTCTACTCTCATTTCAGGTATCATCTCATTGCTATCATTTCACGGTGTGCCCCATTCAGGGCAATATTTACTTTCTGTTACGTCTTATGTGCTGGTCCCTGGCGTTGGAATTAATATTCCCGTAATTCATGTGTAGCGAATACGTGAGGTGTTCATACTTTATATCACGGCACCAATTATAACGAACACTGTAGATGTTCCTACTTTATATCACGGCACCAATTCGACGTTTGTACTTTATAAACACTGTGACAATTGTCACGGCACCAATTGTAGCGAACGATAGAAATTAGAATAATCTTAATAATTATTTCAGAAATCCTTGTCTATAGCTACGTTTAATAATTCATGCCAAAAATACCCAAACGGCTCGTGTCGTATAGTATACTCGCTTACCTGTCACACAATAGCGATCGTCAAAAAAAAAACTGTAGGTACCTGACTTCACATTATCTTGGGCCCTCCCAGTAATAAAAAAAAAACAACCCAACAAGATGTCAATGGGACCCTTTTCCCTTGCTTAATAAACTCAAATTAAAACTGCCAAAAATGCGTTGAATAAACTAAGATTAATGTGTTAGTAGAAACTACAATATCAAAATGAATTGGTAAGTGAAATTGTGAAGTTAAATAATGAAAAGTTAAAGGGCAATCAATTAATTTAGAGTTCAGTTCACCAAAACCACTAAAGAGAATGCTTATCAACGCTTACGCGAAGGGCCCAAGATAATGTAAAGTCAGGTACCTACAGCTTTTTTTTTGACAATCGCTGTTGTCACTTCGTTGCACTGTATCTCTGCTGAATGCTCGTTGTTCCGTTCCGACGTTTGAATCTGACGCAGTACTCAATTCGATGTCTCCCACTGTTGTTGCACGTGTTGTCCCCAGCCTCCTACGTGGTGCTGCCAGCCCTGTTCGGCAGCCGTTGCTTTGGCTTGGTTTCCCCACCGGTGCAACCGCTTCACGTTCACTGGTTCCGCTGTAGAGGGTCACGATTACGGAGGCGACAGTATTCGTCGTCGTCTCCGAATCCGACAGCTCCGTTTTTAGCCTGAACCACCCTGGACTGCACAGTTCCTTACTCCTGCATCAAACACTCCGCGTCCTTATTTCATCACTTTAAAAGGGAGCACGCACCATTCGATATGCCGAGATGGCTTCCTCCTGTTATTCGCCTCACATTGACTTTTTGGTATTGCACACACTCTCTCTCATTAATTGATCCTCCTTTTTCTATCACTTTATACCGTTTTTTCCACACATCACCACTTAACTGCAACGCGAAATTTTGATTGCCTGATTGGTAGCTTTTAAAATTCACACACGTCACATGCTCTTGAAACGGTTCGTAACACGTGAAACTCTCACGTTTCCTCGCGGCGTGGGGACGCTATTAGTCATCAAACGAAGCTTCGCTTCCCAACGCCGTTCGAAATGTCAAAGTTCACATAATTTTGAAGTTCAATTAACAAAAAAATCAAACTTTCTGGCAGTTTTTTTTATAGAAACCTTTAATTTTGGTCAATAAAACATTTGCTGATTAATGACTACACCACCCAGGGACCTTCTCATAAGCAAAAATTTTCCCCCCCATAATCTATTCCCGAGAAGCAAAATGCACAAAAACGAAATACGGTAAGTAAAATGAATATTCCGCCGTGACGAGATGTTTGAAATATTACATGCCATGTCTCTGCATTGAAAGTTTTCCTTTTATACTATGGAACACCTATTACTAATCCAATGTCGACTATCATTAATTACTCGTTATATTCATGCATGACACCCCGTGCGGAGGATTATGGGTGATCCGCTCATCGGATTTTGGTGAATTTTTTTTTTGTTTTGTTTGGAATTTGCTGATGAACAAATGTGCAATTGGAATTTTTTGTGTATCTCTAACGGTTTTCGAAATAGAATTTGGGTGTGTCCTAATTTGCATATCAGCGATGATGATTCATCAGATAGAACACCCTCAAGTTCCCTACTTATTCCCTGTATTAGAATTTGCGTAACCACATGATATCCAATATAGGAAGGTGTCCAACGACTTTTGACTCACCCTGTATTAAATGCCATATGTTAGCATTGAATATTTTAAGGAGATATCGTAACGGTACCATTAGTGCACCCATTCCGGATATCTCACCTTAGAACTTTGTTCGTGTTCTGTCCCATATTTATCTTTGGCGAAAACTGAATGTGAAAAGGTTAATTCGTTTTAAAGTTATCATATAAAACACTGAGCTCCCTACAAATATAGAAATCCGAGTTTTCCCGAGTTTTCTCGAAAAACGTTTCACTACCGAGCGTGACGGATCAGACAAATTTACTCCCCAGCAAAAATTTTGTATGCTGTGCGCCTATAGAAGTTTTCACTTCCAAAATTGACTTAGATTCAAGATTGCCGATTTCATGATGGCGGCCATGTTCGGTACATACCGTAAAATATCACGCAATTGATTGTGGTCGATCATACGTGTGTTCCTGGTATCAGCAGCTATTGGATCGGCAATCGAACGGTGTAGTGTATCCATGTTCGAGTGGAACTTGAAGCATAGTTTCCATAATCTCACCCTTCATAATCATATTCCAAAGGAAATGTACTGAACTAGAAATGAAGCCTGATGTACCCACAAAGGTCATCGAAAATATAAAAGAAGAAAATTGGATTACGGTGCCTTTTTCTATGTAGAGAATGTTTTAGAATGCCAGAGACTAGAGCATTATCGTGATTTACCACAATAGGCAGCACGGTTTTCATGAGCTCTTGAACATATTTCCCAACATGGGTCATATTGAAATCATTATGAATGGAGTAATTGCGATCAATTCTCCTATTATAACGGTCCTTTTTTGAGAACCGTTTAGAAAACTTTTTTTCCGGGCTCTTTCGCCGCATTTGTGCACGATTTGTGTGTTGTTGCGATTCTCCTACTTAATGCTGTTTTGCTTTGCCTTAAGTAAGGTTCTCGAGCTTAGCTAACGCTTCTTATTTGCTTTTTGGCTAGGTTTCCTTTCCCGGAAGCCGCCGCATATTCTTTCCCACTCGCTTTTACGACGGGCTTCCTATTATTAACCGGTGCCTTTTCGGTCGCGCCTTCTTCTCTGGTCCACCTGGTCTGGACCCTTTTCGGTGTTGAGAATGATTTCTTATTTCAGGGAGGTTACCGTGGCCCCATCCCACATGACTTTGATTTAAAGGGTTCACTCGACGCATTCGTAGGCGTCAAGTTTGGTTGCGAGAATCCGTGCCCTGCCGAACGGTTAACCTTTTTTTCAGAGGATTTTCCTCGCCTCAATCTGGCCAGACTAAACTTTGCGATATAAATTTATTGGCTACTGATAATACGGTCAGAGAAATGCGGTTATCGTAATCGCTGGAGTAGTTCCTCTCCTCACCGAAACATGAAATTCAGACTGTTGTTTTGGCATACAAGCGTTGAAAAGGTAGCTTTTTTGGAGGGTCGGAGTAATGTTTTTCCATTTCAGATGGACAATCGACAATCGATCAGTGTAGTGAAAAAGTAGTACGAGTGGTCCAGGAGCCTTTAGTTCACTTTACACGCTCGCCCAAAAAGTAAACCAAATGACGTACACTGAAGTAGGAAAGAAGCCTGATGAACCTCTTTAAGTCATCATGGTAGGGACGAGAATCGGATTGTGGATTGACGAATAGCGAGTCCGAAAAACTAGGATCTAGCAGATCCAGTAGTTGGGGAATTCGGCCTTGTTAATGTTCTCGAAATTGACATCCAAGATATGACGGGGTCTTCGAAACCTGAGGGAACCCCTGATAGTGAGTGAGTGGTCCAGGATACCAGCAACCAGGGTATTTTCATGATGTTCCATCTTGGGCAGCATGTTCCATTTCAGATGGATCGAATAACTGTTCAAATACCAGGCGAACTATTTCTTAAACGTCATTTCCGTGTTATCCATCCCGATTTGTTAGTAGTTTTAATTTGTTCATTTTTTTAGAATATTGCGAAATGAACTTTTTCGAAACCCTTTCGAATCTGTCATAAAAACCCTATTAGTGGTTTTGATGTTTTCGCCGGTGTTTAACTTAAGCAATTTATTATTACTTTACATTTATATTAAGAATTTCCCGTTTGTTATTAATTTCAAAGATTAATATTTTTTTTGTCGTTAAAAATAAGCTTTCTTTTGAAACTCATTGTTGTATTGGTAGAATTTTTCTTTGTTGATTTGTGTTACTAAAAATTAATTATTTCTTCTCGAGGTTTTTTTGTTTATCCTAGAACGTCAGCACCTCTTGCTGTGGCGCGTGAAAAGTTTTCTTTTCGGAGTGACTAGGTTTTTTCCAGCAGTCGTTGTTTGGATAACTAGTGATGACTGGCTCCCAAGTGTCTCCTAACCAGTCGGGCGAACTGATGTTCTATGACTTAGGCTCGTCGAACTCAAATAATCTTTTGGGACGTATGTTATTCCCAGTCGGATTTTCTTCATGGATTGATTATTCAACGTAGGAAAGATTCGGTCTATTGCGACCATTGTCTACGATTACTGGAATTTTCTTTGAGATGGAAATCGGTTAATCTTCGGTGTCTGCACAATCGCGCGATGGCTTTGCTTTTATCGCGTTTGTTCAATTCAATTGTTGCTCCTGCGTTTTTTCCTCCTTTCAAATTCAATTGTTGGGTGATTTTATGGCTGTGGTGTTTCTTATGTTTGGCGCGAAGTGATATCACATATTTGGTGTTTCTAGTAGCGGATTTTTATTGTCTTTGGTTGTGAAGTGGCTTGTTTCTGGATTTAGGCGTTGGAAGGCGTGGTTTTGCCGTTTTTTCCCGTCGTGCTGTAGCTGTTGCCATCGCAACCACACGTAATTAGCATATCGCGGTGGTTTCGAGCTATTTGTGGATTTCTGATTTTCTTTTTGCTTTCTGGATGATTAGCCATTGTCGAAAAAAACCATGTCTTAAAGGTAAGCCAGCATTTTTTGAGCGTTCTGGTGTTGGGTTAACTCAGGTTTAACCATAAAATGAGTTCCCGTAACTTTCTGGCAGCCATTTCTGTGACCACTATAAAATACGGATCATTAGCCTCCTGTAACCGGCCGAGGGGAAACCAACTGCCCCCTGTAACCAAACAGGTTGGGGTATGTATCAATTATCTACCCCCGGAGGGGGACGTCGTAGACAGAACGCCGAAGGCGTTCGAGTAACGGAAAACAGTGACCAATGAGCCTCATTGAATGAGGCCCGCAGGGCCGATGTGAGGCGCGAAGCGCCGAGAGTGGTAAAAGTTTGTTAAATTTAAAGGTAGTTTTTTCCACAGATTAAGGAGAAAACATTGAAAATTTGTTTTTCTCCTTAATCTCTGGTTTTTTCCTTAGATAACCTCTCTCAATATACAGTGGGTCGTTCATCACTGGAACTACTTTTAGACTTGGTCACGTTAAGTTGCGATTTGACTCGCGGTTGCGATTGTGCAGATACCAAAAATTTACCTGGAAATCTCCTATCGAACCACGCGCGTTCGGTTAGTCAATGGATCTCAACTTCGGTGGAAATCCGGCTCCATGCGATTCGTTCGCTCTTCGTGATTGCGTTAATTGGGTGTTTCAACGCCTCTTCTTTCCCTCGATGAATTGCGTTAATCATCAACTTAGTCCACTGTTCAGATTCAAGAAATCGCTTTCTTAGGACCTCTTGAAGTAATGTTGACAAATTTTATCGTTTTTTTTTTTACGAGCCTTGTTCTTTAATTGGAACAATCTAGCTTCACCCGAAGCTTCTACCATGGACAACACTTATCTTCACGCTGCTGACAGTTCCGCTTAACGTTCCCACTATTTTTGGGTTCCTTTTATTTTTTCGGTATCTGCACAATCGCAACCGCGAGTCAAATCGCAAACGATCATGCGACCAAGGTAAGTGAATTTATTTTTTAAAGAAGACTGGGGGGCTGTGCCCCCCAGACCCCCCCACCCTCTAACGAACTGATATATACCCCAACCTATTTGGTTACAGGGGGCAGTTGGTTTCCCCCCGGCCGGTTACAGGAATCGCGACAATTCAATTTGCGGATTCAGTCATCGCGCGATTGTGCAGATACCGAAGATTAACCTTTTGTGTTACGATTCCTTTAACTAAAGAATGTTTTTTTTCGTTTTATTTCTTTTTCTTTCGTTTCAGGTAATTCTCATACGCCTTTTCCTTGCGCTCCCGGTATAGATGTCATCCCGGACGAATCTGTTCCCTTGCCCTCTGTTTACGAATTTGTATGTGAATTTAGTGTTCTGTGTTGGTATTGTTTCGCGTGCACGCTTCTTTTACGTCGTGTCGTCTTATGTTCCTGGAGGGTAAGAGTCTTGCTTAATTTTTATTTCAGTTCCACTTTTTATTTTCTGGTGCTTTATTTTTGACATTTTACTTTTTTAATTTATCTTTTGTTATCATTTGTTTTCTTTCTCTTCAACGGAACCTTTGTTAGAATCTGCAGTGCCTGATCAAATTTTCTCTTCCCGTGAGTGACTTTCGCAAAGAATTCATTGATAAAGGGCTCCAATTGGATGTAGAACTCATTCCGTGGATAATATTCTGCAATTCCATATTTCAAGTTAGAGAGACCTAACACTCAGCCATTAGTCGAAATCAATGAATAGTTTATATATATAATTGTGTATAATTAACCTTACTTTAATTTGTGCGTTGCATCACTCCTTTTTATACTCACTAATAGTTATATTTCCTTTTTTATATAATTAGTTTTTTTATTTCCAAGCGAAATAGCGATTCGTTTGCCGCTCCATTTTCCGAGAAGTTTTTGAAACTCATTCTTCTCCTTAGACTCACATTACCACTGTCGACCGGAATGCCTGGAGCTGCGTCATAGTTTCCTTCTACTGACCATCCGATGTGAACTTTTTTTGTTATTCGAATCCTATTCTATCTATTTGCTGCTTTTATCTTTTCAAAAATTATAATAAAGTTTCTATTTTTGTTTGGAATCAGTATCTGTTTCCTCCTATGATGTTGGAATTTGATTTATGCTAATGGAGAGTTTTACGGTATAAAGAAAACTTATTTTCTTTTTGCGATTCAATTTAAAATTTTGCCCAATATTTTATTTTCGAATCTGGGAATTTAAGTGAATATTATTTCTGGGAGGCGGTGACTTTCTTTTGCTCCCCTCTCCGCGCTCGTTTCCTCAAGTGGTTAATTGGGTGGTTCCCTAATCGTACCTTCTACCAGTCTAAACCCTCATCTACCCGTTGTCAGATTGAAGATTGTCCGTGCATTACCTGGCACGTTACACTACCTAATTGTGCAATAGTCCTTAGGGTAATGTTCTGGAAAGTTTGGAGTTGCTTCCAGCTTGTCTTGCAAATTGTAGCCCAGACGGGCATGCCATCTAACAAGATGACACGAACAATCATTTTGTATAACAGTAATTTGTTATCAACACTGAGGGCACTGTTACGACCCAACAGAGCAATTAAGCTAAACTTGTTCATTTTTGGCCTTGTTCATCGCATAAGTCACATGCTTATTCCATGATAGTTTTGAATCGATAACAACGCCAAGGTATCTATAATTATCAACCCATTCCAAGTATTTGCCATATAACTTTAGGGAGTCAAGATTTCTCTTTTTCTTCTTAGTGATAAACATCGCTTTGCATTTGTCGACATTCACTTTTAATCGCCACTTGCTAAACCAGATTTTACTTTCTTTAAGGGCTTTCTGCAAACTTGATAAAACAACACTACGCTGGCGTGCCCATGTCAGTATAGCAGCATCATCCGCATAAAAATATAGCTTACAGTAAGAGATTTCAGGGAAGTCACGTATATAGTAATTGAACAGAACTGGTCCCAGCATTGATCCTTGTGGGACACCGCCATTTATCTCACAGGTATTAGATAATTCATCTCCAACTCTGGCCTGAAAAGACCTGTTGGGCGGAAACGAGTGAACTAGGGAAACCATGTGGGAAACCATCAGCTATCATTTTATAAATAAGGCCTTCATAAGAAGACCTTATCAGACCTGATTAGAAAGGCTTTATGAACATCTAAGAAGATGACGCCACAATACGTCGAAAGATTAAGGGGAGTGTTAACATCCGCTATAAGTCTCCAAACTTGGAGCTGGCAAGAATGTTTCGCCTGAAAACCAAATTGTTCTGCACGGATGAGGTTATTGGATGTGCAGAAATCTAAGAATCTTGTGAGAATTGTTCTCTCCAAGACTTTAGAAATAGAAGACAGCAAGCTGATGGGCCGGCCTGTAGCTTACAGGGTTTGCAGGATTTTGACCGGGCTTAGGAATACTTAGGACAACAGACTGTTTCTATGTATCCGGAAAGTAACAATTATACCAACAGTCGTTTATAATTTTAGTGATATTACCAGTTACATTTTGCGGTAAGTCTTTTAAGGCATTGTTTTTAATTGTGTCTTTACCTGGTGCCTTCTTTTTCTTCAGTTTCTTAAAGCAAATTTGAATCTCAGCTACCTGAATATTATGTTTGGCCACATGATGTCTCGTATTGTAATATTTTTGTTATGCTGCTTTTTACCACTTTGGATATATCTAGTCCTTCTGGACGATCATCCTTTGGAGTCACAAATTGTTCTTTAAGCGAATCAGCAATAAGCTGTGCTTTGTCTTGGTCATTAGTTATAAAATGTCCATTGGTGTCTAAAAGCGGTGGTATGTTCATGGCCTTTTTGTTTTGTAAGGCTCGAATCATGCACCAGATAGAATTGTCCTAGGTTGACAAACTCTTAACCTTCTCATTCCATCTCTCGTTACGAAGTTTATTTACTTCCTCATGTACTCTTTTCTGAAGTCGATTATATTTGATTTTAAGCCAAGGCTCTCGTGTTCGATGCCATTGCCTCCTTGCCCTGTTTCTTTTGTCTATTAGATACTTAACTGCAGGAGTAAGATCGAGATGATCAGGCTGTTTCACGTCTGCTGGAAAATCACAAGGATTGATGGCATCAATAATACGTGTAGTGACCCTTTTAATAAATGGCAAACATTATGTTTATCTCCTCCGCACTGTGCACGTCATTGAGTAGATTATTGTCATTTTTGAGAAGATCTCTGATGAGTTTCCAATCTTGTTTAAGCCCCTTTTGAAAATCTGAAGTCAATATTCACATTTTCAAAATTCCGTGCGATCGGTTTATGATCAGAAGATAAATCATCAACAGTAAAAATTTCGAATGGCTTATTGAAGCCTTTCAGCAGCACAATATCAAGGACATCACTTGTAGGTAAGTGATCACAGTAATACGTATCGTTTACAGGACCTATCGCAATGATATCAGTTTTGCACTGTATATATCCATATAATACGACACCGTTCTGATTATGACGTTTGGAGTTCCACTGTGAGTGCTTAGCATTCGAATCCCCCGCCATTACCACTGGGATATTACCAGAGAATAGCTCGTCGAGCTCATCAACATCGATTTTATGCTTGGGAGAGTTGTAAAGAGCCAGGAATTTTATATCGCCAACAGTAGTATCTGTGATAATACCAGAAGCAACCTCCATTCAACCGCACAATCAGAAAACGATACTTAACAATCCAACCAAACGAATATAAAAAACAACAGAAACACCCCAAACAAGTAAATAATAACAACTATAAACTGGAGATGCTCTCCAAGCATAGGTAATGATTTTTCGATTGAAAATTGAAGGAAAAAAAAATTCTGCGATCTGGATTCGAACCAGGAACCTCGACTATCATGGCCGATGCCTCTACCAATTGGGCTATCGCAGACACCCGGACACCGATCGCAGAATTTTTCCTTCCATTTTTCAATGAAAAATCATTACCTATGCTTGGAGAGCATCTCCAGTTTATAATTCCAGAGCATCTCCGGAGAAAAAATCGTTGTTTGTAGGTCATTTTGCAACAGTAATTGCATGAATTTTTGAGCCTAAAAATTGACCCATTACCTCAGAGTGTATATTCTTAATGTTTTGAGATTAATTTTATCTTGAAATATTGGCAATAAAAATTAAAATTTAAAATTGACTTTAATTTTCTTCGTAAATTATTTTTAGTAACGATTAAAGACTTGTTAACCTGTGTCTTCGTGTCTAATTTCGTATACGAATATTGCGTAGAGCACCATTCCATGCTGATGGTGACCTTTTGAACTAATTTTTTTTGGTGGGTATGAACTGCCCATGCCCTCTTGTATAATATTACCAAGTATTATAGCTTTTGGTCCAGTGTTTTTTTTTTATGGCCATGTCAAAATGTAACTTTAATAATAAAGACCCTGTACTATTGCAAGGCAACAATAAAGGTTATTAAAAGAACAGTACTACAGAGAACTCTAACGTTCTGAAGTTTACGTTGGCTTTTATTAAAATAGACGTACTAAAAGAAACAACAAGGGAATATAATTTGCAAAAGTCATTCGTTTCAATGGTTTAATTTCAATGTTATGTAAATTTCGTCTGAGAGTGCTATCGTTTTAAAAGTCTCTGTACTTCCTTGGAACTATGTAACTAACATGTCTAGAGCATTTTGAGCTTGGTCTTTGTTGGCACCGGATTCATCCATTCGTTTTGTCCACAATTTGATCTGCTTTCGCTTTCCCATATGATGCATATAATCTTTTTCACAGAAAACATTTGCTAACATCAACCAATTTCATCTGGTCTAGAGAATAGGAGGAATATTTTCCCCTCAGAATATGGCTTTTACTTGCACATCTAGTAATTGTTTCCTTAAATTGTTTTTCTAATCTATTAATTCTTATTAAATAAAAATTTTCTTCAGTATCAACTTCCATTGGCACTGACAGTTTTGCTGCGAGGATAGCGCCAATGCAAAATTGTGACATCGATAGAAACAACATTTCATTTTATTTAAAAATCATCATAAGCAAATTTATTATAAATAAAGAATATAATAAAAATATTCAAGCAGCATATAGAAATTTATCAATTCTAATTTGATATGGAACATTATGAGAAGTTTTAAGAAATAACATAATAAAGGTGCCTTAAATATAACTTCTATTTCTTAAATTTTGCATTCACTTGACTGTTTATTACAAGGTGTAAATATTTGATTGATTCAATAACATCAGTAATTACAGAAATAATTGAAGCACCAATAGTTATTCCAAGGATGCCCCCAATATCTCCAAAAAGTTTGGAAAATGGATACTTCCACACAACATCATATTTTTCTATTACATTTGACGTAAACATAAAAACCCCCCCACTTATTTTAACAGGTAAATATTGAGGAGCATGTATTGCTAAGTATTCTCTGAGAAGGCATTTTTCCAAACAACCCACGTTGTTTAAATTACTGGTTTTCTTAAAGATTTGAAAGTAAGTTTGAAAAGAATTTCGGGCCATAGAGAAATTGACGCACCAAGGAACATCTTCCACCTCCATAAATGGCAACCTACAATATATTAAAACAATTAGTATACCCAATTACCCAATAGCCTTTAATAATTTCTAGTTAAGTTGTTTAAGCTGAACGATCATATTATAATAATATCAAATCTATAAGGGTCGTAAAAATGAAAACGAAAATTTGTGTGGAAAAAAAAAGACGACGCGTAGGTTCGTAAGTTTTTGTTTTCAACAACTGCGAAACCCCACGTGCAAATTGAACAATAGGTTGCAAGTATTGCGTGACGTGAGAAAGAACGATAGCTCGCGCTTCGAAGCTCTGCGAGTGATCGCTTCTCCAAACAACAAAATGAAGTCAACGAGACCAGTAATTCCTTTTTTGACATGTGAAGGAATTTCAGTTTCGGAAATTCATCGTCGTATGTAAAACGTCTATGCATATGACTGCCTAACCTTCACTTGTGTTTGGGCATGGAGCAAAAGGTTTTCGGAGGGACGGTCATCATTGCAAGATGTTCAAAGACCTGGACAAGCAAACCACGCCATCACGAATGATTCCAAAGTCAAAATTGACGCTGTCTTACATGAAAACAGAAGAGTGACAATCGAGGTTGCTAAAACTGGCCTTAGTCGTGGAACTGTTCACTCTATTATCAGGAGCCATCTGCACTGCAGAAAAATCTGTGCACAATGGGTCCCGCATCATTTGACATCAGAACAACTTGGAGTTCGAATGACCATGTTCCTCCAAAAATTGACTCGCTATGAACAGGAAGGAGAGAGTTTTCTCGACAGAATCATCACAGGGGATGAAACTTGGTGCTTTTATTTCCAGCCCGAAAGCAAACGTCAAAGTCGTCAGTGGAAGCATTATGGGTCACCTCCGCCGAACAATCTAAAGCAATCCCAAACAGCACGGGGAAGGTGATACTGACCGTGTTTTTTGATCGCAAAGGCCCGATTTTACTGGACTTTCTTGTAAAAGGCACCACAGTTAACGCAGCACGATATGGGGAAACATTGAAGGCACTGGCGCGGCCATCAAATGCAAGCGTCCTGGACTTCTTACAGAAGGAGTGCTTCTGCTCCACGACAACGCGCGTCCTCTCACCTCGAAAGCAACGGTAGACCTCATCAAAAAGTTCAACTGGAAAGCAATGCAGCGTCCACCTTACAGCCCTGACTTATCCCCAGGTGGCTTTCACGTGTTTGGGGATCTCAAGAAACATCTGAAAGGCCGCAGATTTCAGTCGGACGGTCAAGTGAAGGAAGAAGTTTTGGAATGGTTCCACACGCAACCGATATACTTCTTCCATAAAGGAATTACACGCCTTGTTACACAATGGGATAAATGCCATAACGCATTTGGAGAGTATTTTAAATTCCTTGTATACACTTTGGATAAAATAAATTATTTTCGTTTTCACTTGTACGGCCCTTATATATTGCACCTGCTATATTGACTTCCGAGATTATTGATCAGACAAATATGATTTAGAATCATTTTGTAAATTGATATTAATTAATGAAAAAAAGAATTAAACACTGACATTAAAAAAATATTAATTTTTCATTCGATCTCTAAACACTGCATTTTCTAAAGTATTGCACATACAAATATAAAAGATACATGAAAAGAACCGTAAATTCAAAAGAATGCATCGTGATAAACAAACTAGCAAGTATATTAAACGCATGCCATAAAGCAAATTTGGTAAGTTACGGTTCTTTTCATATATCAATTATTTCTGTGCGTGGAATACTTTGGAAAATACAGTGTTTTGAAATCCAATGAATCATTTATAGTAGCCCTATACTGGTTATAATCTAAGGAATCATTGTGAGGTGTCAAAACTTGCTGCATGATTAAAGCTTAATTCTTCACAGGTTCAATTCTTCGGACACAATCCAATGGCATGTGCAGAAGTCGTTGACCCTTTTTAAGACATTTAACAAGTCTTATTTTCATGCTAAAGCGTTATCATCAAATAAAACAATATAGAGAAAAGGTTCTACCAGAAATACAGGGTGTAACCTAAAGGTTCATCACATTTCAATAGTAAATAGCTCGGCAACCATTTATCGCTCACCATTAGAAAGAGGGGAACGTCAAGCCTTTGTTCAATACCGGCAGAGGGTCTCTAAGGTGCATCTGAAAGACGTAAGGAGATCCCGTCAGTTACTGTCAAGATGGCGAACGCACAACACAAATGCTTTTTTGTGGCCACCTTGATCTCCAGACCTTACTGGTCTTGGCTTCTTTTTGTGAGGATACGTAAAATATCGT
Source organism: Rhysida immarginata (assembly GCA_023313115.1). Lineage (NCBI taxonomy): Eukaryota > Metazoa > Arthropoda > Chilopoda > Scolopendromorpha > Scolopendridae > Rhysida > Rhysida immarginata. Next base: position 178,321 of record JAHWFO010052258.1, on the reverse strand, counting down.
GTTTTTGTGCCCCCTTTTCAGCAAACCTAGAGGAGCTAAAAAGTCTAATAACAGCCGTCATTCGTGAAGTGACTCCACATATGCTTCAGCATGTATGGGAGGAATTTGATTAACGGCCAGATGTTTGCCGTGCAGCAGGAGGCTTAAATAAAACTCAAGATTATTACAAACATTTCAACATGTTGCCCACCTCTGTATCTTCAACTTTTAAAAATATATAGATTTTTGAAATGTGATGAACCTCTCTGTTACACCTTATAAATGTTTTTATTTAGTTTGAAGCCACGATATCTTATACAATAATATGAGCAATCTTTGTGTATATATTAATCTCAACGATTTTAAAGAAAATTGGTATACAGGGGGTTTTGGATATCAGGAATGCATTACGCTAGGTCCCATGTCCGTAAAAATTCGCTTAATGCCACTTTTCAGGTTATGTAACATTCGTGATGCCACCTATGGACAAAAAAATCGTCAGTTTCTATTAAACTATTAAATTAAACCTTCTAATCATGTTTATTTCATTGCACAAAAAACTGGTAAACAAGGGTTTTCGAATACCAGGATTTCATTGCTCTAGGTCCCAAAGGTCTCATACTATAATTTGATTAATATTTTGAGTTTTTGAGAGGCAAAAAGTTGATCTAGCTAGGTCTGATTTCTGGGAAATTTCAATTTCCTATTTTTTTATCACATTTTCGTAGAAAAGTGCTTATGTGATTGGTTTGTCTAGCTATCCGTCCGTCTGTAGGCACAATTCCCACAATTCATTGCGTTGCAATAGAAAGAGTGCATGTATTAAACTGCTAGCAAGAAACGATTATTCTCGCATTCGGAAAAACGCGGTTGAGAACATGGGTTCGGCTCTGCGCGTGCTCTAAACATTAATGAGATGGTGCGCGTGCAGGATGCACGTGTTTGACGATTATTGAAAGGGCAGATCGGTCTCTAAATCGAGAGAATTTTTTTATTCCTAGGGAGCTTAGTATTTATTACGATAACTTGAGAACGAATTAACTTTTTCACAGTCTGTTTTCACCAATCCATTAAAATGGGACTGAGTACGAACAAGTACGAACGTGAGATAGCCGGAATAGGTACGTGCTCTAATGGCACGTGCTTTAATGGTACCATTATGATACCCCCCTTAAACATTTCCTATAACAAGATATGGCATGTAAGATATCAAACAAATTGCCACAACATATCATGAACGAATATAAAAGAGTAACTAGTGATAGCAGATATTGGTTTAATGGCACGTATACGTGCAAGGATGTCTCATGAATGAATATAACGCGTAAATAATGATAGTTGTGAATTGTTTAGTAGTACGTGTTTTAATGGTACCATTTGGAACTTTCAATGCTAATATATGGCATGTAATATATCAAACAACTCGTAACAACTTGCCATGAGTGAACATAAAGAGTAAATAATGATAATGGTATTGGTTTAGTAGCACGTGCCCTAATGGGGCCATGTGGTACCATTGGAAGTTTCAATACTATGATATGGCATGTAATATATCAAACAATCGTAACAACGTGCCAAGAGTGAAGATAAAGAGTAAATAATGATAATGGTATTGGTTTAGTAGCACGTGCCCTAATGGGGCCATATGATACCATATGGTACCATTGGAACTTTCAATACTAAGATATGAATTGTAATATATCAAACACCTTGGAATGATATGTTATAAATTAATATAACGCAAAATTTTGATAGTTAAAATTGGTTCAAAGGCACCTGGTGCATGTAATACAGGGTGGGGCAATGTAACCTCCTTTTTTGCAATGTGCGCAATTCAGGCTGTAGCGGCTGCAGGGGATAGGAGTGGTCTTATTCCACAGGCGTAGTTCTAAGTTTTGTTCTCTTCCAGTTCAGTCACCATGATGCGTCGGAACAGAGAAGTGCGAGCGTTTGCTGCAGAGGCCTGTTTTTCGAACGGTTCATCTGTGATGGCAACCCAGCGCGCCTTTCGACGGTAGTTCAGTACACCCCGTTGGGCCGTGTTCCGGACGGAAAATAAGTTGTTACATGGGTCACTACGTTCAGACAAACATCGAGTACGACAATCCGAAGATCTGGATTCCCTTGGCCAATCAGATCACGTGTGAACATTGAGGCAGTGAGAGCTTCAATCTTGCGATCCCCATGGCATTCTGCGCGCAAACATGCGTTTGCCCTTGGACTTTCCGATCGTTCAATGAGGCGAATTCTTCACGATGACCTCCATTACCATCGTTACAAGCTGGCGATTGTGCAGGAACTCTCCGAATGCGACTTCAATTTCCGGGGGAAATCATGTGAGGTAATTCTCAAAAACATTCCTGAGGACACAATTGTTTTTTTCAGTGATGAAGCCCATTTTAACTTAACTGGATGAGTCAACAAACAGAACATGCGCTACTAGACCGACAACAACCCCCGAGAATTGCATCAAACGCCTATGCATTTATCTAAAGTCACAGTGGTGTGTGCAATTTCCTCAGCTGGGGTTAATGGTCCTGGTTTGTCGAAGAAAATGAGGTAACAGTGACAGTGAATTTAGACCAGTATGTGGAAATTTTTTACACGACTTCATGAATTGAACTTAGGGATCACTTGGTTCCAACAGGACGTAGCAACGGCTCACACTTCAAAGGCATCAATGGCTATTTTGATGGAACACTTCCTGGAGTACCTCATCTCATTAAGGGGCGATTTGGAATGGCCAATCCGCTCCCCTACTTGACCCCTTGCGCTTTTTATGTTTTTTTTTATGAAATGCAGCGGTTATGTTAACCGTCCAAGGACCCTGCAAGACCTGAAAGCCAACAACCGGGCAGAAATTGTCGAATACCCCATGCAATGAGCAACGCCGGAAATCGGCTTATTCATTGTATGGACCAGGGAGAGCGTCATCTACCTATATGATTTTCAAGGCTGTCTAAAACAAAACTTTAAATATGTACCTAAATTATAAATGAAAGATATAAAACAAAATGGGTTTTATTGCGTTTTGAAATCAGGAAGTTATGTTCCCCACCCTGTATATCAACAACTTGGAATGATGTGGCATGAATAATGTGTAAAGTTAATGATAGTCGAAATTGGATCAAAGGCACCTGGTTTAGTGGAACTTTCAATTCTAAAATATTGCATGTACTATATCAAACACCTTGATTGGTTATTTGGTTTGGTTTGTTTGGTATTAACGTCCTTTTCAACTGCTACGGTCATTTCCAACTTGAAATGATGTGTAAAGATGAATACAACGTAAACTTAATGATAATTCAAAATAGTTCAAAGGTACGTAGTTTAATGGTATCATTGTGGTCCATTGGAAACTTTTAATGCTAAGATACGGTATTTAATATATGAAACAACTTGGAATGATGCGGAATGAATGACTACAACCTTAAATTAATGATAGTAGAAATTGGTTCCAAAGCCTCTGGTGTAGCGGAACCATTATGGTTAATTGGAATTTTCAATGCTAAGATATGACATTTTATATATCAAAAATCTTGGATTGATGTGAAATGATGAATGCAACGTAAAATTAATGATAATCGAATTTTGTTCTAAGGCACCTGGTTTAGTGGAACCATGATGGTTCATTGGAACTTTCAAAGCTACGATATGGCATGCAATAATATCAAACATCTTGGAATGATGTGTCATGATTGAATATAACGTCAAATTATGAACAGTCGAAATAGGATCAAAGATGCCTGGTTTAGTGGAAACATTATGGTTTAATGGAACTCTCAATTCTAAGATATGGAATGTAATATATCAAACAATTTGGAATGATGTGTCATGAATGAATAAAACTTTAAGTTATCGTGAGTGAAAATAGGATTAAACGCACCTGGTTTAGTGGAACCATTATGGTTCATTGGAACTTTCAATGCTAAGATATGGCATGCAGTATATCAAACAACTTGGAATGATGTGTAATAATGAATACAACATAAAGTTAATGATAGTTCAAATTTGTTCAAAGGTACATGGTTTAATGGTATCATTATGGTCCATTAGAAACTTTCAATGTTAACATAGGCCAGCTGAAAAGTATGGTTTCGCGAATGGTTTAGTTCAGTCTTTCGGTACTTGGTTATGTCATTTCTTAATGGTTTATTAATCCTAAACGTTTTTCATGTGCTCATTTTGGCTGTGTATTAACTTTCAGATGAATCAAAATTTCTTCGAATTTGAGCTCGAGCAACGAAAAAAGCTTTCATTTTAAATAGAAAAATTTCATGTTGAAAATTCAAAAAGATTTCTTTTAAAAAGCTTCCAATGCATAGCGTCTCCAAATACGGCCCTTTAGTACAACCTAAAACATGTATTTTTTCTATATAAATTCTGAGCTTTTTACATGTGTTCTTTTTCTGAATCTTCACACACAGAAATTGCAACATTTCATGAAAAACAGCCCGAGCAACGCCGGGTAAACAGCTAGTTACTGAAAAAATAGGAAACCCCCGAAGCCACTTTTCCTTTCCAGTAAAGAGCTCAAATGGGTGAAGAACTACAAATAAGTGTATCCCAGAGTTGTGTTCATAGCCAAGCTAAATTGGGGCGACCATGTCTCCTATGCTATTAATAAGGCTAAGAATACAAAGTTTAGTCTAGTTGGTCTTTTGGGTCGTAACAGTACTTTTCAGAGTGGATAGCAAACTTTTGATATATAAAACGGTAACCCAAACCATTCTGCACTAATGCATGCCTGCCTGGGCTACAATATGCAACTCAAGATGGAAAGACCGCCAAACATTGCCCAACTTCACAGGATAGTTGCAAGTAATTATTCTATTGCTGATTATTTCAGTGTAACTCCCATTGGAAGTCTCGTTCAGGAGTCTCTGAAGAAGTTGATTCCGAGGATTAAGGACCATGCCAACCCTCTGATTGCTGATATTCTGGATGACCTGATGTTGGATTGTTGATTGGCATTAATTTATATTTTTGTTGAAGATCACTACAAGGGGTCGAAATGTACATACAAGAAGTAAATCTATTTCATACGGTCAAGACGTTTCTTTATTTCTACTGTTCACTTGCAATGCTCGTCTCATATGTTATGGCTGTTCGAATGTACTCTTCGGCGCTCGTAGTCACAAAGTCAATGTAACGTATACGACGCATGTAGTCACGTTCTCGAGCGGCGTTGAGTCATTTGTGTATCAAGTGGATAAAATGGCAGGTGTGTCAGCTGATTGTACCCTGACAAAGTTACGGTCAGCCATTCGCAGGAAACGTCCAGGTGCTTTGCGAGATGGAGTTCTATTTTTTGGATGACAATGCTCGCCCACACAATGCCAATATCACAGTAGCTCACAAACGGTCCCTAGGGGGTCTAGGCTGAGCTCATCGACAAGCAGTCGACTGTCGACAAGTGTTGATGGTCACGTGGTTAATGACGCATTTGTCGATTCGAGCTAGCATGAACACGACTTGTCTACACTGTCTACAGAGTCTACAGTGTAGACTTGTCTACTTGTCTACAGAGTCTACAGTGTACAGACTCTACACCGTCGATTTACTAGTGTAGACTTTGAACATCGACAACTGCCTTAAGAGCAGTCGACTAATGCACATTCTTGTCTACAATTCAAGAGCAGTCGACTATGCACTTTGCGATCGTTATTTCAGAATTTAGCAACAGATTTCTTATTAAAATCATTTTTCCTTCGTTTCCGGCCTGCAGGCTAAATACACATAGCTCAAGAATACACATTTTCTAAAAATATTAACAAAAACTTGTTTAAAAATATTTATATACATGAAGTACTCTCTTGTGCTACGAAACTTGAACTGTGAAAATAATAATAGAGTGTGTCTACAGGCATGTGTTTATGTATGTAAAATTTATATGTATACATGGAAAAATGAGTAAAATTATGTGTAAATATGTGTATATCAGTGTATATTATCTAGCCATACGTGTGCAAACTTGTTTAAATGCGTAATATGCCAATTTTCGACGGTTAGATTTTGTCGAGATCGACAGCTTGTCGATGAGTTCAGCCTAGACCCCCAGGTTGGAAACTACTGGAATATCCGCCCTACACTCCGATTATGCACCATACGACTTTCAACTCTTCAAAGAAACCCCTAAGTGGTCGCTGGTTTCAGGATATGGAAGAGGTCTGTCTGGAGGTTACCAGCTGGCTAAGACACCAACTACAAACTTCTTCGCTGCTGGCTTTGAGGGACTGGCGAAACACTCGGGCAAGTCCCTAAATGTTCATGGAGGTTATGCTGAAAAATAAACCAAATTTCATCAAGTAACTAGGCATATTTTAACTTTCATCTCTTTGCTATCTTGCGACTTATAAATTGAGTTACCCTCGTACGCTAAACAAAATGACTTGATGGCATAAACCTATCACGCATTTTTAAAACAATTACACTGTTTACTAGCTGAGAAATTGACAATTCTAGTATGTAGGTTTTGGACAACCTGTATATAGGCTTTGAAAAACATTGATATACATATTCAGGAGGGCATATCAATAAGTGAGTTGCACGACAGCATCTTGAAAACTTGGCGGCAGATAGCCAAGTGAAATTCCGTGTACTGAAAGCCCTATCCAAGTGGAGTTTGAATTTGGCAGGCAAGCCAGGCTGCGGTTCCCGTCACTAGATGGCAGACGAGATAAACATGACGGTTATCCTTACATGGAAGATCAGAACACGCTAACGTCAATTGACGTAGAGATCTAGCGAGGGTATGGGAACGACATCCTGAGCTGCTAAGCCATTGGGAATTGGTGCCAGCGATTTAAGACCGGTCGCATAAGTACCTCCCATCTTGTGGAAATATCAATGACGGCCACAATCCAAGCCACTGATGACGCCATAAAGGAGGACCACTGCATTCACCTGGAAACACTGGCAGACTTGTTCGGCGTATACTATGGCATGCCTTTCGATATTGTGCAAACGAAGTTGTGTAAAAGGGGTTGAAAGTACAGCCGACGACATTATACGAGACGGGCATCCTAAAATTGGTGTCACGCTGGGACAAATGTGGATGGCAGTTGCGTTGAAAAATAACAGATGGACTATGGCTCATATGCACCTGTTTTGGTTCATCTCTTTCAATAAACTTCTAGGTACAACGTTCTTGCAACTTATGGAATTGCCCTTGTAAAGACAACACTGCTATATACTCACGAAAATGATTATAAAACTGAATGCCCACCCATTTTGCGCCAAAACGATTAAGGAGTTTTCGTAATTAGCATATGGACGAATATTTGAAACTTACTTGCAGAATAGTTCTTTCTCCAGCATTTCCTTCAGTTTATGACGTTTACAATCTCGAATTTCTTTTTCGTTATTTGTGCATATGATGTTTGGATTTTCACTTCTATCAGACTAAAGTGAAGTAATAAAGTTATTAGAAACGATAGGATTGGCTTAAATTGATTGTACATTTCAAATCCGTTAAATTATAGTTTCATAATTTTTATATATGGGATATTCGATACTTAGTAAAGTGTTAAAAATTTGCTACACACTAATGAAAATCAAAACTTTTGTTCAACTGCGACATCGAGCAAACTGCAAAATTCTGGCTCAGTACCTAAAGCAAGAAACTATGAGACTTCTACTAATTTCTAGAGGAAAATACGAAGGCATGTTGAAAAGTCATTAATTCCTCCTAAATTTTTAATTGAAAATAGATATACTTATTTGAGTAAAACAGAAATTGGAATCTTTCTACACCTTCCTGTTCATAACTACGCAAGTATTTTTGCACATAATCGCTCTGGTGATGAATGTATTTCCGGGCTTAATTAATACTGGACTTAGCACTCCCGTAGAGCGAATGCAATTAAATGCCGTCCAGGAAGTCATACCCTGCTAGTGAAAATAGTCAAGAAAAGTGATCTGAAATGTTCAGCATTTGCCTCTTCATTTTTGATGTTGTGGACTTGGCATGTAGGAGGAATTTTAAATGATTTTTATTTGCCCAACAAACTGAATTTATGAATTTAAATAATTTTGAGCAGTTTCCAGAAATTTAATCAATTTTTTTCTCTTACCTGTATAATTTTTGATAGCATTTCTATTAATAAGCTATGTCAATAATATGGATTTATTAAGAAAACTGTATCTTGCAAATTTGTTTAATATAATCCAAATGAT